>BQMF02000093.1:600000-1095489 GCA_027922465.2 Turritopsis dohrnii
TACTTCCTCTCTGTGAAAATTTCTATGTAACATCTTTTTTTCGACATCCCTTAATCAGTTGAATGTTCGATATTCAACATTACAGAACAGTAATGAGTTTTATGTAAGAATATCTATCTTTGTGAGTGTAAGTCAGTGTTGTGTGGATAAAAAATGTACTTAATCACAGTACTTCTACAAATTTATTAACTTTATCAAGAACAAGAATTATTTAAATATAATACATCACATGTTGTCATTACCTTAATTATATGTCCTAGGTAGTATACATTTAGCTTATTTTCTAGATCCATGGAAATGGCAACCTTACAAAAAGTTCAAAAAGCTCTTTGTCAATATCAACGTGACATGGAATGAAGCCCGTTTGATCTGTCAAGATATTGGTGGTCAATTAGTTCAGAGTACAAAGAATGTAAAAACTTTGAAAAAAGTCCAAAACACTGATTACTGGGTTGATGTGAAATATAAAAACAATGTAACATTGGTTGGTGAAAAAAAATCTGTTCAGGTGAATTGGGCTTTATCGCCAAAAAACGGGTGTGGTTACTTTCAACAGTGCGGAATTCAAACTGATGATTGCAATAGGACGCGTACATTCATGTGCCGTAAAATGAGTAGGTTTGAAAATTAGCTTTAACTGTAATCCATGTAAAATCATGTAAGTTGTATCAAATTTGAAGTAAGAATATTTTTAATTGCTTATAACTATGCAGGATTGTAGCATTACAACAACTATTATGTTTCTTCAGGTGACACTATGGAATACTCAGAGCGTTGGAAAAATATATCTGGGACATTAATATATCAATCATCATTTGAAACAGAATTTGAAAATGCTGAAAAGTTCTGTAAAGCTGCTGGCAATGCCAGTTTGGTGATAATTTCTAATGACTGCATGTATAGTGACTTGTTTATGAACGAAAGTTCGACATTAGTTGGGAATAGAAAAGATGGTCAGTGGCGAAAAAGTTTGCCAGTTCTGCTACAGTATAGGTCTTTGAATCAAGTATCTGGTGATCGCAGTTGTGTATTGCTTCATAAAAATGGATCTTGGGAATCAGTTTCCTGCAATTCAAAACATAGGTTTACCTGCATGATGGATCTAGAAAATCGTAAGTTTGAATACTACCCTAACTAAGCTAATTTATTCTTTACCAATTGCAACAGAATGACTTGCCCCCAAGTGTAAATGAGCTTTTTGAAGTTACCAAAAGTTTTAATCAATTTTCAAGTTCTGTTAGACCAGTCTATGCAATCTTTTTTTAAAAATTTGGATATTGTCTTTTGTCTTTAGTTCTTTTTGTATCCCATATTTCCATTTTTAAATGGCATTGATTTAGGCTTTTTTACAACCATTATTTGTTGTGGCGAAGAATACCTCATCTTCATCGCTGTTACATGGTTAATGCCATGTAATTTCATTTTCTATATAGTAACAGTGCTTGAAAACAATAACTTGCTGAAAATGCAGCGTTCGAATTATTGTTTTAAAGTTGTTTTGCAAAAAAATCCTGAGTGAAGCGAGGGAAAAGGTAGCGCCGCAGGCGAAAAAATTTTAACTTTAGCGAAGTGTTCTACCGATTTGGCGAAGGTATTTTCAACAAATTGCGAATTATATTTTATACATATTGCGATGCTTTTTAGCTTTTCCTTGAATTCAGATAACTACTTTTCTTCTGCTCGACACCCTTAGGAAGCTCCGAACTTCCACTACCTACATACACATACAAATTTCGGCCGTAGACGAAATTTTGCCGACCTAAGCTATAATGTAGGTCGGCATTGCCGTTTTGAGGCCTACCACTGGTCGGCAATTTATTAACTTACATGCCGAAATGCTCAAGTAAGTAAGTAAGTATGTAAGTAAGCTGTTTCTCCTTGGTACCAACCTAGGGCATTGCCAGTGAGCCAGCAGGGCGGTCCACAACGAGTGGACAAACCGGGTGCCGACTTTGACGTAAGGGCCTCATATTTTGAGTTGTAGACTTTTAAGTGCTACTATTACTGTGAGAGATCCAACGCTGGAAGCGGCCGCACATTGTCGTTTGGCAAGCTAGGTGTTATGGGATCTAAGTTTACCCTCACCCCGACCACTATGCTTGAGGACGAACTAGTACTGGCAGACTAGACTTCCACACAGCTCGGATAGATGTTGTTATTTGTCCATTGTGTGCACCACAAGTACTATTATGAAGTATTGTGATATTGCACAGATAGACCCGTGAAACGTCCGTCCTGTGGATTGAACCTCCACCGTTCGGAAATAAGTAATAAGTAATAAGTAAGAAATAAGTAAGTAAGTAAGTAATAATTTATTTGGCATTAACATAAGTAAGAAAATTACATGCAAATTTAAAGGGCAGGAGACCACCACAATAGTAAAAACAAATCAGAGGTGCTGGCCACCTTTACAACAAAAAGAATGGAAAAGCAGAATGATAAATAAATAAAAGAATTCTTAATAGAGAAAATAAAACACAAATGCTACAAAATTAAAGTGACAAATGCCTAATTGACGAAGGAAAAATTTCAGACAGCAATGTATTGACCTAATAGGTGAGACTTAACGAGTAACTTTAAGCTTTTAGCTGACATTTCAGTGAGGTTTCTGTGAGGATGCAAACATTTTATATAATTCCGCTGAGTGATCGACTGGTTACAAAGGGAATGAAAACCATATGCTACAGTACTCACCCTCGGTTTCTTAAGGAGACCCAAACTCCGGTTACGAGTAGGATAACCATGATCAATCTCATCAAAACTTAAAGAATCAGAAAGGTCAGAAGGTAGCCTAGAATTTGCATGTTGGTGAATGAAGAGAACATTGAGTATAATGAGATCAAAGATGGTAAGAATTTGAAGTTTGTTGAAAATGGTGGCTGAAGGAGAACGAAGAGGAGAGAAAGAGATAAGCCTAATGGCACACTTTTGAAGAAGGAAGGCACGACGGGAGTTAAGATTATTGGTTTGAGCCCAAAGTTGGCACCCATAACTCAAATGAGAGCCAAAAATAGCATGATATACACTGAGAAGAATGCTTGGTGGAACATAGTGACGAATTTTTGATAATGCACCATTGGCTCTCCTAAGTTTACCACAAAGATTTGAAATGTGCTGGTTCCAATTTAGATGCTCATCAATCAGAACACCCAAATATTTCAAACAGGAGCTTTGTTGAAGTTTATGCCCCTTCAAGAGAATATTCAAATTTCCAGAGGTCTTGAATCTGCTTCTAAAAACAATGTATTCTGTTTTCGCATCATTAAGGGCAATTTTGTTGGCATTAAGCCAGGTATTCAAACAAGTAAGATCAAAAGTGATAGTTGTGTTAAGAGACTCCAATGATCTGCTGAATTGAATTAGATTTGTATCATCAGCAAAATGTGTAACTTCCGAGAATCTAAGGCAGGAATGCAGGTCGTTTATGTATATCAAGAATAACAGGGGTCCCAAGACCGAACCTTGAGGAACACCCTGACGGATAAGGCGACAAATAGACTAGGAACTTGCAACAGAAACAAACTGGCTACGAAAAGACAAGTAGGAGGAGAACCATTGATTCACAATACCTCTGATGCCGTAATGATTGAGCTTATGACATAAGATTTGTTGATCGACGGTATCAAATGCCTTTTGTAAATCAACAAAGACTCCAACAGCCACTTGACCATAATCTAAGTATTGTCTTAAGCGCTCTATCATGCTGATGAGAGCATGAATGTGGAATGAGATTTTCGAAAACCAAATTGCCTAGAATAAATGACGCTATTAGCCTCTAAGAAGGAGATAACTCCGGAGTACATCAGCTTTTCAAATATCTTGTCGATATTTGAAAGTAGTGAGATTGGTCGATAATTTGAAGGTTCAAGAGGCGAACCTTTCTTAAAAACGGGTATAACTTTCGAAATCTTCAAGGAACTGGGAAATATTCCAGAAGAAAATGAGAGATTCACAAGGTCAGCGAGAATAGAAAAGATTTCCGTGGAAACTAGTTTAAGAATTTTAGTTGGGACACTATTAGGTCCAGAGCATTTCGAAAGAGGCATAGAGGAAGTTAATTTTGAAACCTCATATTAGAAGTGACTGGCGAAAGAAATATTGAGTTCATGTTAGGGCGATTTAAAAACGACGTATATTTTTTGTCACTTTCTGGAATGTTAGATCTAATAGTGTCCGCAACAGAAGAGAAAAAAGAGTTGAAAGAGTTTGCGACTAAAAGCGGATCAGAGGTAACAGTGCCATCCAATTTAAGCGATATTGGTTTGGTTATTGAGCAGGATTTGAGAGATATAATCTCCTTTACACCCTTCCAAATCTTACGCATGTTGGTGGAATGTTGACGAAAATCACGTTTAGACATAGACTTTAGAATCCCAGATGTAATCCAAGGCTTTTTAGAACATTGTTTCTTAGTCATTGTGGCTGTTGGCACATGTTGATCCACTAGAGCATTGACTTTGAGAAGAAAAGCATGAAAGGAAGTATCAATAGTCCCACCCTCTAAGTTAAGAATTTCATGCCAGTTTAGTGCTCTAAAGTCACGAACAAAATCTTGATGTTTAAATTTGGACCAGTCACTGTAAGTTCGACAGAAATTATTACTACCACTCTGTTGAAATATTCCAGACCAAACACAAAGGAATTGAGGAAGATGGTCTGAGATTGAGTGCAAAAGATTACCAGCGGAACGTTCACGAGCTGTAGTGGTAGCAAAAATGTTGTCTATTAGGGTTTGAGACGTCTCTGTAATTCTTGTTGGCAAAAGGACTTGAGGTAACATCGAAAAAGAGCCTAAGGTGTCTAAGAAGTTAGAAACATCAACATTGATACCATAATTAAGAAGATTGATATTAAAGTCTCCTAGCAAGAAAATCGACTTATTCTCCCTAGCAACAAGTTGCAAGAAGGGAGAAAGAAAATCATTTGTACATATTTACACTCATTCCAGGATGTTTGTAAATACATCCAACAATACAATTAGATTTATAAGAAAAAGAAATTTCAACAAAAACAGATTCAAGCTCTCGGGGTTTATATAAAATTTCAGAAAGATCAGATCATGGGAAATAGGACAAGTGATTTGAAATATGCAAAAGGGCTCCACCAGCTGTGGACTCAGTCGGTGTATGTTCAACACAATAACCTTTGATATTAAAATCAAAAGTCGGGGGTGAGTGTTTCAAAAATCTCGACTCAGAAATCCCAATCACGTTAAATTTCAGGTTAAGGAGAGACAATAGTGCATTAAGTTCGTCAAAATGCCTGCCTAAAGATGACACATTCAAATGTAGTGCAGAAAAGGTAAGTTTAGAAGAAGCAACAAGAGCATTGAATTCCTGACAATCGTAATACTTACAGCTCAAATTAGATTGATCATCGTCGGCAAAACAGTTACCATTAAAGCTTACAGAGTTAAGGTCATCTATAAGAGATCGATAGGGAGCACTGTTAATAAAATTGCTACAGCCAACCATTAAGAAAAAAAAAAATCAAAAGATTACATTAAAAACTCAGCGTGCCTAAAACATAATGGTTTGCAACTAGTGCAATGAACTAAGAGTAAATAAGAGTAAAACAAAACGTATACCTGAGAAATAAGAAACGAAAATCAAAACCACAAAAATTGTGAAACACACTCACAACAACACTCACACACAGAAATGTTCACAGAAGTTTGAAAACTGTCGTAGTTCTAAGCAATTACTGAATAACAATTTAGAATCTAGTTGCCATGTCACAAGGGACTATTAAGCAGAGAAGAAAAAAAGACAGGAAGTTTTTAAGACAATAAAAAGGCGTATTGTGCAAAAAAATAAAGAAACAAAAAAGTTATCATGGATTAAGAATCTTTCTAAATAATCAATATCATCAAAAAATTTGTATGTGCCATTTTTCATACTTGCAACTGTATTGCAACAAGAGGCCCTGAGGCCTGAAGGTCAGCACTTTCAGGAAAGTTGAAGAGTGATGGACTGTAAAGCAAAATCGAAAACCTTTTTGCTCACCAGGAAGCTCGAAATAGGAATTTTTGAGATACAACTAGTGTGACAGTGAATAAGAAACCCCAGTTCAAATGTGAAACAGATATTGAGTTCATGAAGCAATATAACATTGTAGTAAAATTTAATTCAAAACAATCATAGATATTAAATATACAACACATTCACTCAAATACTTATGAATGCACCATTAATGTCTACACATAAAACTAATAGAAACAACAGGAGATGAGGCCTGAAAGTTAGTGATTTCAGCAAAGTTGAAATATGTTGGACTGTGAAGCAAAATCGAAAAACACTTTTCAGTGGGAAGGTCAAAATAATGGCAGCGATTCAGAGAATAACACATTCTAGTTGAAAAAGCAGACAGGTACCTTCTCAAAATTGATTGCATTTACCAACATCATTACAACAAAACTTAATTCAATAAAATCTTTATCAAAGAAATTAAAGATACGAAGCATTCACTCGAATATTTATTAATGTTTTATTTGTATATACCTGAATATGTAAAATTAAGCTTATATTAGTAGAGTATCTTTACTTCAAGTAGAGTGCTCAACACAAGTCTAGAGTGGAGCTATGATATCAGCGGAAGAAATAATTAAAACACAGTTTTTCTCAATACTCAGAGTTTCATGCTCTCGCTTCTTTCTTGTCGTGATAACCAATAGATAACCCTTAATATACATTGTGTTTCATAATGTTGAAAACGGAAAATTTAAAGCTGTTTTTTTAATGAATCTATATATAAATAGCCGATTCTCTGTCTGTTTGTCTGTTTGTTTGTCTGTCACGCAAAATGGTAGATGTGAACTGCGAAAAAAATCGGGGAGTCAGCAATGTAAGATCACACATAAATTATTTATAAATTATCGTCAGTTGAGAATAAAAATTTACAATGTGATGGTATCTTTGACGTCAAATTGCAATGTGACGTCAATAGACTTTCAATCAATCTTTAGTGTCAAATTTATTAAGCGTATACTTGTTTAGATGGCGGCACTTAGAAATGAGCTCCGATCTAGAGTTGAGCAAATTATTTTTGTCGTACAAAGCAATCTCTAACTTTTCAATGAGACATAGGTTGCACTTGTAGCTACTTGGGTTTCCCAATCCAAGAAAACGAAATGTAATTTGGTTTAACCCACCATACAGCCTAAACGTCTCCACGAATATCGGAAAAAAGTTCCTCTCCCTTATAGATCACCACTTTCCTCGACATTCCAAGTTCAACAAATTATTTAACCGCAATACAGTGAAGATAAGCTATAGCTGCATGAAAAACATGAAAACTTTCATAAACAATCACAACCGAACAGTTAATGGCTAATGACAACAACACCAATGACCATCGAATGTGTAACTGTGTCAGAAAGGAGAGCTGCCCCATGAATGGAAAGTGTCTATCCACAAATATTGTATATAAGGCAACACTAACATCGAATGATCCAAACTACCAGGAAAAATCATACATAGGCTTAGCTGAGACAACATTCAAGAAACGATATGCAAACCACCAAAAATCATTTAAATACGAAAGGTATGCCACTGAGACTGAACTGTCTAAAGAAATATGGAAAATGAAAAAGGCAAATCAAGCACCTCAACTGAGATGGGAAATTATTCGTAAATGTATACCGTACAACCCAAGTAGCTACAAGTGCAACCTATGTCTTAATGGAAAGTTAGAGATTGCTTTGTACGACAAAGATAATTTGCTCAACTCTAGATCGGAGCTCATTTCTAAATGCTGCCATCTAAACAAGTATACGCTTAATAAATTTGACACTAAAGATTGATTGAAAGTCTATTGATGTCACATTGCAACTTGACGTCAAAGATACCATCACATTGTAAATTTTTATTCTCAACTGACGATTGCGAGGGCATGAAACTCTGAGTATTGAGAAAAACTGTGTTTTAATTATTTCTTCCGCTGATAAAATTAAGTTTATATAAAAAAAGACTTTCATGGGGTTTTCTCTAAAGTAACTTATAAGAGATCTTTTCCAAATGATTTTTTTTTCAATTGAAGTGAATACTTAGATTGGCATATCCATACTAACAAACTTATGAGGGACTGTTTTGGAGTATTAAATGTGCTGCGCAAGATTAAACGTTATGCACCATTCCACACAAGAAAACAACTAGTTCAATCGTTGGTTATTTCAAAACTAGACTATGGCAACATACTTTTTTACAACATAACAAATCACCAAAAATCCCGTCTGCAAAAAGTTCTCAATGCATCTGCAAGTTTTGTACTTAACAGATACACTAAAATTGAAGATGTGGTATCACTCAAATGGCTCCCAATCCAGGAACGCCTGGATTATTCAGTTGGTCTACTTGCCTTCAAAGCTGCCAATATTCCTACATTCCCTTCATATCTAAAGCTACAATTCAAACAAAACCACAGATTACTTTGAAACAACATTGAATATACAGGTCCAAAGTTGATCCATCCACCCGAACACAACACTTTTCCCGCTCTTGCCGCACTGGTATTTAATGATCTCCCAAAGGATGTCCGTCTGGCAGTTGACCTACAGCAGTATAAAACGAAAATGTATGCTTACCTGTTGGATAAAGCTGCTGCGAAAGAACTTGCTCGAATTTAAATGAGTTTTTTATATGCAAATTATATTATTTAAAAAAAAAAAAAAAAAAAAAAAAAGAATATGTTATAGCTAAGGATGAAGAACCATGTAAATATGGAAATGCCGAAATAAATGTTTATTATTATTATTATTATTATTATTATTATTACAAATCTGATTTCGATTAAAAAAGTTTGTATTAAAGAGGCATTGTACGGCTGAAATCAACAAAAATAGGGCTGTCGAAAAAAACGGTCGTTGTAATCTTGATGTCCCATATCTAATCTTTATGAAACATTCGTATCTGAATTTGGGTTATCGTGGAAAGCCAAACAAGAAACGATGTCGAACAAGATGAGCTAGTATAAATATAAAAATTGCTGTTTTTGTAATCAATATTTTCACTTACGTTATCAAGTTACAAAAAAATAAAAGCACCAAAAGACTATGAATTTATATAAGAAATTAATTTCGTGGTTCTGATGCGAAAGCCATGTATCATTTTGAAGATATATGTGGATAACATTTACATACTTTTTTCTCTATCACTTGACAATTATGTTTCTCAAACGATATGGGTTTATACATGGCATTTGAATACGAATAAGTTCTGTTTTATGACCTTTTCGATGTGAAATATCATTCGTCTGTATCAAATAGTAAATTTTAGATCAGGATTCAACGATAGACTCTTATTTTTTTACAGAAATATTAAATTAATGCCTAATGTGTCCTTAAAACCAAGTGTTTTTGAATTATGGAAGAGAAAGAAAGAAGCTTGTGGGTATGCAGGAAAAAGTGCATTTGCTGCCTTTTTAATAAAGAACATCGAAGAAGAGCTTCCTCCAAGTAGCGAAACAGAAGAGGAGCTGGGGTGCTGAGTAGTAGTGACCAGTCAATTAATGTGACAGTGATCACTGATGAAGCTGCCAATATCGTAGATAGCACACTTACTGCATCTGAAAAAGATTTGTCGTGTTAACTATTTTTCCGGACGTTTTAAAAGATATTGATCTGGATGACACCAACATTGAAGAGGAAGTTTCGAGTTTAGAAAATATTGACATTGCCTATAATAAAAAAAGATTCTCACCCAAATTGAAGTTCATAAAAATGATGATATAAAATAGTTTTCTCATAAATTCTTAATAGTCGTTTTTTTGTTAAAGTATGTGTACTATATGCAGTTTCTTTTCTGTTGTTTGTTATATTTTCGAATGTGCAAAGATCTATTTTTACATTTGAAATGCGTTGTGTTCTAACATTGCAATTTTAAGAAAAAGAGCTTTTCGGATTTTGTTTTGTTTTACAAGTTTTTAACCCAGCACATATAGATTAATTTTTGAATCTTCTGTTGAAGAAAAATACATATTTGTATGAAACTCATTCCGTAGTAGTTCATTCTCTCTATTTTCAAAAACATATTTGTAATAATGATTATATATTTAATCACAAAGCACAAAAATGGCAAGAGAAACAAGCATTCAGATATTCTGTTATAACAAAGGACCAATACTTTTTCTGAAATTTTTCTCAACTTTTTATTTATTATGACTTCATAAAACATAATGATTTTTTTCTTTCATTCGTAAATCATAGTTGAACTCCTACTCGTCTGTCTTTCGTTGCATTTGTTAATGATTGAGATTGAATAAGAGATGCCTTTTTATATAGTTCTCCGTACGCGAAAATCATTGAGAAGTATCGAAATTTAACTCTCTTTTCTTTACAGAAAACAGAGAAGTTTTGGAAATAAAAAACAAAGAAAAAAAACACGCACAGTTGCAAGTTGTTGTTTTCCGACAGAGAACGCTTGGCTATTTTCCGCCATATTTGTTTTGATTTTTCAAGTTTTGATCACGTGATCAAAATATTTAGAATTTTAGCCGTACAATGCCTCTTTAAAGTCAAAATAAGTTACTAAGTCTTCAAATAAGCTGTTTTTGAGTATATACTTCACAAGATTTTATGCAGACCTTGTATTATATGATCACAAAAAGTTCAAATGTAAACCTCTCCCTGTGCAGATGATTCCGAAAAGGAATGACTATAGATCATTAAAAATTTATGACAATAATTAAAAAATACTGTGTTCGTATGCGTGACAATGTGTCTTTCACACATTTTTGTTTTACTTCATTGAAAATAAAAAAGTAAGTAAAACAACTGCTTATTATTTGAGAATAAGAAAATAAGAGATTGCTGGCCAAACAGACAAACAGAATAAAACATAAAAAACAACAACAAATTCGCAAAAGCTTTTGATTTAAAAAAATGAAAAAATGAAATTTATCTATGGTGAATAATAATTTTTTATATACATGAAAACATAAAAAATTATACGAAACATGAGTGACAAGACAAGACTATGAAAGAAATAAAAAATAAACTTATAATGATTTCATATAGGGAATTTGTTCATTGAAATACTGAATAAATAGACATTCCTGATTTCAAGTGATAATTAGAGTTTGTAAACATTATGTGTCCATTGCTTCATAATAAGTGCATTACATACAACTAACACAAAATATTGTTGATTAATTCAGTAGCACACAAATGTACCTTCACAGAGGTAATATAAAATGTCTTATATATACACTTTGAGATGTTGTCTGTTTGGGTGATTATAGATTTCTACACACACACACACACATTGAAAACTCTTCTAAGTTGATGGATGTAACTATATAACAGATTACAAAAAATAACATCGACATTATGTAATGGAATGCATCATAGCATAGGCCCTTGCTTGGCTTGGAGGTAGCAGAGCTCTCATATCTCCTGACCAATTTAATAACACAAAACACAAAATCAGAAATAAGTAGCTAGCAAGGAAACTCAGCAGTATAATCACAGTATCACTTATAACAATCATAATATTGAGAATTGCATTGCTCCCCTGATAACATACAGTTTATCTAACAATTTCAGACCAATAAACTATTTTGGTGTAAACCTTATAAGATTTGTTTGGATAGCCGAGTTTATGAACAACTCTTGCCTCGTTTTTTCAGACGCTTTTATGAGTGTTTTTACCGAAAAGTTTGGTGGTCTGAAATTGTTAGATAAACACACTCTAAGCATTATATCTGTGTTTCCAGAAACGTGAACTCCTCTTTATTTTTATGGAGGCCACACTCACCCTGATAAAGTAGTTGTAATTATCAATCAATAAACAATTCTTAATTAAGCCACAATCAACAAATAGCCTCTATTCCAGCCTTAAAATTAAGGCTTGTGTTTTTAGTGGTATCAGCCTACAACTGGGGACAAAAATTTATGGACTTACAGACGGACGGACGGACGGACGAACACAAATGCTAATGAAAGATCAGCTGCTGCCGTGCTGACCAATTAATGTCAGCAAAAACATACGAGATATGAAAATGATTACCCAAAAGTTTCTTAGCTTCATCCAGCAAGTTCAACTGAGATTTAGTTATATCTAGATAAATTTTCACATCAGCGTTCTTTCTTGCTCTGTAAAGATTTTTTTTAAAAGAGAAAAATTTAACAATCATGGTATCACGATCTTTGCCAACACGGTGGGCTCTGTTAATATCATTATACGAAATATCGACATTTAAATTTTTGCATACTTGTGCAACTTTCTCCAGACATTTAGAGCTGGATTCATTGGGTTCTTTCTTAATTCCTTTAATACGGAGGTAGTACCTTCAAGAATATTGTTCGTTGTTATCTGCCTGCTTCTTGACATGAGATAAACCAGCAGTCAAAACCCCAATTCTATCTTCAAGGTTCGATATCTTTACATCTTGATTACTTACTCTTTCGTTAAGGGAAGCTATCTCTTCGTTCTGTTCAGAAATTCTTTTATGAAGACTTTCGATCAAACTTTTTATCTCAGCAATATCGTTCTTTGTAGCAAGCTCTTCAAGTTTCTTGTTTAAAATATTAGCAGTCATCATCTGTCTTGTTGTTAGCATAACTTTTTATTCAAGTATTCAAAAATTAGCTAAAAGTTGAGGAAACGCCTTCTTATATCACAGTGCTCAGAGCATGTCTTTACTCCGCAAAGGTCAAAGGTCGAATGTCAAAACGATTTATTTTTAATGATTTATTTTCAATTCCAAGTTTTGTATGGAATTTTTTAACGGCCTCTGCTGGTTCTTCGAGTGACATAAGGGGAAGTGTGTTGTAACGAAATGAAAACGACATTTGGCATAATAGACAAGTAAAAATATACTGAATACACATTAGTGATTTTTCATTTAATCCAATTTACTCAGAATGCTTAATTACAAGACTCCAGTTTTGTAAACAAACAACTTCTATAATCACGTTAACACAAAAGAGACAGGTGAAAGTGTTTGATCTCCCCATTCATTTGGTGCATGGATGTAATTGATTTCATCATCTTTTTTTTAATAGATTTTTTCTTTCCAGATACGTTTCGTTTTATAAACGTTTCTTAAACTGTCATTTTTAAAGACATTTGATAGACTTTTTTATATGTGGAGCGCCATAAAAAGCACACCGTAAAACTCATGTAAAAGACTTTCAAATAAAACTAACCGTCACATGAACTTTTCATCAAAAGCAATACGTTCGTTTGACTCAAAACACGGCCTTCCTCCACGTGATTGAAAATGAATAAAAGACGAAGTTAATATAATCTCAGAGATGGAGTTCCTTTTTCTCCACTATGACGTAAAGGAAAAGTTTCTTTTTTTGCGAATGAATGAAAGTTGACATAATGAAAAAAAGTCAATTTGAATTTGAAGTTTTTTTGCGAATGAATGAAAGTAGACATAATGAAAAAAAGTCAATTTGAAGTTATGTATTATTTTTCCTCGCAAATTGACCGGACCTTAGCACTTTTGCTTCGCAAAATTTAGAATTCATTTCGCAAAATGCGAAGTGCGAAGCCTTAATTCGAACCCTGAAATGTTTCTCATTATGTACAAATTAAAATGCTTGTTTTTACTTTTAAACCGTCAAAACCTAATAATAAAAGGTACAAAAGCACTTTATTTATTTGTCTAAACATTTTCAAGAAACATATGATCCAGTTTATATTTCTAGTTAAAGCAGAAAACCCTTGTGGGAAGTGTCCGTGGAAAGCCTATGGACAAAAATGCTACATCAGTATTGAGGCTAAGCTCAAACATGAGCAAGCGAAAAGACAATGTGAAGAATATGGTGGCAATATGGCTATGGTCAACACACAGACTTTATCATTCATTTTGGGTCTATCTTTTTCCAAGAGGTATTGGAGTAATTAATTTCGTGATTAATTATTAATTATTATCTGAGCTTTTGAATGCATCATGATGAAAGGCCTTCCCTGAATGTAGACTCTCTAATTTTGAGTTTCCATCTCCCTTTTTAGAGTTTGTCTATTGCCAAATACTAAATACCATTGTATTCATCTCCATTCTTTTTGGTTTTGTCATTCTATTATTGTTTTTTGTCCTTTGGAACTAATTGTTTTCTATAAAGCTGGTTAACAATTTTTAATTGGCAGATGTAATACTTTATATGACAATTTTGAAACCATTGGACATCCATTAGTTTTTTCAGAATGAATAATCTTTATCTTTTGTAGATTTTGGGTTGATGGATCTCCATCATCAGAGACCGTTTGCCGTATTTTTAATGATAGGAAAGAAGCGGCGAATTGCAATCATACACATTCATTTATATGTGAAAGATCAATAAGTATGAAATCTTACTTTCATTTTGATGATTTTCTTACAGGAAGGATTTTGTGAAATTCAGAACATTTTTGTAGTTTTGAAATGAAGGTCATTTTTGCAGGACAGGAAAAGTCTTATTACTAAGTCTTATGACAGAGACAGTGAATATTATCATCTAAGTTATCTTAATAAACTACAACTTATATTAGACTTGGTTAATTAAAAATTTACTAAAATCCAGATTGAGTATAAGTAAAAATTGTATTTTGACCAACTAATTTGATATACTGCTCCGTTATATTTCAAGTATTTATGTAACTTTTAAATTGAATTAGTTTTTATTTTCGTTTTAAAATTTCATCTTTAGATTCATCTCACAATATTTATACCGCTTGCACATCGCCATGGAAACCTATTGGAAGAGGCTGTTATTTGTTTTCAACTATCAAAGTAACTTGGAGAGGTGCACTTTCTGTTTGTCATGGTTTCCAGGGATCACTGGTATCAATAGGGAATGAAGAGGAACGGACGGACATCCAAAAAAATAGCATGGACAACATTGACTACTATATTGGTAATTTCCATTTAAGTTTCTATCTACCAATTTTTAGTAACAATAGGTATATAGAGAAACAAAACAATTTTGAATGAATTTTTGAACTAAAACAGTTTCTTATCTTTTTACAAGGTATGGGTTGTTGGTTGCATTGAGCTGTTCTATAGTTTTTCTATTATTTTATAACAGTTTTTATTTAAGAATAATGAACTGATGTGAATGTCAAGAAAACTAAAGGCAACAATGTTTTAGAGGGGAATTTCTACGAAGCAGCCAATAACTTGTTTATTTTACTTGCTATTTGCCACTTACTCGTTTCTTTCTATTTTTTATTTTGATGAGGAATTCCTCACTGCTGACATCATACTGCAACTCTCAGGTCTCACCTTTAATTTAGATTTAAAACCATTTTCACTTGTACTTTTGAAACCTCTTAAGATCTGCAATTAAAACATGATAGATTGATAGATTGTCTTTCTATTCCATTGAGTTCCCTTTCTAATGGTGTTTCTTGAATAATATTTAAAATTTTTGTTTTTATGTTGTCATTTATCCTATGTTTTCATTGTTAATAAAAAGATTGAGAAATTAAAAGATTATTTCCAGTGTTTTCATTTCAAGGTTTAAATGACATCTCAAGAAAAGGTTCATTCGTTTGGACTGATGGCACAACTACAACCAACATATGTAATTTCACTGAAGATGATGAAAAGCATTGTGCAACTATAAATAAAGATGGCCAATGTATGCTTGTTAAATGTCATAGTTTACATCATTTCATATGTGAAAAACAGTATGGTGAGTGTATTTAATAAATGTTGCTCTGAAGATTGAATAGAGATTCCATAAAGCTTATGCAAACATATGTTGTTCTTTTAAATAAATTTTTCAATAGTGTGATGAGTACAGAGCAATATTACTTACGATTTAACAGGGTGGGCGGGAAAACGCAAAGAAAAGACAAACATGCATTTGGCCAGGCCCGCCTGTTAACTTGAGTTAAGAACTTAACTATCATTATAATGGTTAACTATTCTAGAGATTTTTATTCACTAAAATCTCTTTTTCTTTATTTGTGAGTTTTCTTGCAAAATCAAATATTATCATATGTATTTTTTCCCTTTTATGTTCTTTGTTGGAACTGCTTCTGATATTTTAATTGAGTTTCCCACAAACATTATGAAAATCATCTTAATAACTTCTTATAAAGCCAAATTTTCAATACACTTGGAAGGCATTGAAGAATAGAACAGAATTTTCTTGATTTGCCTTTTTGTTAATATTCTTTAAAGCTGCACATGAAACTTTCACACTAGAAGGACAAAACTTAAATTAGGTAGATATTACTCTATCAGAGTAACACATTGCCGTACTTAAATTTAAGTTTAACCTTCTGCATGGGTTGTATGAAAGTCTAATTTAGTATGTCTGTTTGTCAAATTTTAGATAACAATGTAGCAACAACACAATTATTAACATCAACCATTGCTGAACTGACATCCACAACATCTGCTGGTTTCCAAATGTTGTCACATATTTCATCTACTTCAGGTATAACAATAACCAATAGCATGGCATCACAAATGTAATTTCAATTATTTATTCTTTTATCAGAGATGCCTCACCACGCTTATGATGTCTTGTTTTAGTGGTTTTAAGAAATATCACAAAGTCTTCAAACATTCAACAGTTTTTATCAGTTCATCTGACAACTACAACCAGTACAAAGAATTGTAAGTATAGATTTTTGTTTTCTGTTGCAAGATTTAAAAAACATTAATAAAAATATTAATGTCCGAAGAAAATGTACTATATATTAAAAAGCACTTAAGCTAAGTGTCCACTGAAGAAAAATTTGCGCTGTCGCAAATGATCATCGCAAAAAATATTAATTCTTGTTTAGTGGACACACTTTTGGAATCAAAAACACCTGCTTATCATTAATTTCTGTCGCATATTTTTTGCGATAGAAAATGAAAAAGTTTTCATTTTCAAAATTAATTCCATCGCAAAAAAATCTTGATATCAAAGAAAAGCCGGTGTAAACAAATTAAAATTTGAATAGATCTTTTGTTTTAAAGATTAATTTTTGCATATTTCTAAAAAATATAAAAGAGAACATCATATAAAGAAAAAGAAGAGAGTGAGGTTACACTTTACGAAAAGTTAAACCAAAACAAGAAAAATATGGGACGAAAAAGTCAATTAACTTTAATCGAAGAAGAGTCAATAAAAAGACAGTAAAACCTTTTTATCTTAACTTTTATTCTGTTTTTCATACTAAATACATATCACGAACTTTGAACACTGCAGATAAAAAAGAACTATGCAACTATTTTCTGATTTCCCCAACACTTCTAACATATTCAAGTTGCCATGATACAGAACCAGCCTTGCTAATTACGTAGTCCTTCAACCGTTCTCTAAGTTCCACAGCTTCAACTTTTCGATGTCCCCCCTTTCATTGGATTAATCGGTTGTAATCCACCGCCATTTTTTAACTGAGTTTTCCATTCACCCTCTTTGATGGTTCCGTCTGCTAGCTCAACATCCAAAAACCCTGTGGGAATATATGTTGAGTTTTCTGTTTGGCGCAAATAGTTATGCAAGCAAAGACATGCCATAACCTAATTTTCCGTGTTTTTGACAGAAGCTTATTATTATTATTATTAATTCTTTATTTTCAGTTGACATGATTCAATATATATACACAAATATCCATATAAAGAATGATATAGCTATGGTTAAAACATGCTAATTCAAGTCAACTCGGGTTAAAATAGAAAAATAATCAAAGTAAAAAATAAACGAAACGTATAAAAAAGTGTACCTGACCGTTCATTCGTTTTTGTACATTTTTCACGTCATGTAACTTGCTGGGCAGTTCAGAAGCAAATGAACGGTCAGTTACAGTTATGTGTAGTTCAGTTTCAAAGGGGGAAAGGGGCGCAGTTCAAATGTAACCGAGATTTTGTACATAGTTTTTGCATAGACGGCAAGGACAGTTATTAGGTTTCCACTTTTTGATACTGATTTTAAAGGAAGAAAGAGTTTCAACTTCTTTTATTTCAGACGGCAAAGTATTCCAAAATTTGTGGTCCTTACTTTAGGGGTCAAAAAATCATCATTTGTTCTAAGGCTGTAAGTACACTCAAGTTTTCTTACAAAGATTTCGTTTAAAAGTGCTGGTGATAAGTTATTTTTGACTTTATAAAATTCTATCATGAGAATCCGCAGGTTCCTAACATGCACAGAGACAGAGCCGTCTTTTTCTCGCAATTCTTCGAGGGATGAATGTTTATCATTATATATCATCCAAAGGCAACGTTCTTGCAGACGATTAATTCTGTTATTAAAACTTCTGTTATGACACATCCATACTAAAGGACAGTAATTAAACAAGGACCCGAAGAAAGCATTTACGAGTGTTTTCCTTTTATCAACACGCATTTCAGGTATTAATCTTGCTATTGCGTTCAATTTTTGTGAAGCGCGATTGCACATGATCTCTAGGTGGGTGTTGAATGTCAAGTTAGAATCAAATGTAATTCCAAGTATCTTTTCAGTCTGACTGTTTTCAACATTCACGTCACCTATCCTAATAGTGGATGTTCCCTTGTTACTCAATAATAAATGACATTTACTGGGATTAGCTGTCATTTCATTGTCAGTAAACCATTGGAAGAGTTCTTTCACTGATTTTTCCAACGAAGATATTACCTCATCATTGTTTTTCTCAACCACGAATGGCGTTGAGTCGTCTGCATAACTTGCAAAATCAACGCCAGTAATCACCATAAACATATCACAAATAAAAATATTAAATAACAACGGTCCTAGGATGGATCCTTGCGGAACCCCAAACATAATTTCCAGCCATGAGCTGAAAGTTTGGTTAACTCTAGTACGTTGTTTTCTGTTTGACAAATAGTCGTGAATCAGACGAATCGCTGGTAGACTAAATCCATATGCATTAAGTTTCGCAATTAAGAGTTCGTGTGAGAGACAATCAAACGCTTTCGATAAATCAGTAAAGAATGTGCCAAATTTTTTTCCTTTATCAACGGCTTGCTTCCATTTTTCAAGCATGAACACAAGGCAATGCTGAGAACTATATCCCTTTCTGAAGCCACATTGGAAGTTCGAAAATTTATCTCCAAAATATCCGGTAATTTGTCGGAAGAGACATTTTTCAACCAACTTTGATGTATTTGGTAGAATGCTTAATGGTCTATAATTTTCCTTTTGAATTTTGGATCCTTTTTTATGAGCTGGAGTGAGATCTGCATTTTTAAAGTCAGATGGAAATATGGATTTATCAATCGACTCATTAATACATTTTACTAGAAAGTCTGAGAAAAATTCAGAGTTTTCCTTTAAAATTTTTGTGAAAAGGTCACTTTCCTGTGAAGCTTTGGAAGGATCTAAGCTCACTATTTCTTTTATCATTTCTTCCTTAGTTATATGACTAAATGAAAAAGTAGTCAGTTTTTTTAATTTGTTTTGAATCGTAATGATGCTAGGGTGATTTCTGTATTTAAAAATTGCCCTAATTGTTTTATCATTGATTTTCTCAGCATCGGGATCACAATTTTGATACCGAGGAATATTAAGGTTTGAAACTGCGTTAGTGAAGTATTCGTTTATTATCTCCGAAGCCTTTTTATCGGATTCAACAATTTCATCATTTTCTACTAAAGTAATTTTTCCTGACTGAACGTTTTTATCAGAAAGATAGGGTTTGACAGTCTTCCAGAATTTTTTATTATCTGTCAACTCTTTAATATTCAAATTACCGTAGTAGTTTTTCTTTGTTTTTCTTACTAACGAAACACAATAGTTCCTTTGTCTTTTGTAAGTTTCTTTATTTTCCTCTGTGTTTTCCTTTAGAAATTTATTTTTCAGACGCGATCTTTTCATTATGGCTTTACTGATTTCCTTATTCATGAAAGGCCATTGATTGCCCCTCACACATTTCTGTTTTTTTGGAGCATGTTTGTCGAACGTAACTCTGCACTGTTCAAGAAAATCCTTAAGTCCAATTTCATCGTACCGAGGAGTTGTTTTTGAAATCTCCTCATGGACTTCATTTATATAGTTTTCGTTCGAGTAACCTTTATAGTCCCGATATGTCATTACTTTTGGTTGCAGCTTTTCAAAGGTTGCCTTCATGACTGTGACAGTCATTAGATGGAAATCAGACAGTCCTGTCTCTATTGTGCAAGAATTTTGAAAACTCCGTGGAGCATTAGTCAAAATTAAGTCAATGCATCTTGGGTTAGCTGGATTTTTAAAACACGTAGGAGTTTTCACTAAACTTACCAGGCCATAGTTGTGACAAAAGTTTTTTAGTGAAGTTGCCTTCACTACTTCATTAAAATCACCTAATAAAATAATATTATCGTATTTAGTGGAATGTAAGTCCAAGCCTCTAGATAAAGTTTCAAGATGACTGGCTATATTTGATATATGCGGGTTATATGAACAACAGAGGAGCCATTTCTTTTTTCTAAGATTAATTTCCACAAAAAAACCTTCTAATGGGGCTTTCTCTACTGACAAGAAATTAATAGGGATATCTTCGCGAACAAACAGCAGTAAACCACCGCCTTTACAGTCCCTGTCAAGCCTCACAGCTTGGTTATAGCCTTCGATTAAAAACTGAGCATTAGGAAAAGATTGATCTAACTTGGTTTCAGATATTAATAAAATATCTACTTTTCGTTCAATTTTTTCCAGTAAAAACTCGAACTTATTTCGTACAGAATAAATATTAATATGAGCTATCATAATTTTTTTCAAATTTGCCAATCTAATTTTCTGCAAGTCATCAATAATGTCGTCTTTCGCTGATGAAACATCCAGAGGCTGAGACCTATATTTGTCCAGATCCGTGCAAAAACTATTTTTGTTATTTCAATTAGAATTAAAGTTTTCTTCAATAAAATCACGTAATGAACTTTCAAGTACGTGGGCACCTTTCCTGTTTAAATGTAACTTACTTTGATTCAGATGAGTACTTTTGATTCTTCTCGAGTGATCCATTAGTCTTATATTTCGTTCCACGCATAATTTCTTCAAGTTTTCGTTCACTTCTACAGCTTTCGATCGATAATTATACATGTTTTCCGTCCAAAGCACCGACAACATGTGGGAATTGCCAAATCTCCTCGAATTCACGTGAAATACTTTTCCATTGATCTTCAGAAGTTGGAGGTGACATATAATCCTGAAGAAGCACTTCTGTGATTGCCATGCTGGTTTCGTTCACGATACGATTGACCGATTTTTCCCCATTCTAAACAGATAAGACAATGAAATTTGCGAATCTCCAGATGCTAGGTATCGAATCATCAACATAAGCCGTTCAGATGCAGGAATCGCTTTTCTGAAATGAGTATCTTTCTTCTGAATGATAGGTCCAGCAAGTCCAAGTAAAACATCTAACCGTTCCGTTGACATTCGGAAAAAGCTAAACATAAAAATGAAGAAGAATTATAAAAATGTATACAACTATCAACAAAGATATGAAAAGAATATCTATAACTTATATTTACTTGAAATATTGTTCTCTATTTGAAAGCCTCATCTGATTTGCTAATCTTGTCACACCATATTCCTCTCTTTCTCGATAAATTTGCTGAACCCAATACTTTCGCTTTTTCTTCTTTTTTTGTTTCATTCCATGTTCTATCAAAGTTGCAGCAAGAACACACAAGAGTTCGTCTTCACTGTCCATCGATGTGAGTTGAAAAGAATTTAATTTCATGAATTAATTCTTATCAATGGACACAACACACAACAGGTGTTTGCGACAGATTATTTGCGACAGAAAATTTGTGCATCGCAAATAAAATTAACGATAGCTTCTGTCACTTTCAGTGGACACTTAGCTTTATTTTCAACACTTTTGAAACGCGTGGGTTAAAAGAACAGAATTCTCTTTATTTCCTTTTTTGTGAATATTATTCAAAGCTGCACATGAAATGTCAGCAATATAAACACATTGCCGTGTTTCAATTTAAGTTTATTTTAACGTTCTGCATGGAGGTTGTATGAAAGTCTAATTTAGTATGTCTGTTTATCAAATTTAAGATAACAATGTAACAACAACACAATTATTAACATCAACCATTGCTGAACTGACATCCACAACTTCTGCTGGTTTCCAAATGTCGTCACATGTTTCATCTACTTCAGGTATAATTATAACTAAAAGTATGGCATCACAAACGTAATTTCAATTACTTATCGCTATATCAGAGGTGCCTCACTACACTTATGATGTCTTGTTTTAGTGGTTTTAAGAGATATCACAAAGTCTTCAAGCATTCAACAATTTTCATCAGTTCATCTGACGACTACAACCAGTACAAGGAATTGTAAGTATAGATTTTTGTTTTCTGTTGCAAGATTTAAAACATTAATGAAAATATTAATGTTCGAAGAAAATATACTGTAAATTAAAAAGCACTTTTTTCACTTTTGAAACATAATAGTGATCATGGATAGGGTTACAGCTACTATTTATTAATCCATTTTTCAGATTATACAAGTGAATGGTCCAGCTGGCAACCATGTGATACTTTGTGTGGAAATGGAAATGAAGTCAGAACAAGAACTTGCACGTCGCCGAATCCTTCTGCTTGCATTGGAAAAGAAAAAGAACAGCGTGTGTGTCAAGGTGCTGGTGACTGCTCAGGTTATACTACTTCGCGAGGTGGGATAAGTTGTGACAGCTTTTGTAGAAGCCAAGGTTTGTTTAATTGATTTGAAGTTTTTGATTACTTTATCTTTGTTTTGTTATTTTGATGTTTATTCCTGTAGATTAGCTTGATGTAAGAAGGGTATTTCGTTTTATTGGACTTTGTTGTTTTCATAATATGTTGTGGAATTCATTCGGATCTGAATCAATGTTTTTGCAGAGATCTCAGTAGATACAATGATTTTTAATTTTACGTATTGCACTGGTAGGTTTAAAAACATAATTTTGGCACTTTTCTAAAGTTTTTATATTGTAATGTCATGTACATAGAATAGTCGAATGAAATAGATGGATCGACAGTGACCAATTACATTGTAGAATAGTAGCAAAACTTTATTATATGATCTATTTGTTGAAGATTGTCTGCGATGCAAGCATGAAACTTTAAGTACAAACAAAACAATCGTAGTTTTTTCTTATAGGTATAAATAAATAGCTCTACAAAAGTATTGAGCACTATTTTTGACCAGAAGAAATAAAACAAATCGATATGATCTATTCTGTAAAGAGAACTCAAGAATATTTTAAATAACATTTATCTAGAATGTCATGTAATGTAAATTGTGCCTTTTTGACACAATTAAAAATTGAATGTTTGATATTTTATAAGGTAAATTTTTTACAGGAAAGGTATGTGATCCATTAATGCAAACTGGTGGAACGATAGAACTCTTTGTTTTTCTGGGTTATCTGTGCAATGGAGATCGATCGAAAAAAGATTGGAATGTCAAATATGCACCATTCTTTGACATCAAAACTAATACATGTATTGGATATGACAACCTACCAAAACAGCTTGATTGCTCTGCAGAGCCACCGTCAGTAACAGATATCAGACTTTGTAAATGCATTCATCAAGGTATAATTTAAATACAAGAATTTTAAAATTCAATGAATTGTAATTTTGTAATGTTATGAAAAGTTTGATTAACAGAAGTTTTTCTAATTATTAAAAGTTCGATTTACAGAGTTTGAAATTTAGTAGTTTTTGTATGACATTTTATTAGGAATTTTTGAATGAACCGAAGGCCTTTTTCGAATTAGTGAAACTTCGAATTCTGAGAGTTCACATTAGGCAGAGCTGAAATCAGTGACATTACATTCTTCTTCAATGACACTTCAGTTTAGCATCTGACACTGGCTATTAAGAATCCAGGGAGAATTGAATTGAATTTAAAGTAATTTATAATTTTCCATGTCTGTAACCTATTTTATTAAATAGGTGATGGTCAAAGACTCCCCTGGTCACCATGGAGTGAATGCTCTGCCACTTGTGATGGACAACGAACACGAGATCGTTCCTGTGCTATCAATGTTGATGCAGATATGACTTGTCTAGGAACCACTAAAGAATCAGAAAATTGCAATTCTCGGTGTCCAGGTAATTTTTAATAGTATGTAGTTTTGACAAGAGGAACAGGTTTTGTGAGAAAGGAGTGTTGATAAACAATAAAGGTTAATAATTTATCAGACTTTTTCTAATGACCTCGTTGCTTTTTCGATGTTTGTTAACATATAACCATTGTTAAATCTTTGTTACAACTCAATGATAAATATTAGCTTACTTCTTACAATCTGTTTAGTTCATGGTGGATTTACTGAGTGGGCCAGGTGGAGTGAGTGTTCTTTGACTTGTGGTGGTGGACAGCAAGTGAGATCAAGAAATTGTTCCAATCCAGTGCCACGTCATCATGGCTTAAATTGTGTAGGAGCATTAACTGAAGAGAAACCATGTGCCATGGAACATTGCCCAAGTAACGATCGTTTTATATGCTGTTATACGAATATTTGTTGCAATAGAGGAAATTTATGGGAATTAATAACTGTAGAGGAAATATCTTCTAATTAACAGTCTGACCAATACCTTTTTGAGAACTTCGCGCAAGATGTCTGTGAAAGATGTCCCAAATAAATCGTCTCAGGCATGTTTGTGTCTGCTGGGATATTCAATTTGAAAGCAAATAAACGCCTTTTAACATGTTCAGTACTGCTAACTTATTTTTATTTACTTTACGACATAACGTCAAACATATCTAATTACCCAACTTAATTGTCAGTTATTTTATTACTTTGATAGTTAATGGGGAATGGTCTAAATGGTCCGACGCATCAGCGTGCGATAAACCATGCAACGGAGGATCTTTCATCAAAAGAAGATATTGCAATAACCCCAGACCGATGTATGGTGGTAGAACTTGCAATGGTTCTTCGACGGAACGTCAACCTTGCAACAACTTTACATGTGAAGGTGAACAAGTTATATCCTTCTATTAAAATGCTCCTGCAGTAATATTATATTTGATAGGAAGAATGTTGTAGATATGGTTCTTAAAACACATGTTCACTACTCATAAATTCATAAAGTAAGCAAAATTATTTTGACGAGAGGATCTTATATAGAAATGTATTTAACATGTTTTTCTAACATTACCAGATGATGAGATTGATTTAATTCAGATCATTATGATAGAAATTACAGACCCAATGTGAAGATCGTGCCAGATTCAGTATTATGTATAACTAGTATCCCGTGTAAAAAATTTTTACAGGTTTAATTCTGTAAATGACATCTCAAAAATGGTGTCAAAAAAATTAAATCACAGCATAAAATACAGAAATGCATCAGTGTTGTAAGTGCATTAAACTCTCTGTAATTCCCTAAAAACCCTAACCTTAATAGGTTAGGGTTAATAATAATAGGTGCAGGTACCAGAGATAGAATTTGGAGATCCTAACTGTATTACTGAACTCTAAAAAATATACCAATGCATGTATGATCGTTCAGTGGCAACCAACCGTTACCGAGGTATCGTCGATCAAACATTTGAGTGGCATCAAAGCTCTATTCGTCACTCCTTCGTCAATGTCTCGTTGACCATGAAAAATGTCAGTTATTTTCTTAGAGGTTCTAGAGATATTTTCCAAATAACTTCGCAATAGTTCCCCTGATTTAAAGATCCACTTAAACAGACGCCATCTAGGTTAAGCATTTTTCCAGGTTTGCAATCAACACTGGAGCGCAGAACAAAAAAAGTCGTTTTACTTAGAAGATCTGAAACACATTAAAAATGAAATTACGCGCTGTGCATCTGCTTTTTTCATTCTGTAAAATAAATTATATTGATTGAAGATACAATGCAATAATGGTTCCCCGCGGATTAAAAAAATCTAACGTCAATACGGAAAAATCTAACGTCAATACGGAAAAATCTAACGTCAATACGGAAAATCTAACGTCAATACGGAAAAAAACACTCCTCACCCTTTTAATTAAAAATCTCTAGGTATTCCGGCTAAAGCATTTTTAGTTTACTATCAACACTAAAGTTCTAAGCAAGAAGATCAGAAGATCTAATCAGAAGATCTGAAACACATCAAAGTATTCATAATAAATCTTTCACGATACGATATATGCAGTAGTGTACAGGAAAACAACAAAAAGATTAAAATCGTTGTGACTGTTCATTGAATCCATACCCCAACGTATATAAAAGCCAAACGCGGAAGTCGTAAAAGTGTCAAAATATGAATTGTAAACAATCCCAGAAGGTTATGATTAAAAACCATGATATTCATTTCTTCAATAGCGTATTATTGGAAAAGTAATGACGCAGAAACCCTATTAATACTATAAGAAAACAAAACAAACAAACAAAAAAGTTCTAAAGCGTACTTACCCTAAAAACATTAATAAATCTTCGTATAATACCTTCGTTGTTGTCTATTGTTTCTTTTTGTTTGTTTTAAATGAAAAACGTCAAGCGACTCTTTGTTAACGAGAGGTTTTCCACCTTCAACCCTTTTATACTACTACCTAGCTTTTGGGATCCCCTCCCCATTTAGGATGTATCCTCCATCACCTTTGGTCTCTTTTTTCCCATTTTATCGCACTTTCCTCCACTTTTCGTGCACTTCCGACGTTTTAACGTATCCCATCGTATCCCACTACCCTTTCCTGCAGATTAATTTTAGCTTGCTATTGTCTTTTTTCTTTTAGAAATTCATGTTGTTGTTTACTGCAAATTCAAAAAGAAATATTTTGCTGGCTACATATATCACAGAAGCGCTGAATATATAGCGTTTCAAAAGGGCTTATCTGATCAGGTCAGTTGGTGTGCATTGAACACTAATCTTCAGATAAACTCAGTTCTATTTATCTATCAGTGAAATCGATTTTGACCAATCTTGTGCAGGAACCACTTGTACTTGTGAACGTCCTTAAGACAGGTTGGAGTTTTGTTAATGTTGTGATTTAGTGGATTATTTCTCTTTAGTTACACGCTACTATCGGCCTTACATTCCCTGGTGACGTCACCAAAGTCAAAGTGATGGAGCTCAAGCAAGTCTTAATTTATTTTTTATATGTATCATAAGAGAGAGAGAGAGAGTAAAACGCCAGTAACGGATACCACCGTCGCCTGTGTCTTCCCAGCGATATAACACCCTCATATTCTTTGAAGGCAGTGATTCAGTTTTATCAAGAAACAGGCTAGCTTCCCAAACAAATAAAGGAAAGGCAAGACAAATTTAACAATTCAGTTGATGGTTTCCGAAGACTCCAAGTGATTTTTGATGACAGTTCATTTTATGTTATAGAAATGGTAGCGTAGATGCACACTTTGATGTCACCTTTAAGAGTTTAGATTCTTATCAAATGGTTTATTTGCAAGACAGTATAGAAACCGATTCGGGGATTGGAAAATTTCCGATCGTGTCTAACAGCACTTGGAAATACATTCCGGTTAAAGGTACATTGCATTTCAAATAAAATGACAGGTATATTTTACTCACCCGTTAAAGTGATGTTGATGTTGATATTGATTGATGTCCTCTTGGCTCTCAAGCTGAATAGGTCGCTTGATACTGGTTATAGCCGTGAGTACCACTCGGCCTGTAGCGGAACTTCAACACAGCACCACCAGCTGGTTGACATTGAAGCGGAATGGGCTGGGCGTTGGTGCAGATATGCTGCATACTTAAATTTTTCATTTCTTTTTCAAGTGCCAACAAGTCCTCCGACAAATATTATAATCACTTCAAATTCGCCAACAAGTTTAAACATATCTTGGTCGGAAGTTCCTGAGAACTCAAGAAACGGAAATGTGACCGGCTATTTAATACTGTACCGAGAGCAATTAGAGATGACCGACCATTACGAGGTTTTTGCTTCATATGGTTACTGGGAAGAAGTGGAAGGCTTGAAGCCTGGCACGAGTTACGTTGTGCGTTTGTTAGCATATAATGAGAATGGTAACGGACTTGCCTCACACGTCATTGAAGCATCAACTTTAGGAATGGGTAAGTTTCTTGAAGAGAAAGGATTTAACAAGATTAGGTTTTACTGAAAAGTAGGCCTTGATAACTGTAGATCCATTGCATATTATTGGAATTGCGTACTATTTTATAATCATTTGATGGTTTATCGAGGAAATGACTTCACATCTTGAAGTTATCTGCAAAGGTCTTGGCGTAAGGTAATAGTGTAGCGCACATCTGTTATGTTTTTTCTCGACCAATCATTTAGCACCAGCGTCTCCACCAACCTCTCTCGAAGCTAAATCAGCCAATGAATTTTCGATATTTATTCAGTGGTCTGGCATAAACCTACAAGATGTAAACGAACAACCACTCGGTTACCGTATATATTTCCATGATCAGCTGAATACTTCTTTCCAACTCAAAACTGTTCCTTTTACACAACCACACGTGACAGTAACTGACTTAAGGCCTTCTACGACGTATGTAATAAGTGTGGCAGCTTACAACAAATTCGGTGAAGGACCTCAAGAAACAACTGCAGCTACAACACCACATGCAGGTAAAAACGTTTCTATAGTGTGTACGTAGGTGCTCCTAAACCACCCCAACCAGCTGACCTTGTTCGTAGTCATTGTTACATTGGAAAAAAATCTTTTCTCGCTTGCATGGAGGCATGAAGCGATTTTGTTTCACCGCGACATCCTCATCAAATAGTGAAGTTTTACTACAAGAATGTGACAATCTGTTAGATCAAGTAACCATTATTGTTTATCTGGTTTCTATAGCACCGATGTTGCCGCCAACAACACTAAATGTGACGTTCAGATCACACGACAAACTGATCCTGAACTGGACGTCTGACTCACAAGATTTTGATGGATATTTCTTACAATATCGGATTGTTCGGCAAAATGGTGTAGACATGAACGAATCTGTATGGCATGAACGAAAGTATGCTGCCGCAGTCTTATCTGAAGTTCTCATTAATCTTGAAGCAAACACTCAGTACATGTTTAGTCTGGCCGTTTATAATCAACATGGATATGGACCAAGTATTTCCATAAATTCTGGTACGTTTTTTATTCTACTCTACTCTTTGAAAGTATTGAATATTTTCTTTTCTTTTGGATTTATATTTACATAATTTTACATTCTTCAGTCGATCTGATAAGACCACGTCATAAATTAAGCCTGGGTTACCTAAAGAATAACCGCAGAGGCATATATCCTATCTCTTGATTTTGCTCACAGGGGCTACATTGATCTTATATTTACACTAGTAATTCTTGTTTCCAGTTCCAAATTTGGGGCTAAGAAGCCCAGGCGTCCAACATTGTTAACTTATTGTCAATTACTGGTTGCAAGTCGGTGGGTAGGAGAAAGCCCAAGGACTAAATACTCCCAGTTCTTGGGTACTTGTTAACCGTAAGGAATGTTCGTTATGTTATGTCTTATCAACTTCTTAGAAACTTGCAAATGCCGTCAGAAGTTTTACTCCAACTACTTCATCAAAGCGCCGTATGTTTTCCGGGCATCTACGAAAAACACCGGAGAGCTGAACGGTATCTTTCCGACCATCATTAAAGATATGATTAACAAGGTTTGCGGCTCGTGTCCCGGCTTATATCGGGAAAGCGTAGTAGACTTCTGTAAAAATGGCAAGATGGGTTTCGCAGGGAAACAAAACATCGATCGAGTGACTGAAGATATTGACAATTTCACAGATATCTCGTTTCCCATGTCCCATAATCCCATTAACGAAGAAAAAGCGGAGTTCATTCCCATTATTGCATATCCTGGAGCTATTTTTATCATCAAAGAAGAAACGCTTGTAGAGCGCGTGAAAAACATGGTGAAAAGAATATTGGGGATATGGACCATCCTGTTTATTGATTTTATGTTTATATTGATCGCCGGTGGCATTGTTTGGTTTTTGGTAAGTATAACCAAGGATCCTCATCCTGGTCACTCTACTCCGAAATCACAAGACTAACACTTTGATACTGTTTTTCCAGGAAAAGTGGGCCAATAAAGGGGATGACTTTTCGATGATGGGGAGGCATGGAGTAAAACAAGGTTTTTACTGGGCATATGTTACACAAACTACTGTAGGGTAAAGAAATTATTTTCTGCCATTTTATTTTCTTAATTATGTTATTTCTGTCAACTTTCTGATGTAGTCTCCTTTACATCTGGTGACACATTTTATCGTCGTTGCAAAAATTTGGAATAGTTTTACAATAAGTTATACAAATATACTTTAGATTTTCCAGAGAAAAATTTTTTTTTCTGGTCGCATTTCCTTACTCCACTTTGATGCATGTTCTTAATCGACATACTGGCTACCAGTGTAGATAGAGCAATGTGATACTCATCTCTAACGACATCTCTACTACCACCAAGTTCTAAGTTGGTGGGTAGAAAGGTCAGCCTTGGAGCATCGTTCAGACCTGGCGTTTACGACGATTGAAAAAAAAATTCGTCGCAATCGCCAGGTGTGAAGACTTTCAAGTATTTCGTTAGTAATTAGTAATCAATCAATCAATCAATTTTATATTTCCTCGTCGATTTTAACGATTACAAAAGCAACGACGATTATACTGACTTTTAACATTCGTAATCGTCGATCCGTTAAGTCCGGTCGATTTAGTGACCTAATGTAAATGAAAAAGTTGCCATGGTTTATGCATATTTTCTTGAATAGTTCATTTGGTAAACGTTAAATATAGTATACATTTTTAAACATGAGTTTTTATTGCAAGTTTTCGTTTTCAAAATTCAAATGGCATTTAATGGATCTGTCCAAGACAAGGAAAGAGTTTATATTTTATTTTTGTTGACTTATTGAAGCTTAACGTGCCGCAAGTTTCATTGGAAATCCTTCCACAACGATTGTTTCCTACTACAGTCCAACAAACGTCGCAGACGAAGACACAGTTTTAGAATTCTACAATGAATTATCGTCCCTAGTCAGACATGTCCCAAAACACAACTCTTGTGTAGAGTTAACGGATGTAAACCTAACGCCAAACCACATTCGTCTTTCTACGTTTATTAATTTTCAGGTATGGCGATTTCACACCAAGAAGCAAGAGAGCACGATTGTTCGCGATTGCTTGGATGGTGGTCAGTACCATAACTTGGTCCCTTCTCACAGGCGCTCTTACAACTGCATTTACTAGTGTTGAGGTCAATGAAGTTAACAGCATTTATGGAAAACAGGTTTGCTTTTATTTCATTGGATAAAGTTCATGTGTTTTGTTTGGCATTTTAATTAGTAACGATTTTGTTAATGATCAAGTGAAAAGTGGTGTAATATGTCGAATGTTACCTTTTCGAAGATATAGATGTTACTTCGTATGTTTTAGGTGGCTGCGCTTTACGGTTCATTAGAGGAGCGGATTTGCGTGCTTCGTAATGGCAAACTTGATAAAAGTAAGTTTTTATTAAAGTTTGCTTGTTTAAGGAATGAATACACCTTGTTACCAATTCGTAATAAGCTAAGTATCTTCGTAAAAGGCACACCAAAAAGTTTGCTCGCGTAACTAGATTTGTTTTGGAAGGCCTGTATCATAAGTCGAACTGGTTGGATGAGTTATCAGAAGTTACCATAAAGCACCAGAAAAAAGCAGATCTCTTGAGGCTCTAAACACACTGCCTTAATTACGTACGTTTTTTCAAAATACATAGTTTGCAAGGCTTCAAGGCTTCACTAGGTGAGGCTAATAACAGTTAACAACAGTTAACAGTTAATCAGTTTTTAAGATGTTTCAGTCTACTAATGGTTTTGTTTCTCGAAAACAAACTTAGATGTCAAATACACGTCAGTCCAGCAGCTTGTTGACGCTTTAATGTCGGGAGATACGTCGGGAATACTGTTGGATGCATACACAGCTGGTCGTGAAAAAACACTTTTGGAATCGCATCCAGTGAGAGCGATATTTTCCATCAAATATCCACGAACATATGGTATTGTTGTTACATCAAATTTAGTTAATCTTAAGAACGATATAGAAGGTTACATCGTAGCTAATCAGGCGCTGATCTTGCAAACCTTAGGAGAACTCACACAGAAAATGCAGGTAAGTGCGTCCATTTCACCATGACCACAAATCTGCGCTTTCCTAGTAACATCTTGATAATTTTTTTTCTTCCAGCCAAAGGCACCGAAAGAACATAAATCTCTATTTAGTGCAGAGTCAATATTTCTGCGACATGCCATTATTGTTTTATTTGTTGGCTTACTGTTCGCAGCAGTTCTTGGTCTCGTTGTTTCCCACTTACGTCGAAAATCGAAAAAAATAACAATTTATCCAGAAGGTACGTATTTTCCTAAGGTAATATCAAGTAACAGGACCCATATGACTACAGAAACTTGGAAATATGCATTACATGTATGTATTTAATATTTTTGATTGGCATATCCCGTTAAAATATTCGTAAATAAATAAAATAAATAAATAACCATGGTTACAAGTCGGGAATCTAAGTTCCTCCAAGATGAATACTCCTCTAGTATTCTCCTTCTTGTCGGTTGAAAGACGGTCTTCTAGCGCTATCTAAAGCAAGTTCTTTACCAAACCATTTTACTGGTGTTTTTGTTTCTAGAAACTGTGAGGTCGATGCTGTGGAAACTCGATATTGACGCACTTCGTAAGTTTTGTAAGGACTTCCAATTCAAGTATATGCTGAAGATCAATGAGCTGTACAAACGTATTGAATTGCAACGGATAAAACTGTTTTACGATCGAGGGGCGAGTAGTTTACGTGTTTATGATCAACAAATAGAGGAACGGAAAAGAAAAAGACAACGAGAAAAGCAGATGAAACGAAAACGAAAAGTAGGCCGAGTTTATCTGACTGATCCTGTGACAATTGGATCCGAATACGAGACGGAGAATTATGGTTCGCCGAGTAGGAAACTTTCGCACAGTATATGTGACAATTTGCGATTACGGAAAATCTCTCGCGATTCATATAAAGTTCTACTTGAGGACGTCCCATTGTCAAACATGGAAGAGGGTTCTTTGAAGGCAATATCAAAGGAAACAGGAAATTCTGAGAAGGTACATCGAAAAAGAAGTCGAGTTGAAATCAAATTAAACATAGATTTAGAAGCTCATAATATTGAAAATACTCACAACAGCGTGTATTCATCTAAAATTATAGAAGAGAAAGCCCCTCCCTTACCTAACTTGGAAGAGAAAACTCCGGAGGTAACACGAAAGAACACTGAAAAATCTGAGAAGGTTCATCGAAAAAGAAATGCAGTTAAAGACAAGTTGGATATAGATTTAAATGCCAGTAGTAATGGGAACATCGACAGCAACGGGCATGCATCTAAAATTATAGAAGAAAAGGCCCCTCCCTTAACTATCTTGGAAGAGAAAACTCCAAAGATAACACGACAGAAAACTGAAAAATCTGAGAAGGTACATCGAAAAAGGAATCGTGTTGAAGACAAATTAAACATAGATTTAAAGGTTATTAGTGATGGAAATACCGACAGCGTGCATTCATGTAAAGTTAAAGAAGAGAATCCAATCATTGGAGAGAGAAATCTGAAATCACCAGGAAAAAAACCAGGAAAATCAGAGAAGCCACATCGAACAAGAAATCCAGTTGAAAAAAAATTAAACATGGATTTAAAAGTTAGCAATGAAAAAACTGATGACACCAGAATACGTTCATCTAAAGTTATGAAAGAGAACACTCTTCCCTTACCAATCACTGAAGAGAAAACCCTGAAGGTACCACGAAGTGAAATTGGAAAAACTACGAGTGCACATCGAAGACAGAATCGAGTTGAAGCCAGATCAACCATGCAATCAAGAGCTCCTAGCAATGAGAACACTGACAGCAATAAAAATGAAAAGCAATGAGATGAAGATCATCTGCATAAAAGCATCACCGCAGAGGTTAAGAAATCTCCCAGAAAAACCAACACAAACCACACCAGACACCCAAACGTCACTAAGAGATAACTGTGCTATTTAACTTGATTTCGTGGCCCGATTTGGTCACATTTGTTTTTTAAAGGATAAAATGATTTTGAGGATTTGGGTATAATCTTCTCAGTTGTCATAGCATCAATAGGAACCCTTAATTTTGATTTACGTGATTGCAAATAATGTATATACAACTAGTTTATGCACAACTGTAAATAAAGTTTGTAGTGAAATAATACTGCGGCTTTTTTCTGACCAAGATGCGGTACTGACAATAATAAACATTAACCCCCATTTTAAACGATTCCCTAAAATTCTGCAAAAAGACCATTTTCGAAGATACGAGGCAAATGAAGTTTATCCATTTGCTTACTCAAAAACAATTTGCGAGTTTATTACCACGAAGTTTTATGCAAAATCGACGTCATACATCTTTCGTCTTTCCAAGTTGTTTTAAAAATCTGTTGATGAACACTTCATTGATTAGCGTTATTATTCACAAATCGATCTAGGAAAGTTAATAACCTTCATTTACACATTTTTAAATGTTTGCAATAACCCTTCGGATATTCAGTTTTAGAAATCTTCACAACTTGTAATTAGTCCATTAGTAATGTCAAAACATTTATATGGAAATGCTATGAGCATTAAAACTAACCTATCTTTGACATTTGACTACAAACATATTGCAAACGGAAAAGACAACTTTGAAGTCTGAATTAAATGGATTGCTCTAGAAAAAGTAACAAGTCCTGGGAACGAGGTTGTGACATGCTTACTTCCAACAGGGCTGTGATTAAGCATTGTGAACAACCATTAAGCATTCGATTAAGATGCTATCAGATACTATGTTCATAAGTAATGTATGATATGAATAAATGTATATTATATATATACAAATGCAATGTCTAATCGTTCAAAAGTTCTATATCTCCTCCTAGTCGTATTCTATAGTGGAATGACGTATTGATGAAATATGATTGTAATATATAACGTATGTGTCTCAAGTTATAGGACGTAGTCCTCGAAGCGAGTCGGCTTGCAACGCACCCTTGAAGATCAACGGGCCGAGCTCTGCATTGGAATATTGATGGTATTGGAAGTGGAGCAGAAAGTACTGGTGGTAATCGTGTGTTGGCTCTGATTGGTGTGTTCTCTTGAAGTATCGATGTCGGAATATCGACTGAAAGGGTTTCTATTGGAAATTTCTTTGACTGAAGTTGCGATTGATTATCAGCTTGATGTGGTTCGTTGTTAGGTCTCTTTACTAATGAAGTGATGATTGATGGGTGAGGAGGGTGAGAGCTAACTGGCGGTCCAAAGGGCTATCTGGACGGACGGAGGTGAATTTACTTAAACATTTTCGGTTCCGTAAGGTGTCTCTTCCCGATCCATCAACGCGGATGACATGGTGATCGTGCTGGAGAACTTCGATCACTGATCACGTCCTGCCCCACCTGCGTGGATGGAGCCCAGTTTGGTTCGGAATTCTAACGCGGTCCCCATGTTCTAGAATGTTGCGGTAATCTATCTGCGATTGTCATGCATGAAATATCGGAATGGACGACCAAATAAACACATTGCAGGTGAAACCTTGGTAATTTGGTTAGGCGTGTTGCGGTACTGTAACATTGCATGTTGAAATGCATCCGTTTTGAGGTTGCCATTGGGGTCAGTCTTTACACTAACATCACCGCATTAATTACTGTGAGGAAAGGCAATAGAGGATATGCGATGATAAATCCACTAGCTTCAAAGGAAGGTGGTTGTAATGGCACTCAATTTTAGACCGCCATCTGATGAAAATTCGACTCCTATAGGTGACAAATGTGCGGCACAAACTGTCTATCAAACCATTTGATCCATTCTTGGTTTGGGGTATCGATTGACGCAAACAAGATAGTAATAACCAGAATAATGGAAGGAGTTGCAACAAATCTGTTGGAATGGATAATCCGGACATTGTAGGGTTGCCGGCGGAGCAGATGGTTGGAAGGGAGATTCGTAAAGTCGACGAGTCTGTTACACGAAAAAAGTCAATTACTTGTGAGAATTCTTTTTAAAGCTTTCTACTAAAATTTCTTTTGATATAACAAAAGGCTTTAAATCTTTGAAGTACAGATTTAAAGCCTTTTGTTGTATCAAAAGAAATATCATTACTTTGCACGCTTATTTCAAGCGTCGATGTAAAGTTTCGAAAAACTCTACTAAGTTGTATATAATTCTCTAAAAAGCTATAGAAAAGTAGTTTCGTGTAAACGAAACATGACTTTTCCGAATCCCGCTAATTGCGGTCACAAATATTGCATCCATCTCTTTACTTGTTGTTGTCTTTAGTGGGGCCAAAAAATGATTCTGCTCGTAACTTCATTAACGTGATTCCATGGTGGGCCGTGTCAAGACTAGAGAGGATGTTTAACCTAAGATGTGGAGGTACAACAATTCTGTTCTTGCATAGGGTGGTGCTGTCTACTGTTGACAGGTGAAATTGGTGGTAGATCTGGAGGTAAGTTGGGAGCTCTTCTCGGTAATCAGGTAGACCTGATTCAATGATATCTACCAGCATTCTGAAGTCAATGTCAAGGGCAGTATCTTGCGTACCTCATTCCATGTTATCGATCTCAGTAAGTTCAAGGCCGACGAGACCGTGATGTAGGATACATCATCGGATAGTTCAAGTTGATCCGGTCTTGACAGCCAAGAACGAAGTGTCTGCGCATTGGCGACGGCTAGTGACTCCCTTCTATGTGTGCGTATCGTGACTCTGCCGGGTGGGTGAATCGACTGCCAACATCTACAACTTTCCATCCGGTGTAGCAAAAAAAGGAGGTTTTCCAGGGTAGTGCTTCTGGAACAAAAACCGATGCCCATCTTTTACAGATCTGTAGCGATACAGGTAGGTTTTGATTTATCGAAATTGTAGACACCTTATTTTATTTCTTCAAGAAGATGAATAGCTCTTGTAGCCGATCTTTTATTATTTATTATTATCATTATTATTATTAGAATATTTATACAGATACAAAACTTCAGTTCAGAACATAAAATTTATGTAAATAACTGCTATCAATGTCAGACCTGTTCTGAATTAGTAAATTAGTAAAAAATCATTAACTACAAATAAAATAAATAAATAAATAAATAATTAAAAGTTGCTGAAATATGCAATACAGGACTGTAGCTAAAACACATATAATGCTAATCCCTATTGCATATCTTAGCAAGATTTTGAAATGTATGTAAAACCTATGGTGTATAAAACTGTTTTATTTCTTTACAAAAAGCGTCATAATTCTCAATTTTTCTTAATTTCAAAGGAAGGTCGTTATAAAGTTTTGTACCAGAAAATTTAAAAGTAGTTTTTCCAAGCTCAAGCTTCGCTTTTGGAACTTTCAGAAGAAATCCTCCATTTCTAGTGTTTTCTCGATGGTTGTTTATCGCAAAGTAATCGGTAAAGTTCGTACATACATCACCACTTAAACATCTTTTGACCAAGCAACAGGCTTCTTTGTTGATTAAACTAATGACAGATGGCACGCTAACTCCGGTAATTATTGCTGCCCTACGTTCTAGAGACGTCAACCTTTTCTTTTGAGTCTCACTGTGACACAATTTCACAGTACTGCGGTATGTTAACAGCGGTTGTATCATCATAGTGTAAATACTGTACGCAGATTCAACAGTCAGGTACGAGCGTAACCGTCTCAAAAGTTTCAGTCTTCCACTTGCCTTCTTGTAAACTTTGTCAAAGTTTTTGTTGAAATTTAAATTTTGGTCGACAATGTTACCCAGATATTTATATTCAGAAACATTTCCAATTAAATGTCCGCTTGGGCTTTATTAGTTCTCGAAATGGTGTCATTTTATCGGTCATGCTGAAGGTAAATGTGACCTGGTTCACAAGGCGGAACTAGGAACGGACATTAGTGATGTTTGTCACAAGAGGAAGTTCGGAGATGGCTTTTAGCATACTCGATGATGGACGAACATTGTGGTGATTTCAAGTCCAGTAAACACAGCAATATTAAGTGCAAACCCAAACTTCGATGGGTTTTGGATCATTCCATTCCGCCCACAGAGGTGCAACTATTGTCAGGATTGAATAAAACTTTCCTCGATTGAGTCGGACCACAAGAGAGAATCATCTGTAACCGTGATCTTATCTGGAAAGACCGCCGCAACCTCGTCGAACCTACGAAAACAGCTGTCACCCGAGGCCTTGTAACCCCGAGGGATTGTGCGATTTCGATAACGCCCACAAGGGGTGAACAAGGAAGTAAGATAACGATCTTCTTCACTTATTGGGACGATATGGTATCCATTTCAAGCGTCAGGAACTATCTTCTTCTTACGATACGGAACTGGCCGAACTTGATGTTATAGTGATTGGAAATGGCGCGTATCTCTCTTGCCGTACGTGTTGAGGGCTTGAAACTCAACACATCTTCTAGGATGTCCGTTTCTTTTTTGCCCATACCACCATCCTGTGGCACTACGTCACGGGTTTACCGACGGATACAGGCTCGATTTATCCAATATTGACATCACGAGCCAGACCAACTTTGATGTGATCCTGCTAGCGTATTGGAACAGGTATGCTTTCGGTTCTGCGTCTTCCTTAATGATAAGTTTAACAGGCGGACCACATGTAACAAAGGTGCGTTCCTTATAGTACACCAGGATCTACTTTTCCACTTTCACGCGGTTTTCTTCAGCGTCTATTGTGTTGGTCTATCCAACGGTAGGGAACTCTTTTAAAATCATTCCAAGGTCGACGTAACTACCTCTGCTGAGTTAAAATCATTCAGAGTCGTTGATTATATACGTAAACTGTCACCTCTGCTTGATCGAGTTGCTTATCCGTATCTGTTGGCTTCTTGTCGTAGCTCCTGCACACACGGTCGAGGTTGTGTAACCGATGGCAATGGCTACATGTGTGTTTAAAAGCAGGCGAAGTTGGCCATATTTCGCTCGGTTTCTGCAGGTTTGCTTGAGGTGTCTTTTCTCACCTTCTTGTATTGACTCTTTATCGCTCCGGTCTGATCTTTGTCGATAAAATGTGTTGCAGAACGTTTCCAAGCCTCACTTGCTTCAACAAATCTAAGAGCGTAGTGGGTCGAAATAAGCGGTTACTTTGGAATTGTGTGGGTCTTTTGAGAGTTTCAGATGATAAAAGAATGCTAATCGAGATTAGACACACGCAGTTGTAAGATCAGAATGTGTAAAGGAATAGGTTGATGTTGTTATCTTTGTTGATTTTTTGGTCAAAAAAAGACAAGAACAAGGAAAGGCCAGGTACAACTCGCAAATGTTTGAGACAGTACAGACGAATGACAGCAAATGGCTAAAAAATAAAAACCGTTATTTTTTGGATTTTCATTACTAAATGAAGCATCTTTCTGTGGAAGTAAAATGCATGAAAATGTTAATCCGCTCCCACAATTCCGTAAATGCTTCCGGCAGTACTGACTGGACGCCGTTCAACCCGTCAGTTTTTGGTGGCAAAATTGATGCTAGACGATATCTAATCGAAGTTAAAGCTGAAACAAACCAACTAGTTATAGATGGGTGGACGCCATTACACTTGGCGATTTATCAAGGTGATGTAGAACTTGTGAAGGAGTTACTTAGCAACAGTGGAGATCCGCTGATGACTGGAAATGATAATATTACTCCATTTCAGTTGGCAATTAATGTCAAAAAACAAATACTAATTAATTATTTTCTACGTCAACCCTGTTTTTTGGTAAAATAACTATGAGTCTGAAAAGTAAATGTACATTATATATACTCTACATTATTTATATTTTTATTTATTTTTATTAATATATTTGTTTATATATTTATTTATCAAATATTTATACAGGATGACCATTTCATATTATATACAAGTAAAACTCTTTTAAATTTGATTTTCGCGATTTTTGAAAGGTGCTTTAATTTAGTGGATAACTCGAATTGACAGAAGGTCATCACGACAAATATTACAAAACAAGTGTTTCGTAATCACGTGAAGGAAACTCTTACTCCTCACTTTTGACGTCTACAAGAAAAAGATCCTCCGACAAATTTTTTTTTGTGTCGATGTCGTCTCAATAATTCAAGTTTAAAGGGGAACTAAACTAAAAAAATTACAAGTTCATTTTTTTGCCCTATTTGAAACAGCTTTAAAAATGATGAAAGTCAGTTTTTGAATTTTCAAAAAATCTGTTTTCGTTCTTGAGATATTGCCGTTTAAAGTTTTTTCCCGAAACATGATCTCCATGGCAACGTGACATCACAACGTTCAAGAAGATATTGCTGACATATAAATATGTGAATAACTCAGAATGTTTTAATGATTTATTGTTAGAACATTGCATGTAGAGTGGTAAATAACTGCAGTTGTGAAAACAGCAAAGAAATTTATTGCCACTGTTACCCCGACTCAGTTCCAGCTCTCTGTCAATTTCTGCTGACAAAGCTATAATAACATCATCCAAAACTATTACTATGATGAATTTCACTTTAACTTATGCCCAGTGAAAACTGTCCCATTTTCTAAAATTTCGTTTCCCTTACCTGAGTAGATCTCCATTTGTAGCTTTGTCAGCAAAAAACAGAAAAGGCCTGGAAACAAGCCAGGGTAACTATGGCAACAATTATTTTTAGTGACTTGATACCTGTACGGGTTCGTCACTATACATACAAAATTTAAGCAGTGCATCACTTATATTTCTTGAGTTATTTACATATTTGTATGTCAGCAATTTCTTCTTGAACATTGTGATGTCACGTTGCGCCATGGAGATCAAGTTTCGAGGAAAAACTTTAAATGACAATATCTCGGGAACGAAAAAAGATTTTTTGAAAATTCAAAAACTGACTTTCATCATTTTTAAAGCTGTTTCAAATAGGGCAAAAAAATGAACTTGTAATTTTTTTAGTTTAGTTCTCCTTTAAGAATGAGCCGGTAACTAAAATCCCTAACATGCTTTATTGGTTTTATCAATCCATCCATCCAAAAACATTTTAACACATGATTTTCACTGAGATGGGAAATGCATATATGAAAAACTTGTAAAGTTTAAATTGGATTTAACAAGAACTATTGCTTTACTTCCAAAAGAGATCTATACAAACAACCAGTTGTAACCACGGAGGCTATACACTGAAACTTCGATTACAATAATTACATAGATTTCACTACATATCTGAACTGCCAACATTTTCTTTCCTCGATACTTGTTGACAACGATGCTTTCCTATTAATCGGCTCAACAATCTTCTTTCCTTTAATGAAATGAACAATGATTAAGCTATTGATAAGATTATACTTAAACTGATGTTTCGTCTATAAAATAGGAAAAATATGTCACTTTTATGAACGTAAATTTATGTTAAAACTTTGAGAAATTATAAAATAAATCAACAATCAACTATCAAATGTACGGAAGCCCATTAGGGACATTGTAGTAATATTTTTCCACAAATGTTTCGATCTCATACATCGAAATATTCGATCTCATACATCGAAGGATACGATCTCATATATCGAAATCTTACCTTCGATCTCGTACATCGAAGCTTTCGATCTTATACATCGAAGCTTTTCCTTCGATCTCGTACATCGAAATATTCGATCTCATACATCGAAGCTTTTCCTTCGATCTCGTACATCGAAGTCTTACCTTCGATCTTATACATCGAAATATTCGATCTCATACATCGAAGGATACGATCTCACATATCGAAGTCTTACCTTCGATCTCGTACATCGAAACATTTGATCTCATACATTATTGAAGCATTCGTTTTTCTAATCGGAACCATACACTTGATCTCACACGTCAAAACATTCGATTTAGTACATGGAAGCATTCGATCTTGTATATCGAAGGCTTATATTCGATCTCATACATCGAATCATTCGATCTTGTATATCGAAGTCTTACCTTTGATCACATACATTGAAGCCTTCGATCTCGCACATTGAAGCCTTCGATCTCGTACATAGAACAGAAAATGCAGACTAAGCGAAATGCTTTCATCAAATTCAGTGAACTGTTATCCTGGTGGTAAACAAGCAAGATGGCTGTCAACGAAGTTTTTACTGAAGTAGTAAGAAATTAAAATGTCTCCTATAAAGAATACAAATCCAGATCATTATGCTTTCTTCAGACAATTCTAGCTACTCTCCAAAGCAAGATATGTAAGATATACAAACTGTCATTTTGGTCCATTGTTAATGACTGTTTCCTTCCCTGTCTTCAATAAAAAGACACGAATTGTAGTGACTGTCTAATGTTTAGGCATGTAGTGCTGTGTAGAACCACAAAAATGACATCGAAGATTTCGATATATGAGATCGAAGATTTTGTTCGATATACGAGATCGAATGGTTCGATGTATGAGATCGAAGGTAAGGCTTCGATGTATAAGATCGAAAGCTTTGATGTAAGAGATCGAAGGTAAGACTTCGATAAGTGAGATCGTATCCTTCGATGTATGAGATCGAATATTTCGATGTATGAGATCGAAGGTAAGGCTTTGATATATGAGATCGAAATCTTCGATGTACGAGAACGAAACATCTATGGAAAAATATTGCTACAATGTCCCTAATGGGCTTCCGTACAAATGACACTTTGATAAAATGTATAAAATGTATTTAAAATTCATTTTGATACACTTTTCGACAAAAGAAAACAAATCCTGTTTGTGAATTGATAGGATAAAGTTTCTATAATGCACGCAATTGGTCTCATAACCCAATAGCAACGTATTTATTTATTTATGAATCTTTATACAGGATAAAAAACTTCAGTTTATATACAAAAGTAAAAAACTGTTATCAACGTTTGTCCTGTTAAAAAGAAATATAAATGAAAGTAAAAGTAAAATTGAAGGGTTAATAAAAGGTAGAATATATACATATGTACTTAATTGTTAAAATGCTTATTTACAAGTAATTTGAAAGCTTCAAAAGTTGGAGTTGCACGAATTTCCAACGGCAAAGAATTGAAAATTTTCGCACCTCCAAAATAAAAACTTCCTTTTGTGACTTCTAATTTGATGTTAGGCAATCTTAATAAAGCAGAGCTGTTTCTTGTTGTCCTTGAGTTTGTCATTTGGAAATAGTTCTTAAAAGCAACGTTTTTTAAGGTTCCTTCCAAACACTTTTTAACTAGTAAACAACTATTTCGATGGAGAACATTCATTACATCGGGAACTGCTGCACCAGTTACTTTTTCAGCTCGAGTTTGTAGTCTTTTCCATTTCTTCTGCTGAGTAGTTGTATAGGAAAGTTTGATTGCTCCACTGTAAGTCAAGATTGGCATAATCATCATCAGGTAAATTTTGGTTGCTGCTTCAACAGTGAGATATGTTCGTATATGGTTCAGAAGTTTTAATCTACCAGCAGCTCGTTTGTACGATCTTTCAAAATTCTTTCCAAGGTTCAAATTGTTATCGAGGACATTTCCAAGATAAGTGTATTCTTTAACAAAGTTAATGGGTTTGTCATAAAGCGATATTTGTAAATCTTTCCCTGTTTGGTTTAATCGTTTTGAGGTACCAAATAACATTATTTCTGTCTTACCCTTCTTTAGATTCAACAGCAGCTCGTTTTGTTTACAGTAATCCCCGATGATTTTCATTTCGCTGTTTAGGGTACATTCAATTTCGCAGACGTCACTGCTTGCATAGTAAACGACGGTGTCGTCAGCATACTGTAAGACTCTTGATGATTTCATATTTTCTGCAAAGTCATTAAAAAATACTATAAAAAGCAAGGGCCCTAATATTGACCCTTGGGGTACCCCACAGAAGATCGGTTCTGGATTCGACTTTATGTTGTTAATATCGACAATTTGACTTCTACTGAATAGGTAGTCAGTGAACCACGAAAGCTCAGTGTCCTTTACCCCATAACTGGACAACTTCTCAAGTAGAATTCCATGACCTATGGTGTCGAAGGCCTTGCTCAGATCGATGTACGCTACTCCAACCATATTTCCAGAGTTCATTTCACGTCGAATAGAATCACATAAAATCGTGGTAGCTAACTTTGTCGAACGATTTTTACGAAACCCGTACTGACAGTTGGTAATCAGATAGTTATCTTCAAGGTAAGTTGCTAGTTGAGTATGGACAGCCCTTTCCAGAATCTTTGATAGTACCGGAAGGACGGATATGGGCCGGTAATTTTCTGGAAGATCTGGGTTTCCTGATTTAAACGAAGGTGTTACTTTTGCTGTTTTCCATAGATTTGGAACTGTCTCTGTTCTTAACGATAGGTTTATGATGTGACATAACGGCTTTGAGATATGTTTTGCTGAATCCTTCAGCATTCCAGGAGGTAGTTGGTCAATTCCAGTGGCTTTTTTCCGTTTCAGTTTTCGAAGCTCCTTCTCCACGAACACTTTTGATACGTACGAGAACTTAAAACGTTTATGGGTTCGGTCAAAGATTGAATTTTGAGCTTTCCAGATAAAATCTCTGAGTGGTAGATGAACGGTTTTTAGAACACGTATGACAGTTGAAAAATAATGGCTGAACTTTTGCACGCGACTCACGTCACTTTTGGTACACGATTTAGAGGCATTTTTCACAGGAAAGATACTTTTTATAGTGTCCCAGAATTTGGATGGACTGCTTTCTTGTAATAGTTTCTTATGATAGTTCGCTTTTTCTTTTTTAAGTTGATTGTTGCATTCGTTTCGTAGTCGTTTGTATAAACTCCAATCTGCGCTTGACTTGGAATTCCGGGCTTTTCGTAACACCTTGTCTCGATCATGCATTTTCTTTTTCAATTCGGCTGTCAGCCATGAACACTTCTTACCTTTCACCCGTTTCTCAATTGGTGGTGCATGCTTGTCAAACATTTCTTTGACTGTGTTGCAGAAGTATTTTAAACTTTGGTTTACATTTGTCTGATCGTAGATAGGCTGCCAATTTATGTTTTCAAAGTCTTTGTTCATTTGATTGGGATCGTAATTTAGGTAATTGCGACACTTTATAGTCTTTGGTTCATACTTTGCGTTGTTGATTTTTCGGATGCACGCAACCATATCGTGGTCACTCAGTGAGGTGGCGACGACATTACATTCGGTTATATTAGACTGCCTATTTGTAATAATGAGATCAATGGTAGATGACGTTTCCTTTGTTACTCGTGTTGGCTTTTTAATTATTTGCTTGAAACCGAATAACTTTATTGTTCTTTTGAAATCAGCATGGGTATTCCTGCCATTATAGTTTACATTAAAATCGCCAAGCATTATGGTTTCTTTCTTCTCGGTTGATAATTGTGATAATTGATCGTAAAACATTTCATCGTAATTGTTCGGTAAGTGCGTTGAACTGTCTGGGGGCCGATAATAACACCCAACAAGAATCGATTTTGAGTTTTTAATAAATAATTCGATCCATAGACACTCTATGTGTGGATTCTCGAGATCTTCTCTTCGTTTATAATTTATACGTTCTTTTATAAAAATAGCTACTCCACCTCCTTTTCCATTAGCTCTCTTCCGACTAAGCAGTGAATATCCATCCAAATTACATGCTGTTAAATTTTGTTGTTGAAATTCAGTGACATGCGTTTCAGATAAACATAGAATGTCAATGTTTTCGTGAGAAATCATAAACTCTTGCAACGAATCAAAGTTACATAGTAATCCACGAATGTTTTGATGTGCAAATTTGATACCTTTACGAGTTAAGAACTTCTGGAAACCATCTCTTGATAATGGATCTCCATTTTCACCAGATTCCGCGTGTAATAAACAAGTTTCAGCACTTCCAGATAACGATAATAATAAAACGAGAACAAGCACAACCGCTCTCGCTGCCGCCATCATACATCATACATCATACATCATGACGTCTTGTTGAAACTTATTTGACACTGCGCAAGAAAGAAGATAACAGATAAGAAATTTTTAGAAAAACCAAAAAAAATCCTTATGACTGACAAAAAAAGTTGGGAGGCAGTCAACAAGTATGCTTCTTGAAAAATCATTGTACTCTTCGGGAATGAATTCTCCTCAGGAATGCATTCTATGCCATTTTACTTCAAATATGGAAATATCTTTAATTGGAAAGTTGGACTCAACAGAAATATGTATATGTTGTGAAAAAAGGCGGTTAAGACATATTATGTTAGCTATAATTTGGATTTATCTGTATTGGTGCAACAAAATATTTTTCCTTGAATCGTCATAATCATCGTAATCGTTTAATGTGAACACTTTTGTGATCGGCGAAATCGCCTACCGTTTACGACAATTGATGTTTATTTTAATGGTCGTAATTACCATGTCTGAACCAAATATTTTGGGCAGGAAAATTAAAGAAATTATTAAATTGTCATTGACGGAAAGAAATAATTTGAAGTCATAAGGAGTAATCAATCAGGCTTCCTGGAAAAGAAACTAATTAGCAACAAGACGACCGGAAGGTCGAAAGATTTCGCTTATGTTTTTAAGAATAGCGCCCCTATAAATAACGTCCATTCTAAATACACTCGAAGGTTCACTGGGTTACAGAGTGGAATTTATAAAGCCGTGTCTCAATAACCCTATGTGTTTTTGTACTTCTGCGTAACCTCCCTGTTTTGAGAAAAGTTACACCACTGATGTCATTTTGTATTTTAAAAAAATCTGCTAGTGTAAACATAGAAATAAAAGTTTTATGGTGTAAAAAAAACTTTATTAGTAAATACATCACAAATTAAAACAAAAGGAATATACTTCTGTGAGTTGTAACCATGAATGTTTTTTAAAAGATGATTTTTCATAAGAAAAATGTGAGCCAATAGAGAAAAAAACGTCTTCTTCGAAAAAATGTAAAAAAACGAAAATCTATCCAAAATACTCAAACGAAATAAATAAATCAAATAACAAAAAAATAGTTTGTTAGACGGTTCTTCGAAGCATATTATCAACATCAAAAGCTTAACTTAATTTTACTTAATTTATATTTCAGTGATACTTCGAATCAAAAAGGGAACTGAAACCCTTCTTTTTGTTTTTCCTTTGGGGAAAGATCCTTTTTTTATTAGTAAGTGGTAAATACACTTTATAGCTCACGAAGTATACGAAAACATATCATGGCCATGTGAACAAGGAAAAAAAGAAATAGAAATAAAAGAACTGTAAGTTAGTAAGTTCGGCCATCAAAAACATTCGCTCACCATGGCCATAACAGCAAAGAAAAAAAGAAATAGAAATAAAAGAAGTTTTAGTTAGTAAGCGCGGTCCTAAAAAACTTTCGCCGTACATAGATTAGATAGATAGAACGCCGCCGAAACCAATATCTTTCGCTTAGCGAAATCTAATAACGCCAAGATAAAAATGCTACACCTACCCATGTTAATTCATCTTGGAACACTTCCAAGCAATGCTAATCTTGATCCCAATCGAAAAATTTTATGAAACATTATATACACGTGAAACTTCCCTTCCATGTTGTTTATTTATGCTACGCAGACACGAAAAAATCATAATAGCTACACGCTTTTTTTTTTATAAGAACCAGTAAAATCTGACCTGAGGCTGGCTGTTCTTATTTTTTTAGCCTTTTTCAGCCTGAATTGTTCTTATTTTGTTCTTATCTTTTAGAACACAGTTTCAAATTTTAGCCTTATTTTGTTCTTATTTATGGAACTTCCAGCAAAATAAGAATAAATCTTTTTTAAAGCAACTGATAAAAAGGATGGTTGCAGTTCGGTAATAACTCATTCGCACATTTATTGAAGGTGAAAAAATAACAAAACTTCTTAACCATTTACCAGTGAGAGAATTCACATCATGAATATTGTTCTTATTCTACAAGAAAATTGAGGCTCACACTGTTCTTAATTTTTGGAACATTGATTTGAGCCTCAGGTTGTTCTTATTTTGTTCTTATTTTTTGGCCAAATCTGAACCTCGTGTTCTTATAAAATTGTTCTTATAAAAAGAAAAGCGTGTATTTAATTACGAGGCTAATCAAAACAATGCAAATATACTTTTGTAGAAATTGTGAAAACCGATAAATGACGTCGATGACACGCTATTTAAAAACACCAGTATTTTGATGGTTTACTTCAGGGCTGTCTTCACTGCAATGCAGACTATCGGAAAAACAAGGAGACCTGGATACGATAATGTATGAACAGTGCAATTGCATTCAAAAGTCTAGATCGCAGTTGTAGGTTGTCAATTTAAAATAATTAAACATATTTACATTTCTTTCGTTTATATATGAATTGCTGAAACCTGGCTTCATAAGTTTATTCAAAGCTACTATCTATTTTACAGTAAAGTATGCTTTTTTGTGATTCTTTCCTAAAACTTCAGGTGGATGACTGCAGTATATCCCCAGTACCAAAAACCAAACTTGATGAATAAACAACTAACTAAAAATATAAACAGTCCCAATTTTGCTTGTTTTTTCAGACGATTTTTCACTAAGTGTCTATATGGTTCGTATAAATTTAGACCTGAAGGGAAGAAATTTTCGAGGGAGGAAATTTTCTCGGAATTTGATTTCGCGATTTTGGCCCCTAATGGCTAAATAAAAATTCCGCAAAACACGTTAAAATTTCACAATCGCGAAATTAAGTTCCACGAAAATTCAATTTTAGTTTTTAACTTTAGATAATAAAAGAACAGACGATTCACAACGCAAAAAATTTTTTTCTAAGTATTTGTTTAAAAATCCAAAACAGCGAAATTTAACTTGATCAATCGCGGATTTAAATTCCGCCAAAATTTCTTTCCAGTAAAGTTTCTCCCCTTTAGATATTTGTTATTGGCGCATCACTTTGCCAACATTTTGCATGGACGGTGAAAACGCCTGTATGTTCACTGAACAACTCAATATCTCCATAAATAAATAAACAGATGATTGAAAATAAAAATAAATTATGCAGAAAGTCATTGAAATATACAATAATGGAAAGTGTAATATTTGCTACAATTTCTACAACACTAAATACGATTCAAACTGTGAAGACTGTTGAGAAATGTACATCGTTTTTATTTTGTAGCTTTGTTGTGGTGTTCTAAAGTTTACGATTAAAGAAATGGTAAGTTGTTTTAAAGAAAGACAAGAGCCAGATGGCGCAAAACGGTAGCAGCAATTGTACTTAAAGTTATGAAAAGTTACTACAAAGTTCTTTGAGGCTTGTGTTTTTTTATATCTCACTGGTGGAAAACGGGCATAAACGGTAAATGTGTTAAAATGATAAGTTAGTGTAAAAAGGGTCTAATCATAAGCCACCAGAAATTAATTTATATAAGACAAAAGAATTATACATGCGTGAGCTGTATATGTTTTTACAAGAAAATTTTTTTTAGGACCACGTGTAGAAAAAAACCACGCGTTTCGAAACAAAAATGAATTTCAACAAATAATTGCCTTTTTGAACTAGATCTTCGAAAGTCTTCTTAATACACAAAACAGTGTTGTAGCTAAGAAACGAGGTAATAAGAAGTTTTGAACTGATAGGCTTTACTAACAAGAAAAACTATATATAACCAAATTTTAAAGCTTACCTCCCGTGAAAAAATAATTTATGTTAGAATAACGTATATTTACGTATAATTTAGGAATATGAAATTCATTTTGCATAAAAGTCCTTCGTATATCTGTTATCTGTAATTCAAAAGTCTAGAAATTGGCTCAACATGAAGCTTCGATAGGCCGCCATATTGATTTCCCGATCAAAATCAAAATTCATAATGGCCAGCAGTTTGACGTCATGAGGTTGCTCATCGCACATGAAAACATTGAGAAATGAAAGTAAACACAGCAGAAAAATGTTTCTCAGAGATCTAAGATCGGTATATTATGTTACTTTATGCTTCAACTACCCCCGTCGATAATTTTGTTTGCAGCAAACAATGCGTACAAACAAAAAAAGTATTAAAAGAAAGTGAAAATAAAATTACTTGAAGCAGAACTGATAACAGAACTATTAACAACGAAGCTAATAACAATGATAAAATGAATAATGAAAAAGTGTAATTCAATTCAAGCCTCTTACAAATTAAAAGATAAATCGACTGCTGATTTAAATTCTTTGAGAAAGTTTATTCTCCAAGCTGTTGAGGGAGAGTTGAGGGAGAGTTGCAAAATCTGCGTCTGCATAGATATATATTTAGTTGTTGCCTCCTATATTAGAAAATTTGTAAGGATTTCATTACTCCTTAAAGGCCTACTGGAAGCTTAAAGAAATAGTGCCTTGATGTTACATTTGTGTTCTGAAGATATTTGAGAAAAAATTCAAAGTAAATGCTCAATATAAAATAGAATTGTGCACAGAGTGTTCACGTGGCTTGGTTTCCGGAGACCTCGCTTTTTTTAACGAAACCTCATAAAAATTAACTTGTGTTCAAATATGAGAAATTGTCAGCCTGATTTGTGGAGTCGTCATTCTGTGACCGACAAAAACGAAAATGACATCCCCTTTAGTATATAAATACTAAGGTAAGTAAGTATTTACCGAGAGTTTTTAGTCCTTGGGCTTCCATCCGTGGCGGTTGGTTCTTCCGCCCGCCGACTTGCAACTATTAGTTGACTTACCGCCGGGGAGATACGTATAGCATTGCTCTAACTTGCCCGAAGGCCAGTGTGCAGTCAGTCGATGGCTCCTAAATGGGCTGATACGCTGCGTTTAAAGCGCATCAGAGTGGAGTATCGAGATACAACATGACTGGACTCGAACACGGGTCGTAGCAGTCGCACTCAAAGGTACTAACCACTACACCATCGCTGCACTAAATAATGGTAAGCAGGGTTGATGTCAAAATTTGTCAAATGTTTTTCAATCATTCACAAGAATCTTTCAAAATTTCATCAAAATTCTCACATAATGTACAGTTTTTCAACGTTTCAATGAACTATTAATACGCTTTCACGGGGGATTCTTTCTCCAAATATTTATCGCGAGCAACCTTCTGACGTCACAATCGGATTTCATCCGATTGAGTTTGTAAATAAAAATGGCGTCCTCAACGAACATCACGAGGTGAATACACGAGTTAACTTTGTCGATTTTTTTCATAAACAGTGCGATTTATCAAAAAAAACTTTTAAATTGTTATATAGTTACACATTCTGAATGGTTTGAACATAACTTTTTTTTTCACGGGAGGTAAGCTTTAAGTATCAATGTATTTTCAGTTAGCATGAATAGCTAAAACTTCCATTTTTATGCAGACCTATTTGATTAATATTCATTCTTTCATGAATTATTTCATATAACATCAAAGAAAACGTCCTTTTAAATGTTTGCTATGTGAAACCTTTCGAAGGCTGCGTTCCTTCATTAGAATTTACATTGCGTTATTAGCAGAGTCTTGCAGACTCTAAATCGCAGACTAATTGCCATTTCGGCCGGAGTAGTAGTAGGAGGAGTAGGAGTCCACGGGTGTTTTAATACGGTATTCGCTTTCGCTGCTACCGTAAAAATGTTTGCAAAAGTTTTCAAAAATGTACGTTGTTTTTCTGTTTCTTTTATTAAGTTTTCCTCAACTTACATGATTTTTTTTAAAAAAGAAACTTATAAGAACGCAAATTACCTTATCGGACAAAATTTTAGAAAAGGACCAAAATTTTATTCGGATAAAATTATTAGTCGGAAAAAAGTGCCTAAAGTATTTGGAGGTGACTAAAATTTTGTCCGACTAAAACTTTGTGCGACTAAAATTTTGATCCTTTTCTAAAATTTTATAACTTACTTAAATTTGGGAGACAATAAAAAAAAATGCAATACTTTTTTTACTTGATAGTATAATTTTATTTAATGTCATATTCCTGACCAGTATAAAAATCTATTTTGATTTCTGCACTTACAGCCATAATAGAAGAACTATTATGCTATTAAGGCAGGGTTTTTTTGACTACCTCGCTATCACTTTCATCGGAAGTTTTTGTTATTACCGGTGCCTTTCTTTTTGATAAGGAATCCTCCTTATGACTTCGCTGTCACTCATCTGGAGATTCTTGGATAAACACGCTGATTTCCTCATCTGAATCCGATTCTGATTCATTGCTGCCCTCTTTTCCATCATATTCATGTCGTTAGGTGGGAATTATTTTGTTCTATCTCCATTTTTGAAAAAATGAGTCTCGATTGTTTTCAATCTTTTCAGGATTATTTTGTTCTTTCTCCGTGAGCTTTCTCCATAAAATACCCTTCAAATGGGCAGTCTTATCTTATTTTATCTCCTTATTCGTTATCACCCAGTAAAATTATTATGTGCTATCTTTCATGAAAATTGGCCTACTGGAAGTCCGAATTTGACCAAATTTGCGAATTCGGCAACGATGTCATGTAAACGCTGCACAAAAACTTTCATAACTTGGAGTAGTAGTAGTAGGAGGAGGAGGAGGAGGAGGAGAACTCCACCACGGTTGTCCTAAAGTCAATAAAACTACCGTCTTTTTTAATTTCCAGAAGAAGTTGATTATAAGTCTTTGCTCCCATGTAATTATATCCCTTGTAATTTCCAGTTTGAGTTTTGGTAAACACTTCAAGCGCCGATTATTATTCGTTGTTTTATAATGTTCCATCTTTTCGAAATAGCCAAGATAAACATCGCACAGTTTTCCATCCAAACATTTCCGGACAGTATGACACGTATGCCTTAAAATTCTGTGGTAAACTGTGACGACATTTTTGCTATTGGCGATACATATTGCAGGATTATCTATGGATAAATTAAAGTGAATAAGTGGAGCGATCATACTGTTGTAAATGGTAAGTGCTGTTTCGTCGTCTATTTCTGGACAGAGAGCATTCAAAAGTCGTAACCTGCCTGAGGTTTTTTTATACTGGCTATCGACATTTGTGTTTAGCAACAGCTTTGAGTCGATCGTTGATCCCAAATATTTGTAGCTATTGGTGGTACGAATCTCTACAAAGTTTCACAGATGTTGAAGCTCGCCAGGCATCGTTTTAAGTTTCTGGTTAGTTCCGTACATCATTGATTCTGTTTTCCTTTCTTCAAATTTATCACTAAATCGTTCTCCCGCAGGTATGAATGCATGACAGCTCAGAATTCAACACATTTTCGATGACATTGAAATTGTTAGCAGCAAAATAACTAACTGTATCATTCGCAAATTAGATAACACGAGCCTTCAGCAAAGTTTCATGGAAGTCCTTGAAGAATATTAGAAACACCAGATGTCCTAAAAGGTCGTCAGCTCCGGTTGACTTACTATATTTGAGATTTTGTAACTGTTTTTCTACAAATATTCTCGATACGTACTGTAAACAGAATGTATGACAAGTTCTGAATCCATTCTGCTTTGGTTTGCTCCAAATAAAGTCTTTCAGGTATTTTAGGTATATGGAATAAATCTTTAACCGGGAGGCGACATAGGTGTAAATCGCGCACAATGAATTCACTTTGCTGGCTCATTCTGATAAGCTACTTTCATGGTGTGTTTTAGATTTTGTTGGCATGATATTCTTTGTAACATTCCAGATTTATTCGGATTGGTAGAATTATCCTTCAGTAAGTTTCTGCCGTAATTAGACTTTGCTGTCCGTATGTCATAATTACATTTATTACGTAATTTTCGGTATGAATTCCAGTCATCAGTAATGTTCAATTTGCGAGTTCTTCTGAGTGCTTTGTCCCTGTCATTCACAAGCTGATGAATATCAGTATTCAACCATGGACAAAAACGTCCCGATGCTCTTTTTTCGCGACGAAAAATTCGTCAAGTGGAGATTACTCTTAAAATCGTCTGAAAAAGAATATTAATATTAACAGTATTAATAGCAACAGTAGTGTGTCCTTTCACATTGTCAGCCATCTTGAAACTGGTCATGATGGTTATGTTTGAAAGTTGCAAATTACTGCAATGCCATTGGTTTAGAATTTGACGATCGTCGTTCGCATGACGAAAAGTTAAAGTCATTTCTACTTTTCGTAGACAGAATATCTTCGCGGCGACGATCAGTTTTACTCTTCTGCGCATGTGTCGCCGCTAAAATTTTAAGACGATCGTCTTAATTATCGTCTAGTGGAGATCCGGCTTTAGACTTAAACAAGTGTATTTTTAAGTTGAAAAACGAAAATATAAAGAAGAAACTTATAATTTTCTTGGACTGTGATCGTTCTTTTCTAACTGAAAAGAAATTCTCAACGTTTTGTAAACAGAAGAGTAAAAAAGGTATATATTTGCTTGTTTTTAGTGGAAACATGTCTTGAGATTCTTTAAAGCATAAAAACAAAACATCCTTATTTGTTTCGTATTTAAGCTCTGGATACATAAACTCAACTCAGTTTCCTCTTCAACTCCAACATCAAACATGTGTCTACTTTCTGCACCACTTACTTTTAATGTTTGATGTTCAATGTTTTAATGTTTATAATATTTTATTGTTTAATCAGTTTTTAAAATATACACTGTCAATAATTTCCTTTATTGTGAATGGCTTTCTTAATGACAATAAATTGAAACATCTTCCAGCTGTCTGTAAATTCAAAACACTGCACATCATGTACCTAACACAATACAAAACTTTCCTTTCAGTTATATAATTATGTGGGTGCTTTAAAGCATACGTATATTATATTTTTAACTAGTATCCCGGGTAAAAACTTTTTACCGAACTTAACTTCGAAAACGTTAGGTCAAATCCGCCATTCCCGTGTACGTACCCCGTGACGAAAAAATAAATCATAGAATCGCAACTCAAAAGTGTACCCATGTTGTAGAGCTCGAAAAGCTGATCAAAAAAGTGTATGGGATCGTTTCGCTACGACCAACCGTTGCAGAGATATCGTCGATCAAAGATTTTAATGACGTCATATCCGCAGTACCAAATAAAATTTAGGTCCAAATGTTGCGTCACCTCATCACCCGTGTCACCGACCCTAAAAAACGTCAGTTATCCCTATTGGTTCTCGAGATATTTCCCCAAAAACGTCGCGTTCGATTGGGGATGCAATGCAATGATTCCCCGTGTTCATAAAAAACTGACGTCAAATGATGCCACGTGCTTTTGGAATGATCGTGAAAAAAGTGTCTCTCGCCTCTACGTGGTTTTACGCGCACATAAGAGGACGATGACCGTAAAAATTAAACAAATATGTCACTCTCTAAAATAAAGGTGGTATGCACAACGCGAATTAGTATATATAGACTAGACGCCAAGGCGTCGTCGCACGCCGCCAACGATCAACATGCATTTGAGGTAAAACATTTCTTACCGGCTTTTATTTCGAAAATGATCCTTTTATTCAAATCCCGTGTGGAAGCGTATAAACGTTGTTGTATGTACTGATAAAAAAACTGACGTCAAATCAATGATTCAGTAGAATCTGACGTCATTACTGAGAAAAAAGCGTTCTCGCCTCTACGTGGCTTTACGCGGCCAATATAGGAAATCATACGTAAAATTTAGTTAAATATATCACTCTCTAAAATAAAAGTGGTATGAACAACGCGGATTATTATAATAAGATAGTATCTCGCGTAAAAGCTTTTTACGGCTTTAATTTCGAAATGGATGTGCAAAAACCCCGTGACGAAAATTTCAATTACGAAATCGGGACTGGAAAGTGTTCCCATGTTGTAGAGCTTGAAAAACTGATCAAAAAAATGTATCATAAAAAGATCTGACGTCAAATGCCACGTGCTATTATACTAATCGTGAATGTGTCTTGCGTGGTCGAACTGCCGCTATATGACCACGATTAAGAAGATTTTGACCATTAAAAAAACAAAAACAAAACACTCTCTAAAATAAAAGTGGTATGCACACACGCGGATTAGTATAATACTAGCCGCCAAGGCGGCGTCGCTCGCCGCTCATGTCCACCTGCTCTGTATCACTGTATCAATAAACGTCAAATTTCCTTATAAACGGCTCGTACAACTTGTGTTCAACCAGAAGCAGATTGGAAGTCACAACCTCTGGTAAAACCAATCTTTTATCAGTGTAACAATACACTCAAAACGTAGAGAGAGAAAACTTCAACTTTTTATTAGCTTTTGTTTTAAAAAAAGTTACGTGCTCTAACATGGGTGCTATCAAACGTAAGGGGGGAATGGTTTCTCTTCTTAAAAATATCACACCGGAGGAGAGAAAAAAAGGCACGTGCTAAATGAATAGATAGAATAAAAAAAACGTTCGATCAGAACGCTTAACAATTAAAAGAAGAAATTAATTTATTAAAAGAAAAGCAAAAAAAAAAAACATTTTGTTTTGATGTGATACTCTTTTTTTACCTATCGGTCTTTAAACATTTTGATTGCTCAAAAAAAAAGTTCACCCGTCTCAGACAGTCAGGCAAGAGTTAGTGGCAAACCGAACATATGCTGCCACGTTCTGCCACTGCTGCTTTTTATCCAAAATATTTAATCAGTTAGTGACTTTGTATTTAGTTGATGTACTGTTTTCAAAGCCAAGTCAATGTGGAATATAAAACTAACAATAATGATAAAAACAAAACGTTATTCCTATTAGTTCATCAGCCAAAAAAAGTCACGTTCGATTGGGGTTGCAATGTATTTGCTTCGAACTCACGTCGCACACAAAAAAAGAAATAATTTCGCTCACAACTTAATCTACCATTTTGCGTGACTTACAAACAAACAAACAAACAAACAGACAGACAGAGAATCGGCTATTAATATATAGACTAGCCGCCAAGGCGGCGTCGCTCGCCGCCCATGTCCACCTGCTCTGTATCACTGTATCAATAAACGTCAAATTTCCTTATAAACGGCTCGTACAACTTGTGTTCAACCAGAAGCAGATTCGAAGTCACAACCTCTGGTAAAACCAATCTTTTATCAGTGTAACAATACACTCAAAACCTAGAGAGAGAAAACTTCAACTTTTTATTAGCTTTTGTTTTAAAAAAGTTACGCGCTCTAACATGGGTGCTATCAAACGTAAGGGGGAAATGGTTTCTCTTCTTAAAAAGATCACACGGGAGGAGAGAAAAAAAGGCACGTGCTAAATGAATAAATAGAATAAAAAAACGTTCGATCAGAACGCTTAACAATTAAAAGAAGAAATTAATTTATTAAAAGGAAAGCAAAAAAAAAAACATTTTGTTTTGATATGATACTCTTATTTTACCTATCGGTTTTTAAACATTTTGATTGCTCAAAAAAAAAGTTCACCCGTCTCAGACAGTCAGGCAAGAGTTAGTTGCAAACCGAACATATGCTGCCACGTTCTGTCACTGCTGCTTTTTGTCCAAAATGTTTAATCAGTTAGTTTCTTTGTATTTAGTTGATGTACTGTTTTCAAAGCCAAGTCAACGTGGAATATAAAACTAACAATAATGATAAAATCAAAACGTTATTCCAATTAGTTCATCAGCCAAAAAAAGTCACGTTCGATTAGGGTTGCAATGTATTTGCTTCGAACTCACGTCGCACACAAAAAAAGAAATAATTTCGCTCATAACTCAATCTACCATTTTGCGTGACTTACAAACAAACAAACAAACAGACAGACAGAGAATCGGCTATTAATATATAGACTAGCCGCCAAGGCGGCGTCGCTCGCCGCCCATGTCCACCTGCTCTGTATCACTGTATCAATAAATGTCAAATTTCCTTATAAACGGCTCGTACAACTTGTGTTCAACCAGAAGCAGATTCGAAGTCACAACCTCTGGTAAAACCAATCTTTTGTCAGTGTAACAATACACTCAAAACGCAGAGAGAGAAAACTTCAACTTTTTATTAGCTTTTGTTTTAAAAAAGTTACGCGCTCTAACATGGGTGCTATCAAACGTAAGGGGGAAATCGTTTCTCTTCTTAAAAAGATCACGCCGGAGGAGAGAAAAAAAGGCACGTGCTAAATGAATAAAGTGAACAAAAAAAAAACGTTCGATCTGAAGCGCATAACAATTAAAATAAGAAATTTAATTATTAAAAGAAAAGCAAAAAAATATTTCGTTTCATGATACTCTTTTTTTACCAATCGGTTTTTAAACATTTTGATTGCTCGAAAAAAAAGTTTACCCGTCTCAGACAGTCAAGGATACGTTAGGATACACTGGCAAACCAAACATGCTGCCACGTTCTGCCACTGCTGCTTTTTGTCCAAAATGTTTAATCAGTTAGTTTCTTTGTATTTATTTGATGTATTGTTTTCAAAGCCAAGTCAACGTGGAATATAAAACTAACAATAATAATAAAAACGAAACGTTATTCCTATTAGTTCATCAGCCAAAAAAAGTCACGCTCGATTGGGTTTGCAATGTATATGCTTCGAACTCACGTCGCACACAAAAAAAGAAATAATTTCGCTCACAATTCAATCTACCATTTTGCGTGACTTACAAACAAACAAACAAACAAACAAACAAACAAAGAGACAGACAGAGAATCGGCTATTAATATATAGAAGATGATCAAAAACTTTGTTAATTTTTTGTGTTTGTAATGTTGAGAATTCCATTCGTAATTAAGAAGATTGACAGTACATATCAAATGTTTAAGGAATATGATTTACGTACGTAATTACTGTGATATCTGAAAGATCAATATAAGCTTAATACTTCGTACCTCCAAAATAAAGGATGTTTTATTTCATCAGTGGTGTATACCTACAATAAAGTTTCACATATTGTCAATTACACTTTCGCAATGCATATGAAATCAGAAATGCAATGTTATGTTGTAAAAATCATTCAACCTTTTTTCGAATTTCTTAAGAATTTTTAAAAACAGTTCATGAATGTCAACTTAGATCAAAGAAACTTTGTGAGTGCTTGTCACATAAATAATCAAACTAAAACAGAAATTTCTGATTTCAGTTATATATTGATTTTGTTCTTTGTGGATGTATTTTACATGACCAAGCTATGTGTGTTTTTTTTTTGTACTTGTAATTTTGACACCAAGTATCAAATTCAGAAATTCAGATTTTGTAGAGTTTATGAGTTACGTGCATATTCATTGTGATATCTGAAAGAATCAATATATCCGTGATATTGTTTCAAATAAGGAATATTTAATGTCTTTCAGATGAAATCCAGTTTATTGGCAGTATATACATTATAAATCTCACATAGTGACAATTATCTTTCTTGACATTGTAATGGGGAGTACATGATTAGAAATGTGATGTTTTATAGAAATGTGATGTTTTACATATAATCTGTTTCAAATTTCAAGTAAATCATATATGATTTTTTATTTTTCATACGTCAGCAGATTTTGCAGAAATCCTTTTGCCTGTTAGGGCATCTTGTTCTTGTTAGTAAGCTGATATATCGTCTCGGAGTTAAACAATACCTTATTGTCTTCCACAGTATCACCTCTGAACAAATAGCAGGTTGAGTTTGTTATGATAAGTGATGGCTTTTTGGTGGTCTTACACTTATGACACAAAATTGAGTTGACAGTGTTATTTGCTAATAATTCATTAAGATCTGACTAAAAACATAAAAAAATGTAACATTTTGACACAATTTTGTCAAAAAATTATTTCTGTTCCAGGAATTTGGGAACCGAAGAAATACTCAAAATTCTGCAGTTAATAACTTTGGAAGGAAATATGCTCTTGGTTTGAAATTTTCACAGTTTTTTTGTATTCCAGAATGAAAGATCCTGTAGTAAATTCAGGATTGTACAGGCAAAGAAAATAAATTTAATGATAATTCATGTTTTTGGTCAAATTTTGGTCTGTCAGAGATCCTAAAATGTGCTTTACTTTAAAAATGAAGGATTAAAACATAGCAGTTTTACTACAGCATCTGTATTATGGTATAAAGAATGATGCATGACATTTTTAGCTCATTAGAATGGTTATTTTTTTAGCTTTCCACCACAGAGTCTAAAAAATGCAAAAACTGAGAAACGGAGCATTAAAGTTAAAAAGTTAAACTAAAAACAAACCGTTATTGTATACACTGTAACAGTGGATAAAATAAGGATTTGTGGCTGTTGCATTGTTATGCAGACCCAAGACAAAAACATATATGTCTTATTTAGACATTTTTACAACAACAACAATCAATTTGTTTCTTTGTCAATACAAAACTTTGCAGTGAACCGTCCTGCTTCCATATTGGCACAATCAAAAACCTTTGGAATACCACAACCTCCCTCAATAAAGTTAATGATAGCAGATGCGACACCCATTTCTAATACCTCGCTCTCTACATATACATTTTTTGGACACTTGTTCAAAATCACATGGTTGATGACTTCATTGTTGTTTTGCGTTTTGCCATGTTAGCATTCGCTTAATAAAACATAATTACTTAAATCTAAGAAAATAGGTTTTATCTTGTCATGAACTCCAGATGGCATTCCAGGCTTTTCTACATGGAAGTTGGTGCCATTGATTTTGTCAAGTTGATACTTGCACCAACTGTCTGGTCTTTGAGGACAAAAGTGATGGCGCTTCTCAGAATCGGTAATGTCTATACAATGATACAGAATTGCAGCAATACTGACTTTCATTTGATGTACTGATACTATACAAATTTTTCATACTCCACAGTATCTCCTATGTCTTCCCATGAGCTACAAGCATTCCATTTTTTTGTCATCACTGTGTAGTCAATACACTTATTGACATCATTTTGAATAATAGTCACCACACCATTTAGAGAGTCGAATCCTCGCTTTTGCTAGGTGCCATCAGTTGATATCTTTGTATTGGCAATAGCAGAATCATGATAATTTGAATCAAGTTCAAATTTTTGCACTTCATCAGATGCAGTTTTCATGTTATTTTCTACAACTAATGTGTAATGTTTTGAAGGTTCAGCCACCGTCTTTTGATATGCGCTTATATTCATGGGAGGTGGCAAATTCAAGTAGCCACAGGTAGAAACTAACCCTCCGTGGCCCTTTTCATTTTCATTCACTGCTCGTAAATCAAAGAGATTACCACCAAGTTCACTCTTTGACACTTTCTTGCTTGTAAATTTTGTTTCCTTTCATTCACACTTTGAGCAAGAACACTTTAACGGCAAAGCCAGACCTTTCATTGATTATATGTTCAACTTTCAGTTTTTCCAGGCACATTGGACACTTGCCAATTAACTCTTTTCTTTCTTGCAATACATTACAGTTCAACAACATGTAAAAGAAAGAAGAAATCTCATTAATATCATCAGCATCACATGCCACAACACCATCTGCGCTAATTGGGAGGTTACTACTTTCACTTTGATTTTCAGTGTTCCGATTGCTGCATTATCAGTGGATTCTTGTTCAAAAATATAGCTATCATTTTTGTCATTCACTTTCAGCTTTTTAGCAGAACTACTCAATACTTCAGGCACTTCACAATGCTCAACATGCTCCAATGATAATTCTTCTTCACCATCACCACCACTAGAGCTTACTACGTTTTGTCTCCATTTATTACCTCTAAATCTTCTTTTTTTTGATAATTCTTGTTTTGAGTCGTTTATCAGAGTTTCCCAGATCGTCAGGAAAATAATTAAATACAATACTAATGAGCTAAAAGTTAAGATTTAAGAAGATAGATCGCAGAAATGCGAAGTATATACTTTCTCGTATGAAGCAGCTGCAACTTGATCAACACAAGCTCTTGTGAATTTTACAGCTATTTTCTATTGCCCAAAGCCACACTTATCAAAAAAGAAAACCCATAAAAAGTTGTGACTCGGGCTCATGACTTTTAGACCTTGCTGGACCAATTTATTAGAGGGAAAAAAAGCAAGTATGGTTGCTATGGGCGCTGCTAAATTGAATGCAAAATTGAGCAATTATAAGACATTTTGCATCAAAACAACGGTCTGAAATGGATTCTACATACTTGAAATAGGTTAAAAATACCCAAATCTAATTTTTCAAAATTTTTTGAGTTTCATTAGTGTAGGACCACCATAATGACAAAAAATATGAATAGAGTGATACGAAGCATGACCACTCGCATCGCCGCCATTTTTGTTATGTAAGTGAAGACCCTCAATGCCATTTCAAAAATAATAAATTCCATAATTATTAAGTTTCATAAGTGGCCACAAGCGTTTTAAATTTGACAGATACATCTTTTTAGTAAAAACGTCCAGAAATTCATTAAAATCGGTAAAACCCTGGATCACCGTACCTATTTTTATTGAACATAAACGTTTTCAATGGACTTATGAGTTCAGAAAGCTCTGATGAGCAGTGACGGTGGAAATACTTATAGAAGAGAGAGAGAGAGAGTGAGAAGTTACAAGGCGACGACAAGACAAAGAATGGAGCTAATCAGAGAGCTCAGGTCAAACGAGAATAACAACACATTTCTAAATACTATTACGCAAGGAAAGAGTTACCAGTCCCAGACACAAAAACATTATTCCATTGAAGACAGAATAATAATAATAATAATAATAATAATAATGGATTATATTTCAGTTCCAAGATTTACAAATTGGCTATTATACTGAAATAGCGTATATATTGTGTATGCGAAAGTGTGCTAAAAAAAAAATTATATATACTATATAAACTCTCTATTTTTTTTTTTTTTTTTTTTTTTTTTTTTTTTTTTTTTTTTTATTTTTTTTTTGTTTTTTTATATTATTTTATATTATTGCAGAGATTTTGCCAGTGCTCTGTCCAGTAAATGTTTATGTGTCACTTTACAGAAGCTTCTGTAGTTAACTGTTGTGCGACAGGACTGTGGGAGATCATTGAATGATTTCGTGGCTACATGATATGAATGATAGAATAAATGTGGTGAACATTGGTGAAGTATCCACAGGGAAGCAACCTTCATAGCCTTAGAAAAAGACAGACCAAGGAAACAAAATGAGCGAGATTCAGAGAAAGCACATCCATCTATTTTTCGAGGTCTCGAGAATCAAGTGTCTGAGTAGAGATCTTGTTTTTAGTGGATTCCTGATAGCTGTTCTTAGCAGTCTGCAGAATATTTCTACAGCAGCTGCGAGCAACAGAAAAGAACCTATCGTTCAAGTTATCCATCTATCCAAAGTTATTTATCCAGAAAAACAAATACTTATTTACATGTTCTGAAAACAAATTAGGAAAGGAAGCTTTTTCTCAAACAAAGAATGGAGTTAATTATGAAGTTACTTTGACGCCAAAATCTCGTTTATCAAGTTGTCGACTTGTTTTAGATGTTCGCTCATCTGTTATAGACTAGCCGGCAGATCATGTGATCAAATTAAACACTATAAACAAATGATACGTTTAAGTTTAACTTTATCTTTCCCTTTATTATGCACTCGTTTAGCTTTTTCTTTCTTTTCTTTTCATCTATGATAATTCATATTTCGAAGAACTCGCAATCAAATGTTTCTTCCATGGAGTGTAAGGGATGTCTCATATTTCTCAAGATTACATTATTGATGTTTTTGTTTTTGTATTCTTAAGATTCAGATATTGCTTATTATTTACATGCATCATACCCAAAATGCCACGCTTTAGAGGGACAAGGCAACCATGTCATGACTTTGGGACTTGACTGATTCAAAAAGCACTTCCAATATCAGTTTCCCAGGATTAATCAATGGATACGCTCGTGTTTTTTGTTTCTTTAACTTCAAAGTTCAAGTTATAACCTTAAAACCTGATGGATTTCTTGATTGTCATGAAACTATAGGTGCATACATGAAACTATAAATGGTAAAAGTGTTGAAGAATAACAAAGACTGCTAAAAATTCATAAACTTTCTACACCAGTTAAATCTGATGGCCTTAAGCAATTGAGAAAAGATTTGAGATATACCCTACAAAATTAAGGCAAGAAAATTCCAAGTACTATAACAGATCTAAGTTTTATAGCAAAATTGTTTAATTTGATTTTGACAGGTTCGTTCTCATGTACTAATGCAATGAGCATGTTTCCTTTTCTATTGCAAACTTTTCCCCTTTATTGAAAGTTGGCAAAAACGCTACCAATTTAAGACTTGATGGAAATATATATTGGCTTTTTATGGTATTTGTTTTGGGAGTGGTTGGATAATGACTCTGTCTGCAAGTGGAATAACTTGATTGGAATGCAATCAAAGACACATTTTGTCGGGTTAAGCGTTTGGATAATTTTATAACCCAGCAGGCACCCAACGTTATACTAACGTTAGTGTTACGTTATTTTTTACGTTGTGGTAACGTTAGTGGTTGGTTAGAATGGAAGTCTTTTTTTAATTAGTATAACGTTAGATACTTACGTTAGTATAACGTTAGATACTTACGTTAGTATAACGTTAAATACTTACGTTAGTATAACGTTAAATACTTACGTTAGCATAACGTTAGAAAGTTACATCAGGACAACGTTAAATTTCGTTAACAACATCAAAATGTTATAACATTGTAATGACTTCTGAAGTCATTATAAACAAATCCCGGTGTCCATCCCAACAAAGTAAGACAAATGACGAAAACAGCGAATAGTCATAGAAGTTGATATTTACCTTTAATTGACAAGAAAAGTATATTTTTATGTCAATATTTACGCATGCCTAATAGAAGAAAAAGAAACAAATATAAGTGAAGGTGTTAAACGAATGCTTGTGGTTACGGCAAATTGCAATAAATGAAAATCAATAGAAATTTATGCTAGAACAGATATCTATTTTCCAGCTGACTAATGTCCATAGAACAGACATTTTGTGCTTTCATATGTTAACAAAGCAAAACACTCTGGGGATACAACGAAATTAATCAGAAACCTTGAGTAAAAGATTTCTATTAAAAATAATCAAGTAGCAGGCCCTAATACTCTAGCTATCATCTATAAGTCATGTAGTACAGATCTTGCCAGCAAAACCAAGATTAAATAATCAAACTGATTTCTCGTTTTAAGGCTAGACTAGCGCGAAGTATATAATAGATATATAATAGACATATTACCATGTGTAAAATGGAGAGGAAATACTAGGTTAGCACGGTAAAAGCGAGTTTTTTCAAGAGATACACTTCTTAATTGAAAAGGCGAAAATGTGTAGCAAGTGCGAATCAAAATTCATATCATCCTTAAGGACTTACTTATGATAGCCCTTACTAACGTAAGTATTTAACGTTATACTAATTAAAAAAAGACTTCCATTCTAACCAACCACTAACGTTACCACAACGTAAAAAATAACGTAACACTAACGTTAGTATAACGTAAATTAACGAAATTTAACGTTATACTAACGTAAGTATCTAACGTTATACTAACGTAAGTATCTAACGTTATACTAACGTAAGTATTTAACGTTATACTAATTAAAAAAAGACTTCCATTCTAACCAACCACTAACGTTACCACAACGTAAAAACTAACGAAACACTAACGTTAATACAACGTAAATTAACGAAATTTAACGTTGTCCTGATGTAACTTTCTAACGTTGTACTAACGTAAGTAGTTAACGTTGGAATAACGTTGGTTTTACGTTGGTAACGTTAAACCTAGAACCAACGTTAGACTAACGTTAGATAAACGTTGGGTGCCTGCTGGGAAACATTGTTTTATTATTATTATTATTATTATTATTACGGTAGCAGCGAAAGCGAATACCGTATTAAAACACCCGTGGACTACTACTACTACTACTACTACTACTACTCCTCCTCCGGCCGAAATGGCAATTAGTCTGCGATTTAGAGTCTGCGGGACTCTATCAAAAACACAATGTAAATTCTAATGAAGGAACGCAGCCTTCGTAATTTGGAAGCTTTTTCATATCGAACATTTAAAAGTAGATTACCTTTTATTTTAAAAGTACATAACCTGATATTTTATAACTTAATCCACGAAATTAGAATTCATTCGAATTCTAATCAAATAGGCGTACATAAAAATGGGACTTTTAGTTCATTACGCTAACTGAAAATATATATACTTGATATGCTGCTTTTCTTGTTAGTAAAGCTTATTAGTTCAAAATTTCTTATTACCTCGTTTGGTTTGTTAGCTATTACACTATGTTTGTTTATTAAAGTTTTCAAAGATCTAGTTCAAAAAGGCAGTTTATTTGTTGGAATTCAATTTTGGTTTCGTCAGAAATTATTATTATTATAAACAAACTTTTTTTTTTTCTACATAAGCTCTTACGAAAAAATTTCTTATAAAAAAAACCCACAGCTCACACATGTATAATTCTTTTGTCTTTAAATAAATTGTTGCTGGTGTTTTTGGTTAGACCCTATTTACACTAATTAATCATTTTCATCGAATTTATCGTTAATGCCTGTTTTCCACCAGTGAGATATCTTAGAAAACATCCAGTAAAGAAGTTTTTAGTACTTAAAGTAAAATTTCGAAAGCATTTGCGTGAAAAGTAAACTTGCTGCTACCGTTTTGCGCCATCTGGCTCTTGTTATTATTATTATTATTATTATTATTGAATATTTACCCAGGATAAAAACTTCAGTAATATGTACAATATTTACAATATAAACAAAATACTGTTATCAATGTTTGAATTCAAAACTTTTTCCATTACTGTGTCCCGTGATGAAAATCAGTGACAAAATATGTTGGCCAAAGCTAATTTTTCAAAGGAAATGATCATTAAGACCTGTCCCCCTACAATCAATGTTGCTTAATACAAAATTGATTTGTGGCGGAGAGGGCACAGTACAATGTCTGGCAGTACGAAATTTGGAGCAACTGCAGCTTTGGCAATAATTTCTGTCACTGATTGTACAGGCTTCAATTTTGCAAGATGCCAAATGTTCTTTCGAAACTTTCTCCCAATAAAGCAATTTCTTTCATTTAGAAACCAAAGCAGTTGCTGCTTTATCTGATGGTCTGTTTATGTAAGTCTGTGCGTAATGAGCATGTTGGCAATGATCCTGTGAGCGGAGGTAATAAAACAGGTATGTACCAATGTCCATGAGACGACAATACAAAATACTTTCAATATTTTTTGATGAAATTTCCACTGGTCTGCTATGTTTCTTTTTTAAAAATAGTTATAAAATATTTTGTAAGTATACTAACGAAGTTGTTTCGATTGAATAAAATATTGAAGCATATAATATAGCATTGAAGCATCGAAAAAAAATGATAAAATCATGTTATAACGTTAGGAAAAAATAACCAAGATTACTGTTTGTGATCAAAAGGCTGTGAAGTGTGACTATCATGAAAGATAAAAATCCAATTAAATGTGTGTTTTCCTTTCTATTAAAGTATTTACAGAGCAATTTGGTTTTTGGTTTGTCCGTGGAAACGTTTGGTATCAACATTTTGATAAAAAAATGAACAAGACTACAGCTGAGTTGTTTTGCAAAAATCTTGATGCAACTCTATTTTCTGAGGAAAATTGTAAGATTGCATCTAGTTTGCCATCCAATCCCCGTAAGATTTGGCTAAATTGTAGCAACCGTGATGCATGTATTACATATGAAAAAGATGGACATTGCTATTATCACACTGTCCAAGAAGATCGAACAGATATCGAGGTTGTTTGTCAAAAGCAACCAGGTGAGGAACTAAAAATGGTTTGGATTACATTTTTCTATACAAGTGTATGTTAACATAATTCTACCTGATTGGTGAATTGTATCTAGTCTATAAGTTTACCACATACAGTAGTGTTCAATATTATCCCAGTGGACGTCGTAAAGTCGAGAAGTGGGAATCTCAAAAGACGTCCCAACCACATCTTCACTGAGACGTCTCGACATCCCAACGACATCGTAACGACGTCGCAGGATTATGAAATTTACTCGTTCATCTTCGTAAAGACAGCATCATGAAATTTATTCCTTCGTCGTTTTAAAGTCGTCGTAGAGACGTCTTTCCATGACATCCCAAAGACGTCGCTCAATGGTCGTGAAGTGGGAATCTCAAAAGACGTCTCAACCACATCTTCAGTGAGACGTCTCGACGACAGGATATCGCAACGACTTCAATCTCTGGCCGTAACGACATCACAGAGACGTCCGATTAACAACCTCCTTTTTCTGGGATCATAGGCCATCATCAAAACAACAAAACATATAAGTTCAATAGATGTCTCCTTTTTAATTCTTTTTAAAAGTTTACAACGCAGCAATTTACAGTTCAACATTATACTAGCTAATTTTTCATCAAGTTATAAAATTTTGAATCACATGTATTTCCACATTTAAGACTCCCTTCGGCTAGCCAACCTCATTATCAATCAGGAGATCCTTGAGAATCAACGGAAGTTTTTTTACGTCATCTACAGTGCTTTTCTGATGCTGGAGTGCTGAAACTAAGTTCAACAAGAATGTATAACTATGTATAAATATACCCGCCGCATGGATTCAGAAAACAGAAACTCATCATTAATTTCATCGAACAGGATCGTATCTTTACAAGGTGTTTTTTCCATTTCCACTTTGCCAGTTTACCTTTGACAAAACGCCATGTCCAATTAATTCTTCTAAGTTTTATCTAAACGTCTTTTATCGAAACTTATGTTACATGTATCATTATTAACAGTATTAACCTTTTCTTACAAGAAAGTTTTTGCTTTTGAAACTTTCTATATCACACGTGAATTTTATAACCCGGGAATTTCTGTTTGTCTTGAGAAAAGTGACGAAATTTTCCGGAGTTGACGAAAATTTAGTCCGACGAATATTTTTTTCCGACAAAAATTTTGTCCCACGAAAAGTTTTGTCCGACGAAAAATTATGTCCAAATCAAAAATTTAAAAACATGCATTTGTTCCCCAAATAACGTTTCTTATTTTGTTTTCATAAAGATTACCACCATACACACGTTTAAAGAGTGCGTAATTGGGTATTTTAAAAAGCACTATAAGTGGGAAAACAACATTTTTCCAGAATTTCCTAAAATGTAACAAGTGAAACACAGTTGGTCACATTCCACGGGAAATTTCAAGGCATGTGTACCATTTTCTGAAAGAAGAAGGTGGAAAAGTTGACGGGCATGTCCTTTCTACGCAATACAGACCCTCGCCTATCGCAGCAGGTAGCTTAGAGGTACCTTTATTGCTGAAGTCCCAGATGTGTAACACACCAAAAGATGAAAGATTTTCTCACAAAACTTTACTCGTGGGGCTTTGAAGGTAGCAAAGGTACAGAGGATGAGGATGATGAAGAAAAGGATGACGAGATAAACTTTGTTATTGAAGAGGAAAACGGCGAGGAAGAAAGCAGTGAGGCTATTAAACCGAAAAAGAAGAAGAGATCACCAATCATAGATGACGAAGATGAAGAAGATGGAAACGATCTTAGCGATGAGGAAAATCAGCAAGAGAGTGACAGTGAAATGATAAGACCAAAAATCAAGCAAAAGCCACCGAAAATTGTAGATTATTCATCAGATGAAATAGATAAAGTCATTGAAAAGTGAAATAAAGTTATTTCTATCAGACGCTGCATTGTTATTATATATATCAAGTATTTCTTGTGGATTTTCAAGAGGAGGGGTGGAATGGGTCGAAAATAAGTAAAATCGAGTGAATCTGAGTGAATTAGCATTTGCTTAGAAATTTGATTTGAAAGATGACGAAAATTTTGTCCGACGAAAATTTTGTCCGACATTGTTTTGTCCGATAAGGTATTTGTGATTGGTCTATTTTAAATTCTTTAAATCATGCAACTTTAATCTTTGTTGACTAATCGCTTTTGAAAATTTATAATTCTTTCGAAGGTCGTAATTTAATCGGTATAGAGACGTCCCAAAAACGTCGTGAAAGCATCCCTAACACGACCAAGAAAAAGAATCGGTACGAATGTAAATTCAATATGGAGTATGTTGTTGTTACTCAAAGTTTACTGTTTAATGACTGCCGAATGAAATTTGAAAATTTTCATCAGATTGCAATTTGATCATAAAAGGATCCCAATTGCGACGTCCCGTTTTCAGACGTCTCTACGACGTCGCAAAATGATCCTAGATTAATAATTGTTGTGAAGGTTGTTATTTAATCTGTATAAAGACGTCCCAAAAACGTTGTAAAATCATCCCTCACATGACCAATAAACAGAATTCGATACGAATGTAAATTCTAAAAAAGTATGTACTTTAAGGGCAGAAACTTTCGCGTTTTTCGCGTTTTTTGGTCATTTTCGCGAAAGTTTCTGCCATTTTAAATATTTTAGGCCAAAAACGCGAAAGTTTTTTCCGCGAAATTTGTACATTTTTTAAAAAACGCGAAAGTTTTTTCAAGGTAAAAAAAAAATCATTTTTTGAACCGAAAAACATCTGCAAGTAAAAAAAAACTGTTTTTAAACCACCAACAACTGAAAAAAATCTATATAAGATGTATTAAGATATAAGATAATATATAATATATAGATTATATATATAAGATATAAGATATAATAAGATGTACAAGTCGGTCTGCAGTTAACAAAGTTGAAGCTCATTCATGCTGGCTGGTTGGTAGATTTCTATAACCATATGAGTACATCCAAAGGAAAAGAAGTTATCGAGAGCGGATGGAAGAAGGCGGGCATTTATGATGCGATTAAGGTTGGTTCAGAAAAAATGCCACCCATTGACCCCTTCAAAGATATCGACCCTTTATTAAATGAACACTCCGAACCCTACGACAACCAGCATCTACTACCTGTATGCGATATCACTGTGGAAGAGTTCGAACTGTTATGCGGTTATAAAATTCAACGAGATGACTTAGAAAGCGACGAAGACTCAGATTCAGAATGGGAAGAGGAAGAAAATGTTTAAATCTTTTTGTAAACAATAAAAAAAGAAAGAAAAAAAATAACTTTAAACACGATTCGCAAAAGTTTTTTCCCTGTTTGAAAAACTTTTTTTGCTTTTCGCGAAAGTTTTTTCCGCGAAATTTGTTCAAAAAACCCAAAAACGCGAAAGTTAATGTAAAAAATTTTACAAACAGCGAAAGTTTCTGCCCTTAAAGTAAGTATTACTCGATTTATACTGTTTAATGACTGCAGAATGAAATTTGAAAATTTTTATCAGGTCCCAAATTGATCGTAAAAGGATCCCAATTGCGACGTCAAATTTTCAGACGTCCCTACAATGTCGCAAAACGATCTCAAAGCCAATGTGAATTTATTGTATCAGATAAGTTAGTTGTTTTCAGGTTTTGGTGGATTGTCTTTTCAAGCTTCATATAAAATCGGACAGCTTTTAACCTGAAATTGAATTTGTGTAACTTTCATTTTCAGATGATTTTCATTCAAGTGATTGTGATATGCGCAACGGTTGGCTCTTAAATGGCTTGGATTGCTTCAAAAAAATTAATATAGCACTGGATTGGTTGACAGCGCAGAGGTTTTGTCAAGCACAAGGTGCAGAACTGGCTGAGATAAGGAACCATTGTCAAAATGAGTTCTTGGCTTCATTGTTAGATGGTGATGAAGGTTGGATTGGGTTGTACCACGAGAATGAGGAACTAATTTGGGCAACTGGCTCCTATGTGATCTATAGTAATGTCGATGAAGATTTTGAGATGACAAGGTAGTAAGACTGAAAATAGAAAAAATCTTTTTGTATATGATAATGTCCGAATTTTGTTTTGAGATATCTTTATGAATGTGTACTAATACATAACAAGAAGCCGCTTGGCTTGAAGACTTCAGGACGTAACACAACGATGAATATTTAGTCTCAAAATACAACGTTGCCGAATTGCCAAATTATGTTGAAATCTAATAAAATGACTGGCAAATTCAAAATCAGCAACTTCTAATTGTGCGTTTTAGAAATTTTTATATATATTGCAGAACTTTCTAAGTTTGATCCAAATTTGGCCCGAATTACCCATTTCTGGTCAAATCTGACAAAATTACTGACAAATTCGTAATCAGCACCTTTCAAATGTGATCGTTGCAAAATTTTTTGAAATTTAAAGAACTTTCAAAATTTGGTCCAAATTTGACCTAAATTGTCCAATTTTAGTAAAACCTGACAAAATAATTGTCAAAATTGAAATCAGCACCTTTCAATTGTGATCTTTGCAAAATTTCCTGAAAATTGAAGAACTTTCGAAATTTTGTCCAATATTACCCTAAATTGCCCAATTTTAGTCAAACATGACAAAATCATTGTCAAATTTGAAATCAGCACCTTTCAATTGTGATCCGTGCAAAATTTCATGAAAATTGAAAAACTTTCAAAATTTGGTCCAAATTTGGCCTAAATTGGCCAATTTTAGTCAAACCTGGCAAAATAATTGTCAAATTCGAAATCTGCACCTTTCAAATGTGATCCGTGCAAATTTTTGTGAAAATTGAAGAATTTTCGAAATTTGGTCCAAATTTGGCCTAATTTGCCCAATTTTAGTCAAACCTGACAAAATCATTGTCAAATTTGAAATCAGCACCTTTCAATTGTGATCCGTGCAAATATTTATGAAGAAAATTGAAGAACTTTCGAAATTTGGTCCAAACTTGGCCTAAATTGGCCAATTTTAGTCAAACCTGACAACATCATTGTCAAATTCGAAATCAGCATCTTTCAAATGTGATCTGTGCAAATATTTATGAAAATTGAAGAACTTCCGAAATTTGGTCCAAATTTGGCTTAAATTGGCCAATTTTAGTCAAACCTGGCAAAAATCATTGTCAAATTCGAAATCAGCACCTTTCAAATGTGATCCGTGCAAATCTTTGCGAAAATTGAAGAATTTTCGAAATTTGGCCCAAATTTGGCCTAAATTGCCCAATTTTAGTCAAACCTGACAAAATCATTGTCAAATTCGAAATCAACATCTTTCAAATGTGATCTGTGCAAATTTTTATGAAAATTGAAGAACTTTCGAAATTTTGTCCAATATTACCCTAAATTGCCCAATTTTAGTCAAACATGACAAAATCATTGTCAAATTTGAAATCAGCACCTTTCAATTGTGATCCGTGCAAACTTTCATGAAAATTGAAAAACTTTCAAAATTTGGTCCAAATTTGGCCTAAATTGGCCAATTTTAGTCAAACCTGGCAAAATATTTGTCAAATTCGAAATCAACATCTTTCAAATGTGATCTGTGCAAATTTTTATGAAAATTGAAGAACTTTTGAAATTTTGTCCAATATTACCCTAAATTGCCCAATTTTAGTCAAACATGACAAAATCATTGTCAAATTTGAAATCAGCACCTTTCAATTGTGATCCGTGCAAAATTTCATGAAAATTGAAAAACTTTCAAAATTTGGTCCAAATTTGGCCCAAATAGCTCAATTTTAGTCAAACCTGGCAAAATATTTGTCAAATTCGAAATCTGCACCTTTCAAATGTGATCCGTGCAAATTTTTGTGAAAATTGAAGAATTTTCGAAATTTGGTCCAAATTTGGCCTAATTTGCCCAATTTTAGTCAAACCTGACAAAATCATTGTCAAATTCGAAATCAGCACCTTTCAAATGTGATCCGTGCAGATCTTTGCGAAAATTGAAGAACTTTCGAAATTTGGCCCAAATTTGGCCTAAATTGCCCAATTTAGTCAAACCTGACAAAATCATTGTCAAATTTGAAATCAGCACCTTTCAATTGTGATCCGTGCAAAATTTCATGAAAATTGGTCAACTGGAAGTCCTAATTTGACCAAATTTGCGAATTCGGTAACGATGTCATGTAAACGCTGCACGAAAACGTTCATAACTTGGAGTAGTAGTAGCAGGAGGAGGAGGAGGAGGAGGAGAAACCACGGGTATTTTAAATACTTTACTCCAGCACGGGTGTCCTAAAGTCAATTAGTACATAAATACGAGTGAACTAAGTCTGGAAAATTGGATTGAATTATTGACGTGAATGTCTTCTGCATGCTTTGTTTTTGAGAATTGCGAGAAGTGGAAAACCTTTATGTGCCCATTTGATTGTGTTTGAAACTCATCTTAAGTTTCATATTTTTCTTTTGTATTCAAAGTTACCATTTCACTGTTTGTAAAATCATTTTATTGTTAATGTCAAAATAAAGCCAGGGTTTGATATTTTATCCTACATTGATTTATATACTTTGTTTTGGTTTATCTTTGAAAGATTCATTTGTGAGAGTAATGATTTATTTATTTTTTAGAGTACTTGGAAAAACCTATATTTTCTATTTGGATGGGAATGGAAAATGGAACTACTCAAATCACAAAGCTGATGAAAAAAAATTCATTTGCAAAAAAATATTATGTAAGATTATTGGTTGCTGTATTATGATATTCACATTAGGCGAAAAAGAGCAATTTTAACTAGCGATACATGTGTAGCTTGGCTATTTTTTAGGGGTGTTTTTTAATGAAAGTTACTACACGTGAAGTACTTGAGGCTTAATTGACTTTGTCATTATAGCTAAACAGCGCTATTTTCTGTATGAAGAGGAAGTCACCTGGCATGTTGCCAAAAGTAAATGTATCAGGAAAGGGCTGGTGTTAGCTGAAATACTTAACCACAAGGACCAAAAAGATATAGAGGAATTTGAAAACAAGGGTTGGATTGGATTACAATATAAGAGTGGAAAGTTTGTTAGGGACAATGGCAAAGGTAATGCTGATTAATAGAATTGGGTTACCGTATTCTCTCTAATTAGCGTCCCTCTCCAATTAACGCCCCGCTCTAATAAGCGCCCGCTTCTAGTCAAAAATATTTTTATAAGCGCCCCTTTCCAATAAGCGCAAATTCTGTAATAGAATGGGAAGACTATTAACTCAGAAATTAATAAGCGGCCGAGCGGTAATTAGAACTTTGAACAAAAAGCGCAATTCTGTAATAGAAAGGGAAGACTATTTTTGTGATGTTTAAATGTAAGTTATAAGTACAAAATCTTATTTCGTTGCCATGAAAAATACAGTTGTTTTTATTCTTTTATGATAAAGCGCAATGCCTCATTCACAGCTATCATGACCATTTCACAATTTTTTTTTATAAGCGCCCCTTTTCCATTAGTTCCCTTCTCTAATGAGCCCTCCTCAAATTTCCAAAAAATATTGATATAGGCACCCAGGCGCTTACTAGAGAGAATACGGTAAATATAAATAGTTTGAAGAAAAACAATTTTTTACGGTAGCAGCGTAAGCGAATACCGTATCAAAACACCCTTGGACTCCTACTACTACTAATACTACTACTACTACTACTACTCCGGCCGAAACGGCAGTTTTTAGCCTACGATTTAGAGTATGCGAGTCCCCACTAAAAACTCAATATACATTCTAATGAACGAACGCAGCCTTTTGAATTTTCGAAGGTTTTCAATCACATACATTTAAAATACGTTTTCTTTGATATTTTATCACTTAATTGATGAAGGAATAGATATTAATCAAATAGGTCTACATAAAACTGGGACTTTTAGTTACTTTTATGGTACTGAATCAATGAACTTTGACACTTGAAAATAGATATGTTTTTCGTGTCAGTAAAGCACAGATCAGACTTTCTTATTACTTTCTACGTTTGTTAGCTATCTGTTCTGTCTTTGAACATCAATTGAGTTAAAAAAAGGCAGTTATCTGTTTGAATTCATTTTCGGTTTCAAAAAATTATAATTCAAAACATACATTTTGTTTTCGAAGAAACGCGTTTTTTTTTTCTACATAAGCTCTTATAAAAAAAACGTACGTTGTAAACAGCTCATGCATGTATAATTCTTTTGTCTTCTAATAAATTAAATTGCTGGTGTGTTGCGATTAGACCCTATTTACACGAGTTAGTAATTTTAAACATTATAATATCGTTTATGCCTGTTTTCCACCAGTAAGATATCTCAAGAAATAACGTTTACAGAATGTTTAAGAACTTTAAGTAAAATTTCAAATTTAAAAGTATTCTTGTGGCAAGTACTTTTGCTGCTACCGTTTTGCGCCATCTGGCTCTTGTTGTTAATCGTTTGAGCTTTAACTAGTCTGTGTAGAAGTTATTTACGTTCAACTATCACTTAAAAAGATTTTTGTAAACGTTTGGATGGCATGTTTGTATATGTAGTGATTGTCATATTGTGTTTTGTTGTTTGAAGAATTCCCATAAATAAAAAAAGACATATATTCATATATTCATTAAAAACAATTCATCAGAGCAGCGCTTGGAATGTCTCTTTCTAAACTTCCTTAAAAGTTCCATTGAATAGATGATAGAGAGATGTTTCTTTTAATTATGAAAATGATTAGAAAAATATGCCAGATCATTAGTGTCTTAAAGGAGAACTAATCTTGGTGTTATGTTTTTTCTAACTAAATACATTCATTCATATAGAAATACAGTAAAATCCCGATAACTCGAACCCCCGATAACTCGAACTTTCAATAACTCGAACCAATTTCGAATTCCCCTTCACCAATACTTTCTCATAACATACCCCCGATAACTCGAACATTCGATAAGTCGAACTATTTTCTCGGTCCCGTGGGGGTTCGAGTTATCGGGATTCTACTGTAATTCTATATTAAAATATTTGCACTAGCGGTCTTTTTTGGTCCAGAATCAATCCCTAAAAATCGGTAATTTCATGAACGCTCGCCGCCATTACGTTACGAAAGCCAACACGGTTCGTAATCGAATTTCTCACTCTCAAACAACAACAAAAAATTTCTGATTTGAGTTCTTCAACTCATACAGTTAGGAGTCAATCTCAATCTTTAGTTTCTTAATTCTGCAATGATATGCTACCGTGACATGTGTTCATCAACCACAATATACTGAACAGAAAATGAACAAGATGCCCTTACAGGCATAAGGATTTCTGCAAAATCAGCTAAAGCATGAAAAATGAAAGATTTATGACATGTTTGAAATTCGAAAAAAAAAGAAAGAGATAGGTGGGCTCGAAGCTGACTGTGCTAACCAACTGTGGCACGGAAGCCACAACTGCCACATGTAATGATAGATATACCTCTTAAAATATGGATATTTTCCTCAAAATCCATTATTGATCAAAGAAACATTTGTAAAGCTTTCGCTGATATGCAATGCACGTTGGTTTGATTTCATGTATATGCACGCGCCAAAATTTAAAAAAAAACCGCTAGGTTTGGTCAGCATAAAAAACCCTCAAAAAACAAAGCCGGTTTTAAAGTATTTCTTGCTTTCACAGAAATCCTAAAAATAAGGATGAGGATAATGAACCTGATTTTATAGGATAATTTAAAATACTGGTGGAACTGGAAGAAACCGCGGTGATATTGTCAACTCTTTGCAAATGTAGCTAATTGTTGCAAGAAATTTGATAATTTTCCAGTATCAAGTTTTCGACTACATAACATTGCTTGAAGAATTTAAAACATTGTGTTTGGACCAAGTCGCTATTTTCTGCATCATCGTAGAAAGAATAATTTCAACAAATTCCATGTCATTCATAAATAGAGATACACTTGCATCGTAATTAAATGTAGTTAAATCTGTTTCTCATTTTCACACCAACATCCAAAATCGTTCTTGTACAATTTGTTTCGAAAAGTTGGCTACAAAAATTGTTACCACATTTTTGAAGAAAATATCCAATTAATTTTTGTAAATTTTATATCGATGGAATCCTTATTAGTCTTTAGTCTTTTTGTGACGCAATTTTTGTAGGAAATGGAAAAGTAGAAGAAGAGAAAGTCGACAATTAAGTAAAGAAAAACTCATTAAGATTTTAACGATCAATTAAAGCAAATGTTAATGTAGCCCACTATTCACGTTACAATAGCAAGAGTACTCAGACGGACTCAAGTTGCAACTTTATTACACCATTTAGGCATTTTATAATTGATCGAAAAAGTCTGCCTCATGAATAAACATTCATACATACGAAATAATCATTAGGATTTTCTAAATTATGTCAGTTTTTCTGTCAGTTTTCTATAACTCCACTACAGGTAACACAATTATGAAATCGCCTAAATACAGAATTCTTTCACTCTGCTCACTTTTCACCTCATTTTTAATTTTCATTTTCATTTTACCATTGATAAATATTTTTACATATCCTCTTGTTGATTCTCTCACTCATTCAAAAAATTATGATCGCAAATGTTGTTCGCATAAAGTTCAACAATAATGAACAGGATGCCTCTTTATTAACCTGAAAATTAATGGATTTAAATAGATATAGATTTTCCTGAAAAATATCGCTGCCTTCCACGTAGATGAATAACCGTCTACCAATATAGATGTATCAACTCAGTTGAAATAAAATTCTGCAAAGGATAATCATCTATACTCTGGTGCAGGTCAGGGAAAAATTGCTGTGAACCCGATTGTGAAGTATTATTCCACAACAATTGTGTTTTATAGAGTCTCTTTGGCATCCAGAAAATTTAACAACATTAGAAGCTGATAATTGTGTAGCAACAACCAAGACTGATTGGATAACTGATAATTGTGACTCAGCCTATTTTTACTTTTGCATGAAAAAATCTTCAGGTAGGTTTTTAGATTTCTGCTGATTGGTGTGAAGCAATAATCTGGTCAAGTGTTCAATACAAGTTACCTTTTGTAAAATGCATATTTTAAATAGATAATCTTTTAATTTCTTAAAGTTCTTTTTATATGACTTGAGCTATAACTGAGCTGTAACATTACTTCAGAATCTTGACTATTATGATGAAATCTCAATAATTACTTAAGATGTGTTTTGTTACTTTATTCAACTCAATTCTTTTTTATTTTAGTACCTGAATTTGATTCTAATTGTAAGTATGTCAACTAAATAAGTATAATGGTGTAGTTATGAGAGAATTGGGTGGGTATTTTCCCCTAAAAATGCTTTTAAGCACAACCATTGTCAAAGTATGACTTTTTAAAAGTAATTCAGTGTATCCAAAGTAACTTTTGATCTGAATCTTCAATTGAGGTTTATCATAGTGGACATTTATTATAAGAGCTCTAGTTCAGGGCTGCATTCCTGAAATGTGATAATCTTGTATTGAACTTTGATTGCGGAATGCTAAGAATAGAAACTTGTTACCATTTGATTGGGCTAGTAGCTTAAAACCTTATTAAATGTCCGAGAAATCTAAAATTCAAGCTGGAAGATTTTGAAAATAGTTGACACCACAAGGAGATACAAACGTTACTTAATGAAATGGAGTGAATGATCCAAGCATTAATATATCATGAAGGTTTATATGCATGCATTCCTATTTTCATGAAACTTTGTCCAGTCACTACACAGAGCACAGTGTTTGTTTTTGCTCAGCGTGATTATTCAGACAGTAGGTAATGAACACAAATACCTTAGGGCATAGGGCAAGGAGGAACTAAAATTAAGAATTAAGGATCATTGAGTGGACTGTCACAATTCCTTATGCTCTGGTGCGCAACTAAAATCTTTGTTGTAAATAGTTAAATTATATTCATCCGAAACAATAACTTTTGATAATCTGAACAACATATTGTTGAGAATTTGATATTGTTGATAATAAATTTTCTTTCATTCTTTCAGTGCAGCAATCATGTCAAGATTGTAAAGATTGTGTTGTTCATGATGGCAGCTGCTATCTTTTTATTCATGGTTTGTATGATGCAGCAAAAGCACGTAAAGAATGCCATAATGCTAATATGGAGTTGGCCTCGGTTTTGTCTGAAAATGAAAGAGAACTTCTGTCTGAGTATGATGGATCGCATTGGCTTGGAGCAAGTTTGGTTCATTCAGACATTTTCATGTGGAGTGATGGTATTATTTCAATTTCTGCGTCTCTTTAAGAGTCTTAATACTAACTAACAAATGTAAATCAAAAAAATTCATTTTTATCTACTCTAGCACCAAGGGGAACTTTCACATTAAGGTCCTCAATGTAATTATTGCCAAGTTTACAATTTGGGACAATCACCACAAAGTGGACCTTAAACCTAGTCATTATTTTCAATTTGTATAGTTTTATTAAGGTCTTGGTGCAGCTAACAATCGTTATCTTGTATGAATGTTATTATGTTGTTGCTGATAAGTAGAAAATAAATTTTTACAGTGGCTTTTTAAAGAGCTTAAGAAAACAGAAACAGCATCAGAGCCAACAACAATCTTAGTTTAAAAAAAAACATGCAAAAACAAATAACGAAGTAAACATTTGACAGCTCACATGTCTTCTATAACTGTAAAAACTATACTCCGTTTCGATTAAAACGATACATCATAGCGTTGCGTCTTCTAATCTCCGTTTTCAATGTAAACAACTTTGAACCATTTCGTTATGATACGGTAGGAAGTGTTTGCATTAAAACGAAAATTATACGCAAATGCTTACTTATTGATCTCCATCTGAAGTGTTCTCAGAAATAAATCAAAATGAAAAATAACTTAACATTAAACAAGATGACCTTACGGGCAGAAAGATTTCTGCAAAATCAACTGAAGTATGAAAAATGAAACTATAATAATAACACTTTTGAAACTTGAATGGTTTTGAATGATTGAACAATACAATAAAATACAACATTACGTTCTGCTCAAGAATGCACAGAGCAAGTGGGGTTAGTAACACACAAAGTAAAATGAGTTTTGTTACCGAAACTTTGAAGTTAAATGTGTTCAAACAGCTGGCATTAAGTGTGCTACCAGTGAAACTTTTCATGAAAAAATGATTTAACTGTTGACTCCTTCGAATGTTTGAATGGGAGTGAGAAATACTCTTATACTCAATTACATAAACAATACACAAATTACATAAAAGAAAAATGTGACATAATAATCAACACAATAGAAGAAAAGTTTCTACAAACTCTTTAAGGTAATCGAAAAAAAAGTTGAAAGATTTTTACGGCATAACAGTGTGTACATTTGTGATTACATGTTCACTCAAAGGCATTGGGAAAGTGTAATTATCACAATCTGAAACTTTATTGCATATATGCACCGCCAATGAACCTAATTACATGCGAATGACATGAAACATTCTTCATTTAGGGGATACAAAAAAAAATGAAGTGAACATACGTACGAAAATCACATTATGCTTTGAACATTTGATATGCAATTCCAATCTTCTTAGTTAAAAACAAAATTACCAATGTTGCAAACACAAAAAGTAATCAAAGATATCGATCATTAAACGTATATATATAATGCCCTATAAATTTCTACCAAAATTTACCAAAATTTCTTATTATGTTAGAAATTGTACATTATTTTGAATTTATAGACAATCAGAACGTTTCAATTTGCTAAGCTGATTAGGAAGGTCATTCGTAATTAGGGTCATTGGCAGTATAGCTTAGCTAGAGAAACATCAAACAAAAGTGGTGAAGAGACAAACACTTATTGTTGGAGGAAACTGAGCTGAGCTGTACGAATCCAGAGCTTAAATAGTATTACAACCAACACACGAAATAAACGTAAATCCTTTGTATCTAGAAAGGCTTAACTATTTATGCATTTACACATTTTTTCCCTAAAAAAAAACACATAACTTTTGATTCTGTTTATAAAGCATTCACAACTTCTAACTTTTTAGTTAAAAAAGAATTATCATAGTAGAATTACTATTGCAAGATTATTATAAGTTCCTAGCATAGATTTAATTTAATCTTTAGGTTTGGATATGCATTTCTTCTTTTGAATTCATTTTAAAAAATGTAAATCGCTACTTCGTCTAACAAGGATGGTACGCAAGTTTCATGTAAACGCTTGCACGAAATATACAAAAAACCGCTAGGTTTGGACAGTTAGAACAAGTCGCGTTAGGGAAGACTTTTAGATCAACATAAGAAAATGATCCTTTAAGATATCAGAAGATGCATACTCCATATAAACATTCTGAATTTCCGAATTTAAAATGCTGACAATCTTCCTGACAAATTTCCTAAATCACAAGCACAAAAAGGAAAACATACATTTGGTGATGCAAAATGCACTCAAAACAAAATCAACATAGCTGAAATCAGAAATTTGTGTTTAAGTTTATGACATGTACCATGTTTTTTATTTACAAGCATGTTCGAATTGACATTCAAGACCAGTATATCAAAATTCTTTATAAAATTCGAAAGAAGATTGAATGTTTTTTACAAATGACATTTATTAATTACATATACTAGCCGCCAAGGCGGCGTCGCTCGCCGCCCATGTGCAGCCTGCGATGAGTTAACGAAAAATAAAATTAAGTAATTGGCAATAATCAGTGTGTCCATGTTGTAGAGCTCGAAAAACTGCTCAAAAAAATGTATTGGATTGCTTTGCTACGACCAACAGTTATGGAGATGTTAATCAAAAATTTTGATGACGTCATAGACCCGTCCCCCCAAAAAATTAGATCCAAATTTTTCGTCACCCTATCGCCAGTATCGTGGACCCCAAAAAACGTCAGTTATCCCTATTGGTTACGGAGATAATTTTCCCTAAACGTCGCATTCTATTAGGGTCTCAATACAATGGTTTCACACTGACGTCGCACAAAATATAATGAAATAATCACTCTACAACTCAATCTACCATTTTGCGTGACAGACAAATGGAGAATCGGCAATTAATATATAGACTAGCCGCCAAGGCAGCGTCGCTCGCTGCCCATATCCACCTGCTCTGTATCACTATATCAATAAACGTCAAATTTCCTTATAAACGGCTCGTACAACTTGTGCTCAACCAGAAGCAGATTCGAAGTCACAACCTCTGTTAAAACCAATCTTTTGTCAGTGTAACAATACGCTCAAAACGTAGAGAGAGAAAACTTCAACTTTTTATTAGGTTTTGTTTTAAAAAAGTTACGCGCTCTAACATGGGTGCTATCAAACCGGGGGAAAATGGTTTCTCTTCTTAAAAAGTTCACACGGAGGAGAGAAAAAAGGCGCGTGCTAAATGAATAAATATAATAAAAAAAACGTTCGATCAGAACGCTTAACAATTAAAAGAAGAAATTAATTTATTAAAAGGAAAGCAAAAAAAAAAAAACATTTTGTTTTCATATGATATTCTTTTTTTACCTATCGGTTTTTAAACATTTTGATTGCTCAAAAAAAAGTTCACCTGTCTCAGACATATGCTGCCACGTTCTGCCACTGCTGCTTTTTATTCAAATGTTTAATCAGTTAGTTTCTTTGTATTTAGTTGATGTCATCTGTTTTCAAAGACAAGTCAACGTGGAATATAAAACTAACAATAATGATAAAAACAAAACGTTATTCCTATTAGTTCATCAGCCAAAAAAAGTCACGTTCGATTGGGGTTGCAATGTATTTGCTTGAAACTCACGTCGCACACAAAAAAAGAAATAATTTCGCCCACAACTCAATCTACCATTTTGCGTGACTTACAAACAAACAAACAAACAGACAGACAGAGAATCGGCTATTAATATATAGACTAGCTGCCAAGACGGCGTCGCTAGCCGCCCATGTTCAGCCTGGGTTGACTTCACAAAAAATAAAATTAAGGAATTGGCAACCGAAAGTGTTCCCATGTTGTAGAGCTCGAAAAAATGATAAAAAAAATGTATAGGATCGTTCCTCTACGATCAACCCGTACCCCCAAAAAATTATACCCAAATTTTTAGTCACCCCATTGCCTGTATCGCTGACCCCAAAAAACGTCAGTTATCCCTATTGGTTATCAAGATAATTTTCCCTAAACGTCGCATTCGCTTAGGGTCTCAATGCAATGGTTTCACACTGACGTCGCGCACAAGAAGAGAAATAATTTATGTGTGATCTTACATTGTTGACTCCCCGATTTCTTTCGCAGTTCACATCTACCATTTTGCGTGACTTACAAACAAACAAACAAACAAACGGAGAATCGGCTACTAATATATAGACTAGCCGCCAAGGTGGCGTCGCTTGCCGCCCATGTCCACCTTCAGCCTGCGTTGGGTTCACGAAAAAATTGACTATGGAAAGTGTTACCATCTTGCAGAGCTCGAAATTCTGAGCAAGAAAATGTATAGGATCATATGTCTATGACGAACCGTTTCGGAGATATCGTCGATCAAAAGTTTTGATGATGTCATAGAGCCCCGTCCCCAAAAATTTTGCCCAAATTTTTTCGTCAACCCATGGCCAATATCGTGGACCCCAAAAACGTCAGTTATCCCTATTGGTTACCGAGAAAATTTTCCCTAAACGTCGCATTCGATTAGGGCCTCAATACAATGGTTTCACACTGACGTCGCACAAAATGAAATAAAATAATTTCGCTCACAACTCAATCTACCATTTTGAATGACTTACAAACAAACAGACAAACAAACAGAGAATCGGCTATTAATATATAGACAATCAAGGGCATTGTGAAACCTTGGTAGATATGTACCACATGAACTAAAATGGTGTAAAATTATTTGAGGACACAAAATAAAATTAAGGCTGATCCTTCAGATATCAGCGATTATAACATACATTAATCATATGCTTTAAACATTCAATATATTATGTATGTATATATCTTCCTAATTACGAACGGACTTCCTAGATTGTAAACATATAAAGTAAAAGATCATGAACAATACATGATCCAAACTTACAAAAATTTGCACGAATATATAACTGAAAGCCAGAAATTTGTGTTGAATGCATGCAAGTTGTGCAGTTTTTTGAATTTGCTGTTGCCATGGTGCATGGTGATTAGGAAGGCTGCTAAATAATAAGTAAAAGTTAATAACTGATATCACAAAAGGTTTGTATGTGTTAAAACAAAAACTATAAGTTATACTGCTGGGCTAACAAATGGTTTAAATAGCTATTGAAACATCAAGTGATGCCGTAGACAGACTACTAATCCATAGCTTTATAATTAAAAAAATCAATTACACAACCCACATGTGTGCAAAAACGAACAAAAGCCTCAGACATTTCAAAAACAAAATATTGATAACTTCCTTATCATCTTTTTCATCTTTAATTTCTTTTAAATCCATTTAACATTGACCAGGGAAACTTTGAAATCTAAGTGGGTTACTGCGCTTCATGTATTGATTTCATGTAAATTGATGCACGAAGTGTACATGTTTCGGCGACACGACCAAATTTGCATTTCAAACACCTTGCGTAAACGCAATTTGAACAAGAAGCCGCTTGGCTTGAAGACTTGAGGACATAACACAACAATGTATATCTAGTCTCAAAAATACAACATTGCCGAATTGCCGAATTAAGTTCAAATCTAATAAAATGACTGGCAAATTCAAAATCAACAACTTCTAATTGTGCGTTGTACAAATTTTTATGAATATTGCAGAACTTTCTAAGTTTGATCCAAATTTGGCCCGAATTACCCATTTCTGGTCAAATCTGACAAAATGTCCGACAAATTTCAACTGTGGTCCGTGCAAAATTTCATGAAAATATAAGAGCTTTCGAAATTTGGTCCAAGTTTGGCCTTAATTGCCCAATTTTAGTCAAACCTGGCAATATCATTGTCAAATTCGAAATCAGCACCTTTCAATTGTGATCTGTGCAAAATTTCATGAAAATCGAAGAACTTTCTAAATTTGGTCCCAATTTGGCCCAAATTGTCCAGTTTCTGTCAAATCTGACAAAATGGCTGTCAAATTCGAAATCAACATATTTCAAATGCGATTCTCTGCAAAATTTGTGAAATATGAAGAACTTTCTAAATTTGATATGATATATACTACAGAACAAAATGACACAGAAATTGGCATAAAAACCCAAACAAATAAAAAAACACTGAAAAACATGAAAAATAAAGACCAAAATGAAAAACCACAGGGAACGTGTAAACAAACTGAAAATGACTAATAAAACACTGAGAAATAAAGGAGAATACCTTTACAAATGTAAAGTGACATTTTCTGTTAACATAATCTGCTGAGATCTCAGTTGGTCTCTTTATTTGGATATGAGTATCATCTACAGCGCCAATGCATTGTGGAAAACCAAATCGCTCATAAAACTTTTGAGCTTGATCTTATCTTCAGTTGTTGGAAGGTTTATGTATTTGGGTCCTAAGTTTTTCCATTAAAAAAGTTTCCAAAGAATTAAAATATTGTTTAGTAATATCCAAACTCTTCGTATTAATAACATTTGTTCACATAACTTCTTTCTGCTCAGTGCCATTTTGTTTATTTTGAAAAAATGAATGTGAGGTTTCGTCTTAATAATAATATCGACACCACCTGTTTAGTTTCTATTAATAAAAATTGCGTTTTAAAAGCTATCCAAATGATGTTATATCACTTTCAGAGTCGGAGCGTAGTAAAAGCTATCCGATACTGTTTTCATGCTGAGGTGATGCGTTGTTAATGGAGACAGACCCCCTATCATTCTTAAGACGCAACGCAACGCTACGATGCAAATCGTCTTAATGGAAACGGAGTCTTAATTATACTAGCTGCCAAGGCGACGTCGCTTGACACCCATGTTCAACTTGCGTTGAATTCACGAAAAATAAAATCACAGTCTGTAGAAAAAACTCTGGTTTGGAAACTTTTTAAGCCGCCTAATATATTCCGAGGCAGATGCTCAAAAGCGACCCGATTTTATAGTGAACGTGCACACAAAAATAAAAATGGCCGATTGCAGTAGCAGTATTGACAATTCATATGACCTTTTAAATGATAATTTCAACGCTATTTTACAAGTTTTGACAGATGAAGAGTTGCAATACGAACGTTCTAGTGTTATTTGTGAGAATGTAAGTACTTTTTTAACCAAAGTATGGGTTTATTTAAATATTTTATATAGCTACATTTTTATCCAGGCAGGGTAGAACCGTTTCGCAAAAAGGACATTTGAAAACACTGCAGTTTTGTTGAATTGATGGTTTTTAAAATTAGATGTGATATTTTTTTCTCCTTATTTAGATTAAACTAAATGGTGTTATTTTTAAATGTGACTTTTGTGTCAAAGTCTACAAAAGTTCAAGGATCTTGAAGACTCATGCTAAATAAAATAATCATTGATCTGATTCTGAAATTGAAGATGAAGTTGAAGATGTCCAGACAAGCAGCTCACAAGTGTCATTGACATGGAAAGGGAGCAAAGGAATCAGAAAAAAAATTTATTGTTTGAACTGCTGTTAAACCAATGTGAAAAACTAAAAGGTAATAATGCATATGCGAATACCAAAGAAGAACTTCATATATTTCAATAGCAACTAACACTGGATAAGTGTGAAAAATTATTTACAACAATAGACACTGAAGTAAAATTTAAGTCTTCAGAGATATTAGTACATATTATGCTTGTGTGGTTCAGTTTGGGACAAAGATGTTAACTGGATTGTCAAAAATCTTGTTAACTAAATTAGCTGACACCTTAAACGTAGCACATCAAAAAAAAGAACGTGAAGTAGCAAAAGAGAGTCCTCATGTAATATCAGAGAGACAGCTTGCTGGCTTATATACAATATCTATCTGGATTATATTATCCAAATAAATTAAAGAACTGCAAAAAGTTGAAATCTATTGAATGCCAGTATGGTATGCACATTTTGGAAGCTTGTCAAGAAGTTGACACATCGAAACAAGTCAATCAAAAACTATTGTCAGCATTAGATAGAGGAGGGCTTTGGTATGCATCTGCAGAAGTTCAAAAAATTTTTGTTATTGCTGAGAAGTATTTTTTGAGAAAACTTGGGAGTAGACTTAATCCTAAAGTAAAAATTTGCAAGATTATCACTGACATTGCAGGTTTCTCTTATGTTGCTGATTTTTTTGGAGACATAATCAACAGAATGGAAACCAACACAGATACTGAAGAGTTAAAAATTGTCGCAAATGACATTCTTTTTTCCATGATAGAGCTTATGTGTGAGAATGTTTTCTCTTGCGAAAGACTTCAATCAAGAACGAAGAATTAACAATGCTATTAAAAAACCTTAAAAAGAATAGGAAGCTGACTTGGCATAGAGAGATAAGCAGTACCTTATAATCATTGGATGATATCGAACTCCATGCTTATCACATTGGAAAAGCTTTTGTTGTTGCTTCCAAAACAGTTTCATAAAGGCAGTTATGTGTTCTCTATAAGCATTGAAGATACTGATGAAATCTTTGTTCAATGTCTCAATAACTTGTAAATTAGACTTTTTCAGTATTTCTTGCATTCTTTTTAATTTACTTTCTAACTGAGCGCATTTGAGTCGTTGTTGCTGCAGAGTTAACTTAATTCTATGGGAAGTGGTTGGTGATATTGGAGCTTTCAATTTAGCATGCTGATTATGTCTTTTTTGTGATTTGCGCTTTCCTGTTGCTAGTGATATCTTGATCACTTTGCACTGATTACATTGAGGCAGAACTTGATTGTTTTCTTAAGTATCTGCGACTTCAATCAATACTTCATATGTTTTTACACGAACAAAAGTTAAATTCTTATACAGTATGATTGGCTGTGAACTTTCTTCATCTTTATTGCTCTCTTAGGCCGCCATGGACATCGGAATTGCCTCAGTAATCAATGCATTGGAAATTCCTTTATGTTGTGTACCCTGAAAAATCATTTTGTAAACATGCTTTAATTAGGTTAGATTTTTCACAGTTCGTTTGTTGACTTTGCATATAATATGATCTTCAAGAAGGAACCAGTTGAAAATTTGAATTGTGAATCCAAGTCCGTTATCTATAATGATAGTGGTGTAAGGCAAAACTACATCAAAAATCTTCGATTGCTATGTTAAGATCACTTCGTTTTGACTCACTGAGACATCTCAATCTTTTGTTAGTTTTAAGTGCTTTTGCAAGACGTCAATATTTTTGTAGTAAGCTTTCTCTTTAAGTGGGTATTCCCTGACAGTTGTCCTTGGTCCTCTGTGCTTGACTTTTGCTATTTCGAAAGGTTTTTTGGGCATATTTAAAGTTGGAATCGCACCAGTCTTACGCTTTTTTCGCCTTTTTGATTTTGCAGGAACTGCTAGTTATTTTGCTCCCGATAGTCCTGCACTTTTAATTAGTAGTAAAGGCAAGGAACAGAATGAAATTTCCATCACTGAAGACTTGTTTCCTTGTTTATGAAAATATACTTAGAAACTATGATATCTTTTTTTAAAAATGTTTTTCACATGCAAAGACAAGGTTTTTATCGATTTGCTCTTGAAAATCCTTATCGACTACTCGATCTTTTTTTATTTCTCCCAACCAAAGATCTCTCCATTCTTTATCCACTTCCTCCTTTGGAAGCTTGAAAATTGCAATCCCTTTATGTCTTTTACAGAATCCATACTCGACTACACTACAATTATCACCAGGCATTATTATTTTACATTTTCACTTAACTTTTCGACTTTTTTTACTTGATTTCACAAACGCACTTACGCACGTTATTATATACACATACAATTATATTTCACCTGCTTTCAAATTCCTTTATTACCAATCTTTTGAATGTTTGATTACTTAAAATAAATATGTGGCATTGGAATACGAAGAAAAAACAATGTCATTTGCTTTTGTAAAACATGATCTTTTGATATCTTATTTTCCCGCAATATTCTACAATGAAAGTTCTCACTTGGTTGATTTTCTGCTACTGGGTCTATTATAGGAAGAATTTCAATGCCAACGACTGTGATAAAATTAAGGAATAAGCTCTTTTCCTTATCTATTCCGATTCGGTAAAATGCACAATTCATATTTCTTAGAATCGTGAAAACGAGGTTTATTATGAACTTTTTATTTTTCATAGCGTTATGTTAGCTCATAATCTACTGATATTTACTTAATTGTGGCATTTTAATATAAAAAATATGTAAATCATGGATGAAAAAGGAATGATAAAGACAAGTAGTAAGGATGTAGCAAAAAAGAGGAAATTTTCCCGTGGATTAGAGTGTGGAGCCTTTTTTGGATGTAATACTTGGCAATCAACTTTGAAGATGATTTTACATGCAATATAGAAGTTTGATGCTGCTATTTTGAACTTTCATAGTTGATCTCAGCGGTCAGATGCACCTTGGCTCCTTGTATATGTTGTGTATTCCTGATTAAGAAACGGAAAGGGAAACATAATGATCCATCATATCCTTATATTTCACTTTTTGATATTGTATTGAAAGGACATGCTGTTCCTGGTGATGAGTTAAGTGCAGGTTCAGCTGTAGCGACATTGTTGTCTGCTTAAACTTCCATTTGTATGTCTTCAACTCCATGAAGTGGGTTTCTGGCCTAAACACCCAGAAAGATCCCTTTTAAGTTGACTCAAGGGCTGGTAATGTCAAATTGTCGGTCCTCCATATAGCACATGGGTCATACAAGTTCATTTTTGGTTTCAAATGTTTGAGTGGTTTGCTACCAAATTTGCAAAAATGCGACTATATATTTCCTCAAAGTTGCAAACATTTTATCAATTATTGTGTGTACATTGATAACAAGAAAAATGTATCATTAAATAATTAAAGTGGTATATCTACTATCAAACTGATGTTCAGATAAAAACGCTGTCCATACTAATCAGGGTGGATTTGAAATTAATAGTACAAAACGACTTATGAAATGAAGATGCACATGGTCAAATGATTAGATTTCTCTTAATTTTTTCCCATGAGTTAAAAAGTGACTTTAGAAGTTACTATGGAGATAGCTAAAAACTATAAGACCTAAATACGACTAATATTTCTCCTTAAACAACTGAATAGCCTTTTGCAGAACAATCTGTTAGGCAATTTCGTCATAGTAAACATACGATCATCATTATTCATGCTGAAGACAAGCTTCCTATCCTTTAAACCATAAAATCACAGGACAAATGTAATTCAACAGAACACTTGCTTTAACTCAGATGAAACTATGTTACAAAATTATAAAATCAAATTTGTATAAAGGTTAACAATTGTCAAACCTTTGGGGTAGGCATTTAAGCAAATAACTATCAAAAACAATCAAAAACCAATCTTTACTAAAAAATATTATGTGTAGCATTTCAAATTAGGTAAGAAAAAATCACAATTTATAAAATTAAATTCAAATGTTCAAAATAAACATCTCCGATTCAAAAAAATATGTTCACATAATATCATAGCAGTATGTCATACATATTATATAACGTATTAAAAACAACTTTTGTAAATCCCAAATGAAAAAAAATATTTTGGTAGTGAAAATATATGGTGGCTCATATGTGCCATGGTCATTTTAAGGTTAGAACTTCTAACTCTAGGTTAGAATACTAACTCAAGGTTGGAACACTAACTCTAGGTTAGAATACTAAGTCCTTCTAAGTTTTTTTTTGCGGAATTTATTTTTGCGGATGACCAATATTTATTCATTGTTGCGGAATTTATTTTTGCGGATTTGACCGAAATCAAAAAGTTCCGTACAAATTTCTTCCGCAAACAATTTCTTCCCTTAAGGTATTATAATTTCTACGCAATAAAATATCATATACAATATCAAAACAGTATACTTAATCATGGAATTGAATGACTGTTGTTGGATTACACAACTATCTCAGGAGGCACATTCAACCAGATTCTTTCAAATGACTATGTCTCAGTGTGTGTGTATTAGAATATTTTACGTATGTAACTTTTGCATATACAACATCATCACGTTTTCATTTACAATTCTTGTTATGTACTCCTTGAATTAACAACTGGTTGTCCTCCACTACATGTAAAAAGGGTTTCCTGGTGGTACATCTATGTGTTTTCAGCAGTTGGGCTACATTCATTGTATCAGGATGTAAAATGAAAATAAATCTTCGGCTTGGCTTTTAATGATGAACTTTCGACTCTGCACTAAAATCACAGATTCAATGCTCTACTGTTCCAAGCATTTAAATACCATCATAACATTCACCTTGCTATCAATAATAAAAACAAAACGTCTCCGTGATATCTTCCTTTTTTCTCTTTTACTTGCGTTCATTCAACAATTTTAACAAAACTTTTAGAAAAACATTGAAGTAAAACGTTTTTATTTCCATCATTTAACGTTTGAATCTCTTGTATCATCTGAAAAAGCTGCCCAACTGCACTGACTGAAAAAATGGTGTACTACTTCACTGAAGACTAGCATCTATTCTTATCTATCTTGGCTAGGCCAAAGTTCAATACTGAACCGCGGCTATAAAAGTGAACGGAGAAGATGAAGTTTTAACATATATTTCGCCCTATGGGGAAATAATAAGCAATAATATGCAGATCTCATCTCCCTCAAGCCTTTATGGTTATAATTTTCCATTGTAAACAATACACCACTGGTACGGTTACAATGTTAAAAAACTCCAAGTCCAGTGCCTGCTGGACATGTACATGCAGCAGCAACAACGTCACCAGATGCACAACACAATTTGACTAATATTTTGCACAACTTGTTTTTCATTTAAGCTTTCATACGAGCATCAAGAAAACAATATTTGTTATTGGATGCTATTTCGATTTTCTTAACTCATTGGCTGCCGGGCAAAAAATAAGAAAAACCAGACACATTTTTCATGTAAACAAAATTAGCACACACATCCTATAAAAAACCAGCTACTTAGCTTTATTTATTCATTTTTTGTTGCTATTGTGAAGGCCACTATCTGTGGCTTCGCGTTATTTCACCGCGTTGTTTCGCCACAGACTGTGTGGCTTCCGGCAGCGAATGAATTAATGAAACCTTCGTGAAAAAAACTGGAAGGTTATGAACCTTTTATATTTGGTAAGTTTCAGTAAAATGTGTTTGTGTTTTAGTAGATAATTGCATAACTGAATGAACGAAAATAATGGTGTTGTCTGCAGGGAATGGTTAAGCATTCTCCCTGTTGGTGTTTATGTCTTCTTCAGAACTGGAAGGTGTTTGACTTGCAATACGATAGAATTTTGCATAAACGCATAGAACAAGGTCTGCCTTTGTACCTGACATTTTCTCTTAATATAGAGAGCGTATTAAGAGTATACTATTTGCAGAAAGCTGGTTCAATCCATTTCAGATGAGCACAAGCATCATATCACTTTCATCTGGAGTTACAGCAACGGATGAAGTTCATAAAGATCTATTGAATGCTGAGAATATTGGTCAATCTTGTTTATCTTCCTTTGTAAAAAACAGAATTGAAAACAGAGATGTTGGGTTCTACGATGTCATTAAACAAAACAAACTAAAGACATTTGATGTCAAGAAGAAAACTGCTACTATGAAAGTGAACAACCAAAAAGTTGCAATTCGAGCAGATCGAGAAACATTTGCGAGACTGCTGTGTATTCAACAGAAATGAAATGTAGATTTAAGGGAAGTCATGCGTTATGAACTTGGTGTCCTACCTCTATCTCTAGCAAATTGTGATGGTACTCTTCGAAAAACACAGAAGTCAAATCTTTTTAAGCATTTAGAATGGAAAATGTCCGAAACAGTTGACATACCAGCAAATTGTCCGAAGATTCTACAGGCCATACTGTCCATTCATGCACTATTTGGGTGTGATTCTACCAGTGCCCTAGTTGGAATTGGCAAGATAAAGATGTATAATGTTGTTTGTGCAAATGAAATGTTTTTGGATGCTGCCAAAGTGTTAGGTAGCAATCACTTGCTTGACGAGGATCTCTTCCAAACTTTGGAAGAATTGTTTTGCTATCACTATGGATTTAAGAATGAAAAAAGAATAAACTATTGCAGATACATGGTCATGACATCAAGAAAGAAGATGCCCGATCCAGAAAAGATCCCTCCAACCGAAAATGCACTGAGGCAGCACATAATGCATTGCAATTACCAAATTCATGAATGGAAAAATGTCCTAAACAATGAACATGTTCCAGCAGATCCAAATGGTTGTGGCTGGGAAATATCAAACAACGGTCTTGACATCAAGTGGATAACTAAAGAACCAGCTCCGGACGAAATTCTAGAGTTCACTACCTGTTCCTGTAAAAAGAGAAGTTGCTGTACTGATCAATGTCAATGTTATGCGTTAAATCTTCGATGTTTAGATCTCTGTGACTGTCGAAGTTGCAAAAATGATGAGGAAGTAAACGAAGAATCATATGATAGCAAAAGTGAAAGTTACATTGAAAGCGAAAGTGACATAAGTAACATTGAAGATGACTTCGGTGACAATGAATGATTTTCCTTTTATCTTTTACATGTTTTTCTTATTTAGTTTGATCAACGTTCTTTACTTTACATACCGAAAACTTCGGAATGTGACTGTTAATTTCTTCTGTGATGCTATTTCTTTAGACTTTCAACGTGAAAATTTGAGTTCCACCACCATGAAATACGTACCTTTAGCAATGTAACCAAGAGAATCTAATTCTCTAATTCTTTAAGCCCTGTGAATATTAAACATTGAGAAATGGTAAAATAGATATCGATAACTTAAATATGATCAAATTTCTGAAAAATTGTTGCATTTTCTTAGTTATCGGATGCCTTGTAACTTTGCCCTGTAACTTCATGTGTATTTATAAGTAAGTTATGAAAATTTCCACATACTGTAAGGATACCTTAATGTACAAGCATGTGAAATAATATTTCATTTGAAGTAGTTTCTACGTAGTTATATTGTAACAACAATACAGCAAAAAACAAGAAAAACGCGGAAATTTGTAGTATTTTTGCTGATATCAGCACTTTCAGTAGTTGTTTTGTACCAAACTTTTATATGGCCTTAATGCAATTTTAATGAAGTACATTTTGGGTGAATTTCAAGCGCAGGGTGCAAATAGTTCAAAAGATATTGGCATTTCTTTAAATCACTTATTTTAGGCTAAAATATAACACTTTCTTCAGTCTGGTCCTTAAAATACACACCCACAAGAAAATTCAAAATGGCAAACATCATTTTTCTGAAACCGTGTATTCCTCAATATCAAAAATTATTTTACACAGACTTGAAAACATTATTTTCAATTACCTTCATCAGCTACTTTTCTCAGCCTACGTTTATGTCTGTCAAACCCGGTTAACTTTTGTGGTGAGTTTGAAATGCTGATGTTTTTCTTTGTGTGTGGAAATAATGACGGAACGTAGTCAGGATCGTTGATGCTGTTACTTTTTTTCCCTATGAAAATCAAAGCAAAATCTTTATCATAAGAAGATCAGATAGGTATTAACATAAATATTATACTACTATTATAAACAGCTACTAACCAGACTTAAAATGATCAGAACAAACGTAATGATAACGTGTTTTAGGTGACCAAGTTTTACTTTTAACGACAACCCCCTCTTCATCGATATCAACATGATTGATTGCTCTTAACCAAGCCTTTCTTCTATCTTTATCATGAGGAATGATGTAAAAGCCTTTTTCAGGACAATTCCTTGTGCTATTACAGCAAGAAACTACACAGCAGGTAGGTTACCTTACCCCTAGCTCCTGGACTATTAATTTTACTGTAATTTACTGAAATGTTCTGAAATGTTCTATTGTATTGTCATCTCTTTACTAAATATATTTTCATTTTCTTCAGGGTTGCCCTTGTAATTAGATACCTATCTAAGGGTTTGTTTTGTTTGTTACAATATATTATTGTCTATTCCTCTTAACTCTCGAACGCGTTGCGCTCCCAAATCCTCCAACGATTTCATGTTTTTTCCTACTGGCAGTGATGCTTGAAACTGTTTTTTTTTTTTGTTAAAACAAACATAAATGAGACTTTAATTCAGCTAAAGTGTTGCTTTCTCCCGCTAGAAATTTGAAATTCTTCAAAATAAACGTCGTTTTTATGTTTTTATGAAATATGAATTGTGTGTTTTACCGAACCGGAACAGATATGGAAAATAGTTTATTGGCAATGATAAGGGTACCCATGTTCTAGAGCTTGAAAACCTGATAAAAAATGCATGAGATCAATAGACCTTTCTCAAATTTCTGTTTAAACAATGCATTGTGGCCGAGTTGTCGTGTCTAACCTCGCTTTTAATATTCAAACTGCTTCTAATTACTGGAGTGAGAATTGAGAATAATAGAGACTATTATTAAGTTACAAAGTAATGAAATCAGTGGAACAATGAATCGCCTAAAAACGAGGTTAGATATGAAACTTGACCACAACTCAGCGTTTAAACTGAAATTCGGGAAAGGTCTATTATCCCATTGGTTTACCACATCTAACGTCGAAAATCATGTACGCAAATCCCTTGTCGAAAAAAGGTGGCAAAAAATATAATGAAGGTGTGCAAACCCCGTGACGAAAATTTGAATCACCTAATTGCAATGATTAAAATAACTGACGTCACGGCACGTGCTACTATATGATAATCATAAAAAATGCGCAAGGCCTAACGAACAATATGACCACAATTAAGAAGATTTTGACTGTAAAATTCAACAGAATTTATCAGTGTCTAAAATTAAAGTGTGACACACACTCACCATTATGTATAAGATCAAGAATTTCATTGAGTACTGACACATCAAAAACATTACAATGCTTGTGGTGAGACACGAGCTGTTGCTCTTGACGTCTCTAAATCAATCGACAAGGTTTGGCATCGTGGCCTTCTTCACAAGTTGTAGTGTTATGACATTTCTGGTTCACTCTTGAATCTTATTAAGTCCTTTCTTAGTAGCAGGAGTATTAAGGTGGTTCTCGATGGTCATTCGTCTTCTTCTTACTCTATAAATTCAGGGTTGCCTCAAGGTTCTGTTCTTGGCCCAACCCTCTTTCTCATTTTTATCAGTGACCTTCCCGATTATATTCCGATTATATTCTCAGTAAACTCAGTAAACTTGCTATTTACGCTATTTATGCTGAGTAGTGTCTACTCTTTACTCTTTACTCGTCTCTTGAAAAGACTAAGGAGTTGCTTGATAAGGTTGAAATGGCTGCTGAGTTGGAAGACGATCTTAGGAATGTAGTTGAATGGGGTCAGAAATGGTTGGTTTCCTTCAATGCTTTGAAAACTAAGCTTCTCTCTATTAATCGTTTCAGGGACCCTGTAATTCGTTCTGTTCTTATGAACGGACGTGAGCTTGCAGAGTCATTTCATGTTTTTCTTTTAGGTTAAACCTTCACACAGAATTTCACATGGAATTCTTACATTGAGTCCAGTGCTAAATCTGCTGCTATGAAGGTTGGCGCACTTTTTCGGGTCCGCCACTTACTTTCGGCTGAATCTATCATTTACATGTTTAAGGCCACTATTCGCCCTTGTTTTGAGTACTGCTGCCACCTTTGGGCTGGAGCCTCTGCTCATTGTCTTCATCTTCTCGATCGTATTCAGAGGCGCTTAGTTAACTTAGTTGGCCCTGATCTTTGTGCTAATCTCCACCCCCTTTCACATCAGAGAAACGTTGCTTCCCTGTCTCTTTTCTATTCATGGGCATTGTTCGGATGACTTTCTCTCGGAACACTCGTCTCTCTTCGAATTCTCATCCTTTGACTGTTCAGGTCCCAACATGCCATAAGAAGTTTTATTCATCCAGCTTTTTCCCTCGGACTGCTTGCCTCTGGAATTCTCTCCGTCATATAGTCGTTTTCCTGCTGAGTATGATTTGCAATCTTTTAAATCCAAGGTTAACCGCCACCTTTCTCTGTCTTTATAACCCTTCTTCCTTTTCTTATCTTTCTCATCTATGTTTATAACTCTTCTTCCTTTTCTCTTCTTGTAGCTCTCTGCCTAGTAGTGGCTTCGGCCTTGCAGGGAGCAACCCATTTAAAAACAATTACAAGATAATTATACAACATACTTCCACGATAAGTCTGCCTTTCAAAGAGTCAAATTCTTTGACTTCAAATGGTTCATCGGTAGTTCGATGTCGATTTTGCTGCTATGATTTGACTTGAAAAATGATGATCTGGAGTTCCACAGGACACATGAACGAATCGGATGGAAATTTATTCGTAATCTGGGCTAATTCATAGTCACGCTACAGCTTAGATTGCGTTTTTCAGCAATTCGCTCGTCAAATCGTTTGAATAGCACGTCACATTCTTTGCTGATGCCTTCGAAACAAGTGAACACCAATATTGTGAACGAGGCTAGATTGACTGATGTGATTCGTTTATTATACATCTTTTTTTTCTTGTTCGTTGGCTCTGTGTGCAGCAGGTGCAATAATTCGGCAGTGAAATTACAAAATTGGTTGTGTCGAATTGCGATAAATCATCCTTTTGAACACGAAAGTGCGTGATCAATAGTAAATGTGTTGCCTCGTGTTGTTATGTCGATATTGGTGTCACAGAATAACATATTTGCTTAGTTGATGTAGCCTCCTTTACTATTAAGACGCTTTTTGAAGGTTTCGGAAAATAACCAATGTAAGTTCGCATATGTTGTCCCACCAAGTGCGTAGTTGTGGTATTGTAGCAACTCCAGTGAAATCATCTGCGTAAACAATTCGTTTGGCAGTCTCTTCGCAAAGCATTTCGTTATCTGAAAGCAGCAGTGGTAGAATTGCATACATCACCATTGCAATGGGATCACTCTGAGTGGTACCTTCAACAGAAAAGATTTAAGACGTTTCTGTTGATGGAGTTAAACGCATTGGCCGCATGGACTTGGAGAAGATGACCTGCGCATAACTATAAATTACCAGATGTTGTAATTGTACCATTTCGTAAGGTTGACCTTACAGCTTTGCCGATTACTCTTCGTAACACTTCCCCGACACTGATTGGACGCGCTCCTGGGTCTTTGTCTAAAGGAATCAGTCTGCACGCGATTGAATAGATTCTAAATCCTCAACTTCAGTTGAGCACAATTGTTTTGTCAGCTCAGCAACTGATTTTCGTAAATCGATTACAGAGTTATTATACAAGTTACTCCCCAGGATTCTCTTCCAATCTGCTGCGTGTAAAGATGAAATACCGCAGCGCCATTTCCTTGAAGAGCTGTTTTTCTGATCGCATCATCATCTAAGCCATCTAATATTACAGGATTCGTATACTTTTCGAGTTCCTCTAGTAATAATTGTTCATATTTTGGTTTTGAACATGGATGTTTTAAATGAAGCTCTTGCATTGTTTCCCTCGTTATCGGTAAAACCCCATTGTTTCCTGATTTGGATAACAACCAAATGGCTGCATTAATTTTCCCCTGTATCATAACATTGCTGAATGATTTCTCCATTTTATCAGATTTAGTTTTAAATTTCTGTGTCTTTAATCTTCTCTGTATGACAAGACATTCTGCAACTAATTCGCTGATTTCCCCGTTCTTCCAGAGGGTTAACGTCATTGATTGCAGTCTTTGATTTGTATGATGTTTGTTGTAATATTAGATTTGACTATTAAAAGCCGATTTTCTGTCTGTCTGTCTGTTTGTTTGTTTGTTGGTTTGTAAGTCACGCAAAATGGTAGATTGAGTTGTGAGCGAAATTATTTCTTTTTTTGTGTGTGACGTGAGTTCAGAGCAAATACATTGCAATCCCAATCGAACGTGACTTTTTTTGGCCTATGAACTAATAGGAATAACGTTTTGTTTTTATTATTATTGTTATTTTTATATTCCACGTTGACTTGGCTCTGAAAACAATACATCAACTAAATACAAAGAAACTAACTGGTTAAACAGTTTGGACAAAATGCAGCAGTGGCAGAACGTGGCAGCATGTTTGCCAGTATATCCTAACCTATCCTTGCCTGACTGTCTGAGACCGGTAAACTTTTTTTTCGAGCAATCAAAATGTTTAAAAACTGATAGGTAAAAAAGAGTACCATGAGACAAAATATTTTTTTGCTTTTGTCTTAATAGTTGTCTTAATTTCTTTTAATCGATTTCTTTTAATCTATTTTAATCTGATCGAACCTTTTTTATTCACTTCATTCATTTAGCACGTGTGATCTTTTTAAGAGAAACTATTTTTTCACCTACCTCTGATAGCACCCATGTTAGAGCACGTAAAACAAAAGCTAATAATAAGTTGAAAAGTTTTTTCTCTCTGCGTTTTGAGTGTATTGTTAAACTGACATTTGATTGGTTTAAAATCGTAAATAAAAACCACGTGAAGTTTACGTTCGGAATGCATTGTGTAAGGCAAGAAAGTCTGCTGACATATTAAATGCGACCGCGACAATGAACGGCTGAGTTAAGAACATGCAAGTTTTGAAACACCAGGAACGTATTTCTCTTCACGTGCAAACGAGCTTTATTAAGCGATAAAGCCAGCAGCAAAGGAAGTCTTATCGCTGGTTTTACGTGCAATTATTTGGAGCAGGTGGTGGTAAAACGCAGGTTGAACATGGGCGGCGAGCGACGCCGCCTTGGCGTCGAGTCTATATATTAATAGTTGACTCTCTGTCTGTTTGTTTGTTTGTTTGTTTGTCTGTCACGCAAAATGGTAAGTGAGCTGCCAGAGAAATCATTTCTTATTTTTTACGCGATGTCAGTGTGAAGCCATTCCATTGAGACCCAAATAGAACGCGACGTTTAGGGAAAATTATCTTGGTAACCAATAGGGATAACTGACGTATTTTGGGTCCGCGATACAGGCGATGGGGTGATGAAAAATTTGAGGAAAGTTTTTGCTGACGGGGCTCTATGACGTCATCAAAATATTTGATCAAGGATATCTCCGTAACGGTTGGTCGTAGCGAAACGATCCCATACATTATTTGATCAGTTTTTTGAGCTCTGCAGCATGGGCATACTTATCATTGCCAATTCCTTAATTTAATTTTTCGTGAACTGGACGCATGCTGAACATGGCGGCTAGTTATATTAATAGCCGATTCTCTGTCTGTCTGTTTGTTTGTTTGTTTGTTTGTAAGTCACGCAAAATGGTAGATTGAGTTGTGAGCGAAATTATTTCTTTTTTTGTGTGCGATGTGAGTTCGAAGCAAATACATTGCAACCCCAATCGAACGTGACTTTTTTTGGCTGATGAACTAATAGGAATAACGTTTTGTTTTTATCATTATTGTTAGTTTTATATTCCACGTTGACTTGGCTTTGAAAACAGTACATCAACTAAATACAAAGAAACTAACTGATTAAACATTTTGGACAAAAAGCAGCAGTGGCAGAACGTGGCAGCATATTCGGTTTGCCACTAACTCTTGCCTGACTGTCTGAGACGGGTGAACTTTTTTTTGGATCAATCAAAATGTTTAAAAACCGATAGTTAAAAAAAGAGTATTATAAAACAAAATGTTTTTTTTTTGCTTTTCTTTTAATAATTTAATTTCTTTTTTTAATTGTTAAGCATTCTGATCGAACGTTTTTTTATTCTATTTATTCATTTAGCACGTGCCTTTTTTCTCTCCTCCCGTGTGAACTTTTTAAGAGGAGAAACCATTTTCCCCCTGTTTGATAGCACCCATGTTAGAGCGCGTAACTTTTTTAAAACAAAAGCTAATAAAAAGTTGCAGTTTTTTCTCCCTACGTTTTGAGTGTATTGTTAATAAATAAGAAGCACATCATGAAATTTGGTTTTTTTTGGAACCATTGTTTAAACTGATATTTGATATTTGATTTTGAATCTGCCTCTGGCTGAACACAGGTTGTACGAGCCGTTTTTCAAGAAATATGAGGTTTACTGGGGTCTCCGGGGTGACACAGAGTTGGTGCACATGGGCGGCGAGTGACGCCGCCTTGGCGGCTTCTATATATTTATAGCAGATTCTCTGTCTGTTTGTCTGTAAGTCATGCAAAATGGTAGATTAAGTTGTGAGAGTAATTACTTTATTTCATTTTGTGCGACGTCAGTGTGAAACCATTGTATTGAGACCCTAATCAAATGCAACGTTTAGGGAAAATTATCTCCCTGACGAGTAGGGATAACTGACGTTTTTTGGGGTCCGCGATACAGGCGATAGGGTGACGAGAAATTTGGGTCTAATTTTTTTGAGGACGGGTCTATGACGTCATCAAATTTTTTGATCAACAATATCTCCATAATGGTTGGTCGTAGCAAAACGATCCCATACATTTTTTTGATCAGTTTTTCGAGCTCTACAACATGGACACACTTATTATTTCCAATTCCTTAATTTTATTTTTTGTGAACTCAACGCAGGCTGAACATGGGCGGCGAGCGATGCCGCCTTGGCGGCTAGTCTATATATTAATAGCCGATTCTCTGTCTGTTTGTTTGTTTGTCTGTCACGCAAAATGGTAGATTGAATTGTGAGAATAATTATTTTATTTTATTTTGTGCAACGTCAGTGTGAAACCATTGTATTGAGACCCTAATCGAATGCGACGTTTAGGGAAAATTATCTTGGTAACCAATAGGGATAACTGACATATTTTGGGTCTGCGATACAGGCGATGGGGTGATCAAAAATTTGGTTCCAATTTTTTTGGGGGACGGGTCTATGACGTCATCAAATCTGTTGATCGACGATATCTCCGAAACGGTGCGTCATAGGCATATGATCCTATACATTTTCTTGCTCAGAATTTCGAGCTCTACCAGATGGTAGCCTTTTCTATTGTCAACTCCTTGATTTCATTTTTCGTGAACTCTTTGGAAGGTGACACAACGCAGGCTTAGCATGGGCGGCGAGCGACGCCGCCTTGGCGGCTAGTTATCATTAAACATTTAATGCTAAGATGTCTCGTATTTCTATGGATGTCTGAAGGGATATTTAGTGCTCCACAAATTTAACTGTTTGGTCATTCCGTTTAATAATTCTTTTCCTTGATATCCTTTCAGTCGTTTGAAAATGTTACGCTTCCAAACAGTCATTTTCTCGTAAGCATCGTTAACATCGTTTTCAAATATGGTTGCATAACGAATGTGTTGAAGTTGCTTATCGATATTATCCACATTCGCTGCATTTTTTGGCCCATTTTGCTTTGCTAAGCAGGAGCGGTGATGATTTTTTAAGCCACCAGCACTTTTAGCAACTTTTCCACCCAAGTATGTTGTTGTAATGCAGTTTTTGTCTGCGGTTCTTCAATGTTGGAATTTTCGCTTTCCATTGGTTTCGCACTGACGTTGCACAAAAGAAGAGAAGTAACTTCTCTCGCAACTCGCATCTACGACTTTGTGTGACAGACAGACAGACAAACAGAGGATCGGCTATAATATGTGACGGTTTGTGGAAAAAGGATAACAAGCGAAAAATCGATTCTTTAAAATCGATTTTTAGCTGCAAAAAATCGATTCAAAATAATCGGAAAAGCGATTTTGAAATCGATTCACTTGAATCGGAAAAGCGATTCACTTGAATCGGAAAATCGATTCACTTGAATCGGAAAAGCAATTCACTTGAATCGGAAAAGCGATTTCAAAAAATCGATTTGTAAGTCAGAAGTGATGTTAATTATAAGAATAAAGTCAATAAGTTAATAAGATTTTCATCATCGCAGATTCTCCATGTATCATAATAAAATAGAAGCATTAAACCTCAAATTATAAACAAGAACCAAATGGTGAAAAACGGCATTATAAAACTGGCGCAATAATATGAATAGATACAAAAACACCATCCATCTGGAAATAGATTTTTATTTTTAGGCTGTTTTAGGCTGTTTTCCACTTTTGGAAAATTTAACGCAGAGAGAAACGGGCGAATACTGGGGAAAGAACGTGATTGAATCTTTCACTAATGTAAACGTAGCTTAATTAATAACCAGAATTTATAACAAAAGAAATATACTTGCATGAGCTGCAAAATATATTTTAAAGACAAATGTGCGCCAAGAGAGAGAAAAAAAATCTTTTTCGAAAAGGAAATGTAAATAAAAACTAAAAATCGTTGCTATCGCCGTAATAAGATTGTTTGTTTACATAGTAGATTCCATGTTTCATATACGTGACTGTCCAAGGGATTTTGATAACAAACGATATAAATAAAATGAAGTGACGGTATTTTGTTAGAATATAAAAAGTAGGATTCACCTACTTACTACGTTTCGTTTCGTTCAACGTCTATGTATGTTTATATTTTTCATATTCCCATACGCCAGTTTTCGAGGTTGGAACATAACTGGGAGTATTATATCTAATTGCTATTTTGCCAAATAAAAATAAAAAGTTTTTTTATTGATAAAGATGTCTACACTCTCAAAAGATGTTGTTGTTATCGCGACTTCAGCATTATTTTGAAAACTCAATGTGACGGATGTTTAATTACAGGTAGCACGCGTTCGTGTTAAATAATGAACTGGTTACCTGGTTCTTATTCACTAGGACATAAAATAAACAACAGTTTGTTCTCAAGTTGCTACAAATAGAAACCGTCTGCTATAATTCTTTTTTTTGTTTAAGTTGTTCCACCGCTGTTCACATAACAGAACATGGTTCACATTCAGTTTAATAAAAAAGAAAAAAAAGTTTGTTTTAAAGTTACTACCAATAGAAACCGTCCCTTACAATTCTTTTTTGAGTTGTTCGATCGATATTTTGGTTTATTCCTTGGGGGAAAATGTTTATCAGAATTTTAATCAACACTTGAGTGAATGATATAGAATCAAAAAAGCGATTCATGTGAATCGGAAAAGCGGTTATTTGAAGCTAAAAATCGATTTTAAAGAATCGCTTTTTAGCTTCAAATAATGGCTTAATCGATTAAGCGATTCAAATCGCTTTTTCGCTTGTTATCCTTTTCCCATAAACCGTCACATATATAGATTGAGATAAAGTTATTAAAGTTATTATCCTTGTTTACAAAAATGCTAAATTCTGTTCTCCAGGAAATGGAAAAGTTAAAGATGATCTTGACAGCATGTATTCTATTATTCAACCTAAAGAATGTGTGAGATGGAATAAAGGAAAATTATATAAAAGCGCTTGCTGGTATGAGTGCAATGTATTTTGCAAAAGGCGAGCAAATGGTACTTTTCTTTTTTATACTGAATTAATACAAATTCCGCAAACATTCTAATAATCATACCTTGTTATTTTCGTTCATCGATTTATTTCTAGCTATGACTGTTTTGATTTGTGAAGAAGGATGGTTGAAGTTTTTGGACGTCTGTTACAAATATGAGACTGCTGAAAATCAATGTAAACAGGCTGGAGGGAATATGACATCAATACCCTCCCAGAAGGAGAAGGAATTCATTTCTGAATTTACAAACGAATCTTCAGTTTGTAAGAAACCTGCTCGTAAGTTTCTTTTTGTCTTGTTTTTGGAAAAAGACACAGTTGTAATCTTAGATAGTAAAGATAGTAAACAGGATGAGATAGATATTCTGTACAGTATCTTTTATTGAACGTTTAAATTTTGAAAAAAATTGGCTTATAGTAATAACAGGCCAAGTGAGTGAAAATATAGTAAAACAGGCTTTGTTACACCGTCAAATGTAGTAACTCCGTCAAATGTAGTAACTCCTTCAAATGTAGTAACTCCGTCAGATGTAGTAACTCCTTCAAATGTAGTAACTCCGTCAAATGTAGTAAACCTACGTCAAATGTAGTAACTCCGTCAAATGTAGTAAAAATCTACGACAAATGTAGTAACTCCGTCAAATGTAGTAAACCTACGACAAATGTAGTAAACATCTTTAAGTTTGGAATGAGCCATAATTAGGCCAAACACATGAAGGTCTTTACCAGGTAACTTTTCAGATGGCTGCATAATTAAAACCAAAATCGCGCATGCGCAGTAAAAAAGACGCTAATATGAGTTGAATGAGCCGTAATTAGATACATTAAAGTCTTCACCAAGTAATTTTTGCAGTGCTATCAGGTAGGTGGCTGTGTAATAAGCCTAAAATTTGCGCATGCGCATTTACAGCATGTTAATACACGTAAAATCAGTCATAATTAGGCAAAACACATGAACGTCTTCATCAGATGGCCATATAATAAAACCAAAAATCGCACATGCACAGTAGAAATATACTTGTATGAGGTTAATGAGCCATACTAAGTTAAAACGCTCGAAGATCTCAACCAGATAACTTTTAAAATTCAAGCTATTGTTTTCCATCATTATGTTGCGTAATATTTTTTTGCGGAATAGAAATCTTCACTAAAAGTATATGTCAGTTCTTCTTAACATTTACTTTCAAATAAACAAGTTCCAGATAATCCTGATATGAACTTATATTTGTCAAGTCACTTGGCATGAGCAAGTTGTCTCTGTTAATAAAATCATCATATATGGCAGAGTAAGTGGTGCAGTTTTGTACTTAGAGACGTTATTGAAAACTGTGCAAAGACCAAGAAAAATTGGTAGGCGTGTGAAGTAGAATAGTGCGCTTATAACTCTATTGGCTGCCGGGCATGGGTGGCATATAATTAAAAGTATAGCTTGGCTGTAAATTCATACTATTAGACAATTTTGCATAAGATCATTCTACATGCTCCGTTATCCTACAATGGAGGATATTTTAAAACCCAAATATTTGTTTACTTCTTTGGTTATCATCGTTGAAAATCATTAAATTGTATTTGCACAGGGTCTCTTTATAAAATCTTTTGAATAAGTAGTTGTTCTGTTATTGTTAAAGGTATCCTGAACTCATTGATTAAACTGGTACATGGGGAGCTATAACCTTTAGTAGAGCACGCAGTTAGCATATTGTCACTTTTTAATTAAATATTTCATTTCTAACCAACTCTGAGTTTGTGAGAAGGAGGTAAACCCTTGTATGTGTGATGCAATTGAATTCAGGATACCTTCAAGGAAACACTTTTTATGTTTTGTTATCACTACTGAAAATACATGTATATTTACATGAACTTTACTTTTCTTGTCATAATTCTACCCAAATGTTTTCACTGCGCATGCGCGAAATTGGGATCTATTATATGACCACTTCATAACACCTAGAATATTATATGATGAAAACCTTTTTTGGTTTTGCCTAATTATGGCTCATTTACCTTATACTAGCATATTTCTACTGCGCATGTGCGATTTTTGGTTTTATTATGTGGCCACCTGATAGCCTTTGAAAAGTTACCTGGTAAAGACCTTCACGTGTTTGGCCTAATTATGGCTCATTCCAAACTTAAAGATGTTTACTACATTTGTCGTAGGTTTACTACATTTGACGGAGTTAGAACATTTGTCGTAGATGTTTACTACATTTAGTGTTACTACATTTGACGGTGTAACAGGCTTCTTGTATAGAGTTAGTACAAGATTTTCGATATAAAAAACCATTGGCGCGTAAAGCCGGTTTTCAACTAAGCGAATTTATTCGCGCGAAGCAACTTTTTTCGCCGCTAAACATGTGCAGTAGTGATATTGCGTCATATCAAGTTGAAGTCAGCGATTCGCTTCAGCGAAAAAAAAAGTAGAATTCATTTCTACTTTTTGTGGCGAAAAAAGTCGCAAGCCAATCAGATTGCTCCATCTCGTCGTGCTAGCAAGAAGTTTTTAAATTTATTTAATTATCAAGAAGATCTTAATATGGCGGCTCAACTAGTACAAAATTTAACATAACAACTGCAGCACAGTCCAGATTAGTTGAACGTTTTTCTTGTTGCTGCGAAGGCTGCAAACCAAACAGACACAGTTTGGACAATATCCGATGATAACAATACGTCAGGGTCTGACGTATTGGATCAAAGTTCTGTCCTGTGGAAGAAGACGTAATTATCCAAGAAGAAGTCGAAACAGATTCGGTCATATCAAATTTGAAAAAGAGATATTTATAGAAGAGGTAAGTGTACAGTTAATAATTTTATATTTGATAAAATAAAAAGTTGAGTTCTTATTTTATAGATATTTGTTAATGCAACTAAAATTAACAGGTGATGGAATAAAATAGTTATATCTAAATTTTAGGTCAGAAAAGAGCTTGTGGGATGTGAATTCTCCTTCCTATAAAGACAGAACATCCAAAACTAATGCTTGGTTGTGTCTATCCACAACATTTAATAAAGATGGTAAGTTGAGTATCATGTATGAGTTGAAGGTCGCGTGCTCTGTGGTAGAAAGTAATGACCAACTCATTGCGATTAAATAAATTTGCTTTGATTTGCTTGCACAATGCAAAAAAGTTTCTTCAATAACTTTTAAAAAGATGAATGAACATTTTCAGTCGTCACGATATCCCAAAGGTTTTCTATGAAAATATTTCAGGAGAACACGAGAAGAAAACATTTTACGAGCTCGATTCGAAGAAATATCTATAAACTGAGGCAATGCGATATGCATTGTGATATACCGGGTGGTCCAAAAAAAACGTGTCCAAATTTATTTTATTTATAAAGCTTAGTGTCTTTTACCTAGAGTCGCAGAAATTCGCACCGGAAAACTATAAGTACTTTTGGGCTCAAAAACGGAAAATGGACTCAAACGAATGGATTTAGGGACAACTATGATATTTTTTCTAGATACCACTTATTTTTTATTGCAGGAAAATCGTAAAAGATTGACGTCAAAAAGGTGAAATGAAATTTGACAAGCCGAGTTTAAGACAATCAAAATTCAAACTATCAATAATTTTCACGATGCAAAAGTTGCATTGATAGACAAAGAATACAGTTTTCAAAGTTTTCATTTGAATTTCATTTTAATGCAATTGCCTTGTTTTTCAGCAACAGTTTCTAAACGAGGAACAAACTGTTTGAGAGCTTTGCGTATCTCGACCACATCTTGCGCTACTTCTGACCAGACTCTTCTTATTCTTCTTTTCAATTGATCCTCATTATCGAATGGTTGGTTAAATCGGTTTTCATACACTTTTAACTTTATTTTATCCCAGAAGTGATAGTCAAGGGGATTGCAGTCTGGGGACGAAGGGGGCCATTCAGTTGATTTCACAAACCGTTTCTTCAATCTCTCCTTAAGATAATCTTGTACCAGATTCGACCGATGGGATGGCGCGCTATCCTGGATGTACACCCAATCCTTTCGTTTAACGAGTTCATCAATTTCGGGAATAAGTTGTTTGTTTAGGTGTCTGTGGTACGATTTAGCATTTACTTTGATACCATTGTTGTTGACGAAGAAAGGCTTGGTTGCACCATACCATGAAACACAAGCGGAAACCATGACTTTCTTACTCTGTTTGTTCTTTTCATGAAACAGACTACCGTCAGGAACATCAGCTTTCTTCTCCTTACCATACACTCTACTGTTCTGATTGTTCATTGGTACCTCTAGAGTAAAATCCTTCTCATCTTGCCACACACAACGTTCGATGCTCCTTTTGCTTTTTCCAAACCTCTCTGCAAGCGCTGCAGCTCTTTCTGTGCGTCTTTGCTTCGTGGCTTCACTCATTCGTGGCGTTTTGACTCTTTTGTAATTCTTCCAACCGTTACGCTTTACCATTCTCACTACGGACGATCTTTTGATTCCTGTGTGCTTTTCTATCTCCCGAGGTGACAAATGGGATCCAGGATTGTCCTCCTGCGAGCAAATAAGCTCGTTCACAATCTTCTCATTCTCCGGCGTTGTTACAGTTCTTTTTCTCCCTGATCCCGGTTTTCTATCCATTGATCCAAAAACTTTGAAACGATTTATCAAATTTTGTACGGAGTTTTTGTGCCACTTCTTTGATGGATGCTCCTGACAAATTCGATATGCGGTCCATTGTTTTTCCACGTAATCATTTTTTATCACAGCTTTGTCTTCGGCAGAAAAAACCATTTTTAACGCAAAAGAGAACCGGCTTCGTCCAAGATGAAAAAGTGAATATGCGAAACCGTCAGACTACAATGGAATAGCATCTTTTGAAAAAGAAGACGTTGTATTGACAAAAATTATGCGACATGCTCGTAGGATATTACTGTCGGATATCTGCAAAAGTTTAGCAAGAGAAAGAACACCCTTTTTGACGTCAATTTTCATACAACTCAAAAATTATATGCCAACTTCAAAAGTTCATAACTTTATAGCAAATGGTCCAATATGCAAGATATTTTGGATTTCGTTTGTAAACATACGAAATAATTTTTGTACAAAAGTTAAGCTAAAATGCATTGATAATTTTGGAGAAATTAAGGATTAAATTTTGGACATGTTTTTTTTGGACCACCCGGTATTTCTTTATATGTGACGTTCCAGGGGATTTTGATAACAAACGATATTAACGTTAATATCGTTAATATCGTTATTATCGTTAATATCATTAATGGAACTACAGAGTAACGTTATTATCGTTAATATCGCTAATATCGTTAATATCGTTAATATGGTAAGAGCACAGATTACCGTTACTATCGTCAAAAAGTTTTGTTCAAGACGTTTGTTTATACATTTCACATACGTGTGTCGTTTAATGAAGTTCTAAAATAACCGTGATTTAATTATTATTTTGCCAAATAGCAATCAATTCAAAACAAACTCGCTTGTTCATGACATGATAAACTCTGATTCATTCAATTATGACACGCGGACATATATTTTTCTAGAAACAACAAAGCACTTTTTTTTCATTTGTTATTCCTGTAACTTCAGCACAAATTTGAAAAGCCACTTTAAAATACCGTGTCATTCGATTTGGTAATGTATTATTTTGAAATGTACATTTGCAGGTAGCACGCGTTTGTGTATTAAATTGAACTTAATTAGCTGGTTCTTATATTCATTTGGAGATTAAAGATACAGAAGTAAGTTCGAAAGCAGGCACGAGTAGAAACCGTCTGCTATAATTCTTTTTTCTGAATTGTTCGACGGGTTGCCATTCTATAAGCTCTTGGGAAAAAAACTTTACATTATTAAAGACACGTTACATCAAAGTTTTTTTCGATAGCAAAACTTTTATTATTATTCTTTCGAAAGACATTTCACTTGCACTGGGTGAAGATGTACCCTTAATTAAATTGATCGCAACGTTTTCAGTGATCATTATTGATTTTTGTCATTTCGTCGATAATGTTTTCAGGTTCAACATTGGGATGAAGGACGAATGAAAACATTTTAACGTCGGCTTGACGAGTTGCAAAAGTTCTCTTTTGAAGTACTCACCTTCGTTTAAAAATAATATTACCTGTTTCCTTCAGTTTGTTATGAAGTTTATGTGAAAGGTTGTCTGAAAGTTGTGTTTACACAGGGCTCTAAAACTTTACTTGAGGGTAATTCTAAAATTGAATTTCTTACGTCGTAATCAAGCGAAAGAAAGATTAATATACACGAAATGGTTTCCTTGTCACAAATAAAATGATCACATGTTTAATATTAATGTTATTATCGTTAATATCAAAAATATAGTTATTTTCTTACTATAATTTCGTAATTATAGTATATATGATATATATAACGATAATAGCGATAATAACGATATTAACGATAATAACGATATTAACGATAATAGCGCTATTAACTATAATAACGCAACGATAATTATTAGCGATAATATCGCTAATTCTATTGTTTTATTAACGATATTATCGTTAATAATTATCGTTAATATCGTTTGTTATCAAAATCCCCTGGAACGTCACATATCTTTAACAACAAATCTATAGGTGGAGCACGGCCTAGTTTGTGAATGTTTTTAATAATACTTTATGCCTAAATTTTAGTTGACTTCCTTCAGCGTCAATTAAAAAACTTGAAGGATATTTTAAAGAAGTGCTTGGACAAGCGTACCAGAATGACTCGATCTAAAGCAGCTGCTTCCTCACTACCAAAGTGTAAATACTTTGATCAGATGGCTTTCTCCATGAAAAAACAGCGAACAGGCCTTCTGAGAGCAACCTGCCAGTAATATATACTCAGCCGGATATCTTTACACCGCCATCATCACCTATTGTAATTTCTAATCAGAAGCCAAACGTAGCAACGTCAAACAGAAAACGAAAATCCGACGATAATTCGGATGAGTTAATAATGAAACAGTTGGCGGAGATGGACAAAGAATTAAAAATATCATCGGAGCCTGAGCCTGATTGTGAAGATACACACTATTGTAAAAGCCTAATACCTATTTTAAGAAAATTGCCTCTTAAAAAAATTGCTTTTCAAACTGGAATTCGACGAAGTAATATTAAATATCTTGTAAAAACGTCTTCTACTTTATTATCATATTTATCATACCGGGTGTGCCAGAAAAAACGCCACTAAAAGTCAATTTTTGACGTACGCTTTTCTAGTTGCCGAAATCATTTCAAATCTTAACGAAATAGTATTCAGGTTATTCTCAATCAACTGTGAAATTTTGATAAAGAAACAACAATTTTTACGGAAGATATGACTCTATTAAAAGAGGATGTATAATTTTCAATGTTTACAGAATTGACGTCAAAATCTTAACGGCATAACTATCTATTTACAAAACGACTCTCAACGAAAGCCAAATGATAACATGTAAAACATGTTTAACTATAAACATAAAAGAAAGTATGAAATTATTACAAAATGTATAAAAGTTATCCAAATTGTAGTTTGATTGATGATCCATTGCGATCTTTCACTGCACGTAGTCTTCCAGTGAACTCTTTCATGGCTTTCCTAATCTCTTGAACATTCGATGCGCATCCTTTCCATACGATTTAATTTTTGCCATCATTTCTTTTTCATCTTTAAATGGCTTGTTTATCCTGTTCATATAAACTCTGCTTTTGACCTGATTCCAAAAATAATAATCCAGAGGATTTGTGTCTGGGGAATTTGGAGGCCATTGGTCCTTTTTGATGAAACGGCGTGGTATGGTTTCCTCCAGAAAGTCTTGGACAAGGTTGCTGGTATGTGATGATGCTCCATCTTGAATAAATATCCAGTCATTCCTTGGATAAATTTTTTCTATAGCTGGAAATAATTGTTTCTTCAAATGATTTTTATAGTTCTTTGCATTGACTTTGATGCCATGCTTACCAACGAATATCGGTTTAGTCATGCCATACCACGTCAAACCAGCGGAAACCATTACTTTAACAGATTGTCTGTTACTTGTGTGATAAATATTTTCATCAGGAACATCTTGTTTTTGTCCTTTGAAATAAACTCGGTTATTTTGAAAGGAAATTATTTATTATTTATTATTTATTTTGATAGTGTTGAATGATGGCTTTATCAGCGTCAGAAAAAACCATAGTGAAAGACGTCAGCACTAAGTCACCCTTTCTATTGGAGTGAGAGTCGTCTTTTACACCAGTGGTTAAAACAAGAAACTATGTAAAGTCTTCTAAAAAGGTTGGGAAGTAGCACTGCAATAGCTTCAAAGGCAGTGGAAAACAAAATCGCATGACAGGATTAAGCATAATAGAAACTTCAAGAAAAATTATAGACGGCAATTTTGACGTCAATTCTATAAACATTGAAAATTCTGTATGGTTTCACAAAATGCTTGTATCTTCCGTAAAGATTGTCGTATCTTTCTGAAATTATTACGGATGTTTTAAAATAGTCTGAATAATATTTCCGTAAAATTTGAAGTGATTTCAGCAACTAGAAAAACGTACATCAAAAATTGAATTTTAGTGGCGTTTTTTCTGGCACACCCGGTATTTACAATATGTCCCTCAAGTACCTCTGTCAATGACTTCCTGTACTGTTTACTACATCCCATTACTAATCTATTGCACCTCTGTGTTAAAATGACTTTTAAATTCATTTCTGATTTTACTTGCCTGTTTTGAATGGTTATTTGAACCAGCGTGATCAATTTGCTGTAAGCTTTCGATATCCTTTACAGACATTAAAAAATTATGCAAATAAACAACTGCTTTTGTTACTAGAAGCACTTTTTCAACATTTGCAATATGATGGGTCTACGAAATATACGAAAACGACTTGCAACTAATCCAAAAGCATTTTCAACAACCCTTCGAGCACGTGATAATTAAATACTCGTTTATCAACTGATAAATTCTGAGAAGGATATAGTCTCATCATATGGGGCTTCAAACCAAAGGCGTCGTCCCCAACAAATACATATGGAAGAATCTTGTAACTTGGCTTCGGTGGGAATATTCAGGAAGCCATTTTCAATAGCATAGTGACTATTAGCATACACACTTTCATCGCTTTCTCACATCACCAATATCCACCAACACAAATTTATATGCAGCATCACAAATTGCCATCAGAAAAATACTGTGTGTTTTTTTGCAGTTAACAAAAGACGATCCTGATCGTGCAGGTGCCTGAATGACGACGTGCTTACCATCGATAGCACCGGCTGCCTTTGGAAAATTCCGTCTACTTTCAAAGTGTGATGCAGTTTGCTTCCAGTCTTCCTAAGAGTTAAGCGTTTCAAGATGCCATTTCTCAATCAAGGTATCCCATAATACTTGGCAGGTTTCACTTATTATTCTCCCAACTACAGCTGCACTCATGCGAAAATTTGAAGCTAGAGTAATTTGTGCAACCCCTGTGACTAAGTATCGCATAGTCACACACAATCTTTCACAGGGACCAATTCGCTTTCGCATTTTAGTTTTTTTTTGTAAAGATGGTGCTACCCATGAAAGAAGAGTTTCAAAAACTGTTGACGACATTCTGAAATATTGAAAAAACAATTGTGGATCGTACAGCTTTAAGATGGTATTCGTCCTTTTCTTTACGCTCCCGATAAAGGCGTTGAACCCAATATCTCTTTTTGTATTTTTCATTTCTTTTTTTGCGTTTTTGAAGTAATAACAACTTTATTACGAAGAGTTTTCTTAACAGAAGTAAACGTCTTGTTTTTTATATATTTCCCCATAGGGTGAAATATATGTTAAAACCGGCAATTTCCTTCTTCTCCTTCTTCTTCTCCTCCTTCTTCTTCATTCACTTTTATAGCCGCGGTTCAGTATTGAATTTTCGCCTAGCCAAAGTAGATAAGAATAGAGGCTTGTCTACAGTACGCCATTTTTTTTCAGTCAGTGCAGATGGGCAGTAGAAGATTTTTGCTTTTTTCTGCTAGTTTTTAAAATGATTCAATAGATAAAAACGTTATAAATGATGGAAATAAATCATTTTATAGTTCAGTGTTGTCTTTAAAGGTTTTGTAAAAATTTTGAATGAACTTGCAAAAAAATTGATATCAGTGATGTTTTGTTTTTGTTGATAACAATATTATGTTATTATGTTATGAAATGCTTGGAACAGCAAACCATTGAAGCCGTGATTTCAGCGCAAAGGCGAAAATTCATTATCAATAGCCAGGCTGAAGATCTATGTTCATTTTACATCCTGATATAATGTATATAGCTCAACTGAACTGAAAATCACATGTGGATGACAACCAGTTCAACCAGTTATGTTAACTCAGAGGGTACATTACAAAAACAGCAAGTAAAAATGTGATGTCGTATATACAATAAGAAGTTCAGAAAACCAATTATGGATAATATTTTAATACACAGGATTGAGACACTAATAACTTGAAAGAATCTGGTCTATAATGTGCTTCCCTGGATGGTCGTTCAATCTGACAACAGAAACATAATTTACTATGAATTAATTCCATGATCACATATAATGTTTTGATACTGAAATGATATTTTATTTTGTATATATTAATATACTGTCAATTTTCTTTTACAAACAATGAATGTAAATAAAAAACAGTCCAACATAACAATCTGCAAATTAAATCAAGCCAGAACACAATCTTCTACTTTAAGCTTTGTAGGGATTTGGTTATGGATGTGTATTTTCACTACCAAAATCTGTTTGTTTTTTCCCATTTAGGATTTACGACGATCATTTCTTTATCACAATAATAATGAGTGTGAACATATGTTATGAACAGAGATGTTTATTCTGAATACTTAAATTGAATTTTATAAATTGTCACTTTAAGCCCATTTCTTTTTTGAAAATAACTAGTATATAATATTTCTTAATAGAGATTTTGATTGCTTTTGGTAGTTATTTGTTTACATGTCTACTTCGCCTATATATCTATGTCTATGTCATTTATTATGATGAAATTGCCTTACACATTGATGCGTTTGTTGATATTCAGTTGTTTAAGGGGAAATATTAGACGCATTTAGGTCGTATAACATTTAGCTAACTTCTCAGTTACTTTTTAACTCCCCAGCAAAAATTGTAAAAGAAACCTTACCATTTGACCATGAACATCTTCATTTCATAATAAAAAAGTTCAAAATAACTTCTTTTGTGGTATTAAATTCAACTCCACCCTGTTTAGTAAGGGCAATATTTTTATCTGTGTATCATTTGATGGTAGTTATTTCATTGTAGTTATTTAACGATACATTTTTCTTATGGTTATCAATGTACACACAATATTGATAAAAGTTTCGCAATTGGGGAAATACATAGTCGCATTTTTGCGAATCTTGTTTCATGTTTACAAAATAATGTTTTGATTTTCGGCGCACTTTCGTACTGCTAGTGGAAATCAATTTTTTTTACCGCGACTTTTTTCGCCGCGAAAAAAGTCGCTTCGCGCAAATAAAATCGTCTATTGGAAAACCCGCTTAACACAGGAATCCAAAACAATTTCAGTGAAAGCAGTTAAATAGTCTAGAATCTAGAATATATTTTGGACATAATTTTGTACTATGAAACTACATGACTTTTGAACTTTGAAATTTTAATTTGATAAAGGTCAGCCATGTAACATAAACTGGAGAGAAAACTGTTACTCCTTCCACAAATATAACCGTACCTACAGCAGTGCCAAGACAACATGTGAATCTTATAACTCAGAACTGACATCCATTGTTTCGGAAGAGGAATATGAACATCTTAAGAAAAATGTCATGATGGGAGAACGGTATTGGATAGGAGCTGAGTTATCAGAATTTGGTGATGGATTCTACTGGATTGATGGTATAATCTCTGTTTTTCTCAGCTTCTTCTTATTCCTATGAACTAGTATAAGTAGTATACAGTGCAAACTCAACTTATCAAACTGAAATTAACTAATTTCTGCCAAAATGACAAACTTTTCTGAACTTACGGGTTCAAAGTGAATGGCCCACTTGTTTGTGGTATGACATCTAGTAGCATCTCTGATCAAAAGATCTCATTGTGATGCTCCAGAGGACTTTCTGTTCTAGGAGATTTAAACCATAACATTATTATAAAATTGTCATAACATAATGTTATAACATAGTAATAATGTTAGAAAGAATAATGTTATAGATGTTATTAGAACTGCTTTTTATAATTAATAAAGCAATCATACGAGGAAAGACAAATTCCATTTTGACACATTCATGTATTCAACGTATAGCAAAGCTTTCAGCTAACAACAGCCATCGTCTGTGCGAGTACATACTCAGCTCCTTCTTATTCCTATGAACTAGTGTAAGTGGTGTACAGTGCAAACTCAACTTATCAAACTGAAATTAACTAATTTCTGCCAAAATGACAAATTTTTCTGAACTTATGGGTTCAAAGCGAGTGGCCCACTTGTTTGTGGTAACTTTCAAACCTGGAGTATGACATCTGGTAGCATCTCTGGTCAAAAGATTTCATTGTGATGCTCCAGAGGACTTTGTGTTCTAGGAGATTTAAAACACAACATAAAATTGTCATAATGTTATAACATAGTAATAATGTTAGAAAGAATTATGTTATAGATGGTATTAGAACTGTTTTTTATAATTAATACAGCAATCATAATGTCTGATAGAAACTTGAAGAAAACATGCTAATCTTCATTTTCTAAAGCACACTGTGAAATCATATTCCATTTAATGCATAGCAGCTTACAGTTTAAGTTGCTTTGTTGTTCTAACTTGTTCTTGGATGATGATGGCTGAAGCAACATGTAAAAAAACTTCAAGCAACGGCATTTAATTTAAGGAAGTCTTTCCATTGCAATGCCATTAAATGAAAATACAATATTTCAAGCATGTTTTTATTAAGTACTTTGAAAACGAAAAAACGAAAAAACAAAACAACTTTAACCTTCACTTATAGACAAAATGGTAAACTCCTTTAACAAGCTATGTTACTTCATCTTGAAAAACTTCCAAGCAATACTTAACTTGATTTCAATTCAAAAATTTACTCTTTCTTTTGAAATGTTAATACATATGAAAATTCTCTTTACGCGTACTCGGAAACGTTATATTCCATGTGAAATAAACAGACAACAAGTGGCGTGAATTGTTAAGGTGATTTTACTACTTAGCGTCCTTTATGTTATTCTGCCTCTCTCTAGTGTGTTTTCAAGTGATTAAAGGAAAAAAAACTATTTATTGCCCCCGCAGCGAGCGTAAGCGTAGTTTCACGAGATAGGCGAATGTCAGTTTCCGATTTTGTTCTTCATCATCATCATCTTCATCATCCTCCAACATTTCGTGTTGACGTTACACGGTGGTATACAATTATTAGCTGACTTTGTTTTTTTTTCCGTTTCAAAGCATGGTACTGTAAGTGGGAGACAGAGTGTTTTCTCAGAGTGTTTTCTTTCCTAATTTATTATTATATTATACTATGTTATGTAGGAAGTTCGTATGCTAAAATTGCTTAGACATTTAACATGTTACTTTTGTGTTGTTTTAGTGAAGTGAACGACAAGGATTTTGAAGCACAGCATGAAATCCGAAATTTTGCAAACATGTTTTGTACATGTTTAGCTCTAAATTTTTCAGTCAATAATTTTATTTAATGCACTGGTTATTGGCGGATCTTGCCTTAAAAGGATTTTAATCGGAATTCTGTGTATACAAGAAAGTCATATTACAAATTGTCATTCTTCGTGTTTTTCTTCTTTGACTGTCTTCCAAACCTAGTGTGATCATGATCAATAAAACCTCTTTATATTTTTTTCTTGTTTTTTTATGTAAACTTTGGCTATTTTTTGTTTTAAATCCGAGTTTGAAACGCAGATTTCTAATGTTTTTTTTCTTTTGGCTCTTACAGAATGTTTTTAACAAATCTTATAAAATACGCATCACACATTTCTCTTGTTTGTAGCAAATACTTTTTGATGTTAGTTGTTAAGCCTTATTTACACTTTTTGAAAGGCACACTAGCATCTGTGTGACTTAGGTCTAAGAGATAACAAAAAGTAACAAAGTTTTGTGCATATTTTCATCTGTTTAAGTGTAGATCTATTTGGTTTGCATGTTGCAAGCTGGTTTTGAAATGCCGCCAGGCTCCCTAAAAAACTGATTTTGTCAAAATATTTAAGCTTATAACTTTGCATCATATCAGGTCCCAAATCAACCAAAACATTTTTTTCGGCCAAAAACTGCTGTCTGTACAAATCGGAATGCTTGAGCGTGGAGGCATTTTTAGCTAAAGCTACATGCTAGTTATAATGTTATCGTAGTGTAGCTGTTTGCTTTTTCTAATTATAAAATCTTCGTTAGAGTAGTAAGATAAAATTCATAGTCATCTATACACAGATGAAAGTACAACATAATTTTTTCATTAGATCACTGTTTCTTATAAAATACTTTATCCATGTCAACTCATTCAAGAGTATTTTAATTTTTATTTTTAAACATTAACTTCTGTGGAGAAGGAATTTGTTATTAATTTCATCATCTTTCCATAATGTGTTCTATGATCATGAGACGTAAACAGACAAATTGATATCATTTTTACTTGCTTATCATAAACCATTTTGTCCAATTTATTTGTTTATTTATTTATGTGAGAATGGTTCATAAAAACACACTTTAACTAGGTTAGGATTGGTTAGATGTATGTGGAGATAAGGAAAAAACATAATCAGGAAAAGACATAAGCAGTATAATAATAATAACTAGAATATAGCTTTAGCTAAAAATGCCCCCGCGCTCAAGCATTCCAAAGAAGTCAAAGAAGAAAAACACGAAGAACGACAATTTGTATAAAATATATACAAAAATAAAATGTATATAATGGTTGGCAAAATTTCGGATATCAAGCTGTGCTTCAAAATCCTTGTCGTTCACTTCACTAAAACAACACAAAAGTAACACGAAAAATGTCTAAGCAATTTTAGCATACGATCTTCCTAAATAACATAGTATGATATAATAATAAATTAGGAAAGAGAAAAACATTCTGTCTCCCACTTACAGTACCATGCTTTGAGACGGGAAAAAATCAAAGTCAGCTAATAATTGTATTCCACCGTGTAACGTCAACACGAAAGTTGGAGGATGACGCTTACGCTCACTATGGGGGCAATAATAATAATAAGGCATAATTCTGTTATGGTAATGAAAAATAAAATCAAGGAATGGAAAACTGAGAAGATAGAAGATAGATAGATAGAAGATAGATAGAAGAACATGTGAAGAAAATTTGATTTTTTCTGTTCTTTTTGAAATTACAATAAAATTCATAGTTATTAATTTTTATTAATCCCCTACAGCATCAAAAATAAAAACATTTGCCAGTTTTTATGTTTCAATCTCTTTTACTGCACTTGCAAAAACCGAATTATTTAGCATGCAAATTTTATAATTTGGAAGATACTATTTGGAAATAAAGTTCTTGTTATATTGTTGTCTATTTTGCCAACACATTTGAATGTCAAAAATCAGGTTGGAACTTTCAATACCAAATGATCTGGTTTAAGCAGCGCTCATGGATAGACATTTTACTATGTTGGTGAACGGGTTCTGTTGCTCTAGATATAGCCCTCCAGTGAAAAGTTGCTTCTTAAAGTAAAATTCTTGGCTGAAACCATGAGAATTCTTGTATGTCCTTCAGTTAGCTATTCAAATAAGGAGATGTGTTGTTTTTGTTAAATTTATTATGATGTAGGAAAGTTAAAACGGCAATTGACTAGTCTTATATGGATTCATCCTTTTAGATTTAATTACATATTTCATTACTCAATAGATGAGTTTCTTAGTGACGCAATGTTTATAAACACCAGTGTTCTTTTCTCGATAATTACGGTATATTGCAACATAGAATATCATTAATCAAGTCATTTTCCTGTGAGTATGCGCACGCAGCCTCAGGAAATAAAAGTCTCTTTATACACTTCAAAATGTTGTCACTTTATTTGGTTCTCTGGAGTCCCCTTAAAGACAATCGACATTAGAAAGTTTCAATACACTTCCTATCTATTTTCGTACATTGTATTTGATTTTTAGTATGTACAAGGTATAAAAATGTAATTAACATTGGAAACTCGTCTATATTACTCAATAAATGTGACAAATGATCCAAGCTACCAGGTTGCACAACCTTTCAACCTTGCTTATCCTATATCAAACAATAGTATATGGCACTTGAAATTTGTGTTTACTTATTATGCTGTATATATTGTTCTTTTTATTGTCTTTTGTAAGGTTCTGGCAGGATGAAGAAAGATCTGGACTACTGGAAGTCAACCCAGCCAGATAATTCTGATGGGATAGAGCATAAAGTTGCAATTGATGGTGATGGTTTATTTGATTATTACACGGAAAACAAGATATATTTCATTTGCAAGTGGAAAAAAGGTACACATCCTGATCCTCTATTCATGTGTTAATAGTAACAGAAAAATAATGGATAAAGCAATAAAAGTTAATAAAGATGATAGAGTTGATTGATTTTCAATTTAAAAGCATATTTTTTTTTACAGACATTCCATTGGTTTATTGTGATCCAGGCTGGATGAAATTTAACAACACCTGTTTCTTTATCAATGAAGAATCAAAAAAATGGTGGAATGATGCTAACAATGATTGTTTATCAAAAGGTTCTGAATTAGTTTCCTTAAACTCTCCTGAAGAAATTGAATTCATAAAGTCTGTCACAAGTCGTGGAATGAAATATTGGGTAGGACTCAAATGTGTTGATGACTCATGTGTTTGGATAAATGGTTGGTGTTATATTTCATTATGATTTTGCTTTTGTTTTCTAGAAATCAACTTGAAAATGTTGGTGTTTTTAGCAACATTTTTCATTAAATTTGAAGTTTTTCTATCAAACTCTGAAATTGATGTTATCTTTTATTCAATTCATAGGAAAACCATATAATGGGGACACCACAGTATTTGAGGGTCATCCTTGTGGGTTTTTGGATACCGATGGTGCCTTCATGGCTGGAAACCAGAGAAACTTGTTTGCTTACATATGTATGTTTCTCCGAAGTATTAAATATATTACTTACATGATATTGTGTTTGATTTTGAACTGAAAATTCTATTAAAGAAAGGGTTTTTTTGGTAATTTTTGGAGTAAAATGGGATATAGTATGTTTCACATGGCTTGATGATAAGATTTTCAATAATGATGAAATAACTTCATTCTGAAATAGGTCGGAAAAGATCAGAACTGAAGATATCAGATTCAAAGCCATCCTTCACAAGCAGCACCAGTCAGATATTGGGTACTTGTTATTTTTAATTACTTTCATGACTTGTTATTTGGGAAGTTATCTTTCTGAAGGAAATAATGGTACTATTTACACTGCAGAAATGCTATGAAAGTACAAGTTTATAATTTTTTAAATGTTCCTCGTTATTCATTAGATAAATAATAAATCGCATTTATCTAGAGATTATTGCCTTTGGCTGTGTATTCATAAAAATTTTTTATTAAATAGTTATTCATTGTAGAATTTTGTAACGGAAAAACAACAATCGAACAATGCATTTTGAATTTTATTTACCAAAAATCACAAAGTTGTAAAGTATAAAATGACATCAGGTGGAAATAATTCCTCTGTATGAAAACATCTACATATAAATACACATATTGTTGTAATTAAATATATATTACCTTGTTGATTTAAAAACTAACTTATGATCATGTGAGACTAAAACACGTGTTGTTCAGATGACAACATGGAGTACTATGATTGTTGGATAGATATATCTGGGACATTAATATAGTAATATGTTAAAGTATTTCAGTAACCTGTGATTACCAATATTGAAATATATATTTGGTACTATTTGCACTGTAGAAGTGCTAAGAGTTCATAGTTTATTTCAATGTTACATTTTTTGTTCTTTTCATTGTTATTCTGGTTATTCGTTACATAACAATTGTTTTTTACTATTTTATTATTAAATTATAAATGTGACTGTCCATGGGAAAAAAATAACATTGATTTATAGATTAATCTATAATTACCTATATTATAGATTAGATTTTATCTATAATCTATGTATAGGTAAAATTTTATCTATATTATAGATTATAGATTATTATAGATTATCTATAATCTATAACCTATAATTGATAATCTATAATCTATAACCTATAATCTATAATCTATAACCTACGTTCGAAATCAATAATCTATAACGTATAACCTATAATAGAAAATCTTTACTCGATATCTATAATCGAGTAGTCCATGCGCTATATTTATAGGAAACAAGCGATAACAACTTTAATTACTTGCGAAAATTTGACTGTTGTCGCATAAAAGTTTCTTCGTTTTAGTTTGTTTATGTTTCATGTTTTCAATGCGCCATTTTTCGGGAGTAAAAACAGGACCAGGGACGCAGGTTAATTTTTATTTCGCGAAATAATATTAGCCTTAATAAAAACATGACCAGAGGCCATTTCCAACGCTCGAAGCGATGTATGCATGTGAATAGCAACTTCGCACCAGGCCTCTTGGATAAATTTTCGGGAAACGAAACTCACGAAGTTTTTCCAAGAGGCCTGGCGCAAAGTAGTGCTTTTACAATCTTCACGCCAGGTCGGATGACAGTACAATGTAGTATTATACGTCAGCTGAATAAAATAAGCACTAGACTAATTTTTAAAGATTGACATCGATGTAGATTATAGGTTACATAGAACCTATTAATTAGATTATGATTACTTGCTTCGAAAATTGACTCAAACAATTCACAAACAAAAATAATTTGCGACTGCAGCATGCTTTTTCCCTCGATAGGCTCGAAAATTTCTCTTTCCCATTATATATTTTACAATAAGAAAGAATTAAAAACTTCTTTCTGAAAGAAGCATACATCGTTTGTATTGTTGCGCAAAAAAGCTCATTAATTATTCATCATGTTATGCTTGTTGTTTGACAAGGAAGAAAAAAAAAGCACGTGTACACATAAACATAACTGGTGTTCATATGCATTGCACGGTACTTCGAACATCCGCTTCGAACACTGTAATCTCAAGTGAGTTATAAATACACTCGAGTACAATCGGGTGGTTTCTATTTGAAGCATAGATTTTAGTTTGGTTTTCAACAAACTGTCTTTTCAGTTTCCTAGTGAATGTGAACCAGGTCGCCATGTCTATTTTTATTAATCGACAGATACTGGTGAAAGATTATTTTTGTTCCTTAACGTTAATATTGAAGTCTGTAAGGTAGAGAAAGATTAGTTTAATCAAAAAGAAAGTTTTTTTGTTTTTTTTAATTTATTTTAACGAGACCGGGGGGAACTGACAGTGGTATACACTGATGTGGGCCTCCACCAGGAGTTCTCATCTCTTTTTGATTAAACTTTACGCCCTGAAGATTATCTTCAAAAAAGATAAGTAATTACTTTTCCTTGCTAATCAAGAGTATGTTACGCTGTCGAAATTAACGTACAACGTTTTGAACTTTGTTACACGTAACATTATGTCACAAATGACCGCTCTTTTAATGAACTAGACGTTTCTCCAAGAGGCCTGGCTGAAATATCATTTTGACTCACAATAGGGCTAAACGGTATACGATATATTATAATTATAGCATGTTTAATGTGCCAACGACATGATTAGCATAACTAAGTGTCTATTTCTTTAATGGTTTCGATGACGTTTCAGAATCTATAACCTGTAATAACTATAGATTATCGATTATAGATTATAGATTAGATTAATTAGATTAGATTAATCTATAATTTCTATTGTTTTCTTACCTATATTCTATAATCTATAATCTATAATTTGAATGTTATTCTTTTCCCATGGACGGTCACAAATTGTCTTCCAGTGTGTATTCAAAAAATCCTAAAAACATGAAAACATTTACTGGTGTTTATTCAATACAGCTTTTCAATTTATTTTGAATTTTATTTTGTTAAAAAGTGTTCTATGTAACATCCCTTTTAATCAGTTGAATGTTCGATATTCAATATCACATAAAAGTAATGAGGTTTATTGTTTTCAAGGCTCTATGTAAGAATATCTATCATCAGTGTTGTGTGGATAAAAAATGTACTTAATCGTAGTACTTCTGCAAATTTATTGACTTTATACGTAGCATACATTTAATTTTTTTTCCAGATCCCTGGAAATGGTATACTGTTAAAAATGGTGAAAATTTCTTTATCGACATCAACATGACATGGAATGAAGCCCATTTGATCTGTCAAGATATTGGCAGTCATTTAGTTTGGAATAAAGATAATGTAATAACTTGGAAATATGTCCGAAACACTGATTACTGGGTTGATGTGAAATACAACAACAATGTAACATTGGTTAATAAAACAGAATCTGTTCAGGTAAACTGGGCTTTATCGCCAAAGAAGGGCTGTGGTTACTTCCAACAGTGTGGAATTCAAACTGATGATTGCAATAGGACGCGTACGTTCATGTGCCGTAAAAAGGGTAGGTTTGAAAATTAGCCTTAAATTGAATCCAAGTAAAATCATGTAAGTTGTATCAAATTTGAAGGAAGCATATTTTTAATTGCTTATAATTATGCAGGATTATGGCATAGCATGAACTACTATGTTTCTTTAGAAGGCTCTATGGGATACTCAGAGCGTTGGAAAAATATATCTGGGACATTAATATATCAATCACCATTTGAAACAGAATTTGAAAATGCTGAAAACTTCTGTAAAGCTGCTGGTAACGCCAGTTTGGTGATAATTTCTAATGACTGCATGTATAGTGACTTGTTTATGAACGAAAGTTCAACATTAATTGGGAATAGAAAAGATGGTCAGTGGCGAAAAAGTTTGCCAGTTTTGCTACAATATAGGTCTTTGAATAAAGCAGAAGTATCTATTGATCGCAGTTGCACATTGCTTCATAAAAATGGATCTTGGGAATCAATATTGTGCAATTCAAAACATAGGTTTACCTGCATGATGGATCAAGAAAATCGTAAGTTTGAATACCCTTACTAAACTATTTTTTTCTTTATCAAATATTGCAGAATGACTTGGCTTTTTGAAGTTACCAAAAGTTTTAAGCAATTTGCAAGTTCTGTTAAGGACCAGTATCTACAGTCTTTTTTTAAAAATTTGGATATTGTCTTTATTTCTTTTTGTATTCTATCACTTTTTCATTTTTTTATGACATTGATCAAGAATTTACTACAGCAATTGTTTATTGTGGCAAGAAATACTTCATCTCCATCAAATTATATTTCATGCCATGTAGTTTTACATTATATACAGGGTCTTTCAAAATATAGGATTTAAAAAATATCATCGCAGTTTTGAAGAAAATATCCAATTACAGTCAATGACTTGCCTTGCCTTCAAAAAAAAAAATTTTTTTTTTCAATAACCTTCCAAAGAATAATCATTTTCTTAAAAATTTTATATCAATAGAAATTAAAAACTTTAATTTGATGGTGCAAGTAAGATGGCTTCAAATTAAAACATCATAGTAATCTGACACAATGCAAAAGTTTTGTGTAAATTTTTTTTCTAAAGTAAGAATATGTTTCGTTTTTATATACACAAAACCTTATACATTTAATCACGTAAGTGTGTCACACTTTTGTTTTAGAATGTGATATATTTAGTTTAAATTTACGGTCAAGTTCTTCTTAGTTGCGCGTAAAACTACGTAGAGGCGAGAGACACTTTTTTCACGATTATTATAAAATAATATCTATCTTAACTAGAATCTAAGCATAAATTACAGCTCAGTTAAATATCTAATTGTATATAAACATTGCTACAAAAATTGTTAAATCCTATAATGAAAGGAACAAAAGCACTTTATTTATTTGTCTAAACATTTTCAAGAAACATATGATCAAGTTTATATTTCTAGTTAAAACAGAAAACCCTTGTGGGAAATGTCCGTGGAAAGACTATGGACAAAAATGCTACATCAGTATTGAGGCTAAGCTCAAACATGAGCAAGCAAAAAGACAATGTGAAGAATATGGTGGCAAATTGGCTATGGTCAACACACAGACTTCATCATTCATTTTGGGTCTATCTTTTTCCAAGAGGTATTGGAGTAATTAATTTTGTGATTAATTGCCCCCGCAGCGAGCGTAAGCGATCGAGGAGGCATTGTAGTTTCACGAGATAGGCGAATTTCAGTTTCCGATTTTGTTCATCATCATCATCATCATCATCTTCATCCTCCAACTTTTCGTGTTGACGTTACACGGTGGTATAGAATTATTAGCTGACTTTGCTTTTTTCCCGTTTCAAAGCATGGTACTGTAAGTGGAGTGTTTTTTCGTATCTCTTTCCTAATTTATTATTATTTATACTATCTTATTTAGGAAGTTTGTATGATAAAATTGCTAAGACATTCATATTACTTTTGTGTTGTTTTAGTGCAGTGAACGACTAGGATTTTGAAGCACAGCTTGAAATCTGAAATTTTGCCAACAACAATTTATTTTTGTATATATGTTTTAGCTCTTAATCTTTCATTTGATAAATTTTATTCAATGCACTGATTTTTGGCGGATCTTGCCTTAAAAAGATTTTAATTGGATTTCTGTGTATGCAAGAAAGCCTACAAATTGTCGTTCTTCGTGTTTTCCTTCTTTTTTCTGTCCTCCAAACCTGGTGTGATCATGATCAATAAAACCTTCTTATATTTTTTTCTTGTTTTTTATGTAAACTTTGGCTATTTCTTGTTTCGAATCAAAGTTTGAAACGCAGTTTTCTAATGGAATTTTCGCTTTAATTTTTTTTTGAAAAAGTTTTTTTTTCTTTCTTTTGGTTCTTACAGAATTTCTTTAACAAATGTTTATCTTATTTTGATTATAAAATACGTATCCATGGTTTCAGTTCACACATTTCTTTTGTTTGTAGCCAATACTTTCTGATATTACTTGTTAAGCCTTAATTACACTTTTTGAAAGGTATAAATTAGCATCAGTGTGACATAGGACTAAGACATAACAAAAAGTAACAAAGTTTTTCTTTGTTTTTGTTTCTGTTGTATAGCTTGCAATGTATAGCTTGCTGTGTGTACAAATTGGAATGCTTGAGCGCGGGGGCATTTTTAGCTAAAGCTACATGCTAGTTATTAATTATTATCTGAGCTTTTGAATGCATCATGATGAAAGGCCTTCCCTGAATGTAGACTCTCTAATTTTGAGTTTCCGTTTCCCTTTTTAGAGTTTGTGTATTGCCAAATACTAAATACCATTTGTATTCATCTCCATTCTTTTTGGTTTTGTCATTCTATTATTGTTTTTTGTCCTTTGGAATTAATTGTTTTCTATAAAGCTGGTTAACAATTTTTAATTGGCAGATGTAATACTTTATATGCCACGTTTGACACCATTGAACATCCATTAATTTTTTCAAAATGAATAATCTTTATCTTTTGTAGATTTTGGGTTGATGGATCTTCATCATCAGAGACCGTTTGCCGTATTTTTAATGATAGGGAAGAAGAAGAGGCGAATTGCAATCATACACATTCATTCATATGTGAAAGATCAATAAGTATGAAATCTTACTTTCATTTTGATGATTTTCTTTCAGGGAGGATTTTGTGAAATTCAGGACACTTTTATAGTTTCGAAGAGAAAGTCAATGAAGTCTTATTACTTATAAATATTACTAGCTGCCAAGGCGGCGGCGCTCGCCGGCCATGTCCACCTGCTGTGTCTTGATGTATCAATAAACGTCAAATTTCCTTATAAACGGCTCGTACAACTTGTGTTCAGCCAAAGCAGATTCGAAATCACAACCTCTGGTGTGAAGTCACTGTTACATCAGTTTTACATCAACTTTACATCAATTTTTCAGGTTTTTCATGATGTGTTACTTATTAATTTTTTAAAACCAATCGTTTATCAGTATAACAATACACTCAAAACGTATCGAGAAAAAACTTCAACTCATTATCAGCTTTTGTTTTAAAAAAGTTACGCTCTCTAACACGGGTGCTATTAAACGCAGGGGGAAAGTTTCTGTTCTTAAAGAGATCGCACGAGAGGAGAAAAAAAAGGTACATGATGAATGAATAAAGTGAATAAAAACATGTTCGATCAGAAGCGCATAAGAAAGAAACTAAATTATTAAAACAAAAGCAAAAGAATATTTTGTTCACTTTTTCGTGCTAGGAAAACTTCAGTTTTTAAACATTTTGATTGCTCGAAAAAATGTTCACCTTTCTCAGACTGTCAGCCAAGCGTTAGGATACAACACTGGCAAACCGAACACGCTACCATGTTATGCCACCACTGCTTAACTCAAGGAGCGCTATGACGAGCACTAGCGCGATCATGGGCCTCATAATGACAGGACTGAGAGTCGCACGCCTGAACTACGAAAAAACCCTTCTGTACGTGATAAATGTATCAATAAAAAAGTAATAACAAAAATCATATAGACACTTGCAAATACAATTCAATTTAAATAAACAAAATCTACTAATCAAATGAATGGAGAGATAGAACATCTGCCCTTTGTTTTTTTCTTAACAAAAATAACAGGTGGTTTATTTGTAGATATCTGAAATAAAACACATGGAAATGTGACTTATCGATTTTGCTGTGTTCGGCTCTCTTCGGAAAAAATTGAAAAAATTTATCAATTTTTGAAAAGAAATATAACATCAAATTGCTGTATATTTCAAAACGGCAGCATCATCACGGACGAAATCACTTATTTCGATTGTACGTGCTTAGCTTTCTTAGTTGCTACACTATATGAGACGTACGTTGGGAAGTTAAGATTGGCTTTCGTGCGCGAACGAATTCATAAGCATCTTAGTACGTAATGGGAAATTTTCTATCGTTAAACGTTCGTGACGAACGCACATACGCCATTTGTCAAGCCCTGTAAAGTACGTTTCAAATGAACTTGCACAGTCATTGTTTGAAAAAATCTTTTCTTTTCATTCACATTTTAATCGACCATTAAAAATTTAATTACATTTTTCCAAGACATTTTCCTTATTTTTACAAAAACCACTTTTTCATTTTTCACAAAAATATACTAGCCCAAAGAGCTTGAAAATGGCTTTCCATTGATGTAAAAATTATTTTGAAATTCGGTATATTCATTTAAAAAAACAACTTTAAAATTTCCATTTCCAACATTACGAAACACACAGTACAAAGTTAAATGCTCACGTAGTCATTATATCTTACGTATTCCCAATTATATTAAATGTTAATTACCTTCGCAGTTGCAAAATCTATCACCCCCGGTTTTCATCAAATCCTTACAAGTTTGTAAACACGAGAAACATGCGACCCAAGTGACTTTAAAGGATTTATCTTGCAATCTATTCTACCTTTTTAAAAATTATTTCGCCTTTCGAATGATCAAAGATTGAAGTTTGTCACACAAAAAATTGAGCTGTTTTGCTCTTTTCAATAAAAAAGCTCGTTTTCTTCATCTTCGTTTTTCTACTTCTATTTTCATTATTCTTCCAAATATTTTTATATCATGAAAAAGTGCTTTTTAAGCTTGACACAGCGCTAAAAGACTTTTGAAATATCTCACAACCTTCAAATTTACCAAGCATTCATAAAATCTGTGCAAGTTCATTTGAAACGTATTTTAGTTGACGCACTGTTTTCAAAGCCAAGTCAACAGTAATCCTTAGAACATAAAATTAATAATGATTTGAATAAAAAAAACGTTCATCAGCCAAAAAAAGTCACGTTGATTGGGGTTGCAATTTGTTTCGCATTGACGTCACACACAAAAAAAGAAATAATTTCGCTCACAACTTAATCTACCATTTTGCGTAACAGACAAACGGATAAACAGACTTAGAATCGACAATTAATATACAGACTAGCCGCCAAGGCGGCGTCGCTCGCCGCCGATGTTCACATGCTCTGTATCACTGTATCAATAAACGTCAAATTTCCTTATAAACGGCTCCGTACAACTTGTGTTCAACCAGAAGCATATTCGAAGTCACAACCTCTGATAAAACCAATCTTTTATCAGTGTAACAATACACTCAAAATGTAGAGAGAGAAAACTTCAACTTTTTATTAGCTTTTGTTTTAAAAAAGTTACCCACTCTAACATGGGTGCTATCAAACGTATGGAAGAAATAGTTTCTCTTCTTAAAAAGATCACGACGGAGGAGAGAAAAAAGGCACGTGCTAATTGAATAAATAGAATAAAAAACGTTCGATCAGAACGCTTAACAATTAAAAGAAGAAATTAATTTGTTAAAAGAAAAGCAAAAAAAAAAACACATTTTGTTTTGATATAATACTCTTTTTTTACCTATCGGTTTTCAAACATTTTGATTGCTCAAAAAAAAAGTTCACCCGTCTCAGACAGTCAGGCAAGAGATAGTGGCAAATCGCACATGCTGCCACGTTCTGCCACTGCTGCTTTTTGTCCAAAATGTTTAATCAGTTAGTTTCTTTGTATTTAGTTGATGTACTGTTTTCAAAGCCAAGTCAACGTGGAATATAAAACTAACAAAATAATAAAAACGAAACGTTATTCCTATTAGTTCATCAGCCAAAAAAAGTCACGTTCGATTGGGGTTGCAATGTATTTGCTTCGAATTCACGTCGCACACAAAAAAAGAAATAATTTCGCTCACAACTCAATCTACCATTTTGCGTGACAGACAAACAGACAGACAGAGAATCGGCTATTAATATATAGACTAGCCGCCAAGGCGGCGTCGCTCGCCGCCCATGTTCAGCATGCGTTGACTTCACGAAAAATAAAATTAAGGAATTGGCAACCGAAAGTGTTACCATGTTGTAGAGCTCGAAAAACTGATAAATAAAATGTATGGGATCGTTCCGCTACGATCAACCGTTACAGAGATATCATTCTTCAAAGATTTTGATGACGTCACAGACCCCTCCCAAAAAAGTTAGACCCAAATTTTTCGTCACCCCATCGCCTGTATCGCGGACCCGCAAAAACGTCAGTTATCCTAGAGGCAGATTCGAAATCAAATATCAAATATCAGTTTAAATAATGGTTCCAAAAAAACCCAAATTTCATGTGTTATTTACTTTTTAAAACAATCGTTGATCAGTACAACAATACACTCAAAACGTAGAGAGAAAAAAACTTTTTATTAGCTTTTGTTTTAAAAACGTTACGCGCTCTAACATGGGTGCTATCAAACAGGGGGAAAATGGTTTCTCTTCTTAAAAAGTTCACACGGAGGAGAGAAAAAAGGCACGTGCTAAATGAATAAATAGAATAAAAAAACGTTCGATCAGAACGCTTTTAACAATTAAAAGAAGAAATTAATTTATTAAAAGAAAAGCAAAAAAAAAAAAAAAAAAAATTTGTTTTGATATGATACTCTTTTTTTACCTATCGGTTTTTAAACATTTTGATTGCTCAAAAAAAAGTTCACCCGTCTCAGACAGTCAGGCAAGAGTTAGTGGCAAACCGAACATATACTGCCACGTTCTGCCAATGCTGCTTTTTGTCCAAAATATTTAATCAGTTAGTGACTTTGTATTTAGTTGATGTACTGTTTTCAAAGCCAAGTCAATGTGCAATATAAAACTAACAATAATGATAAAAACAAAACGTTATTCCTATTGGTTCATCAGCCAAAAAAAGTCACGTTCGATTGGGGTTGCAATGTATTTGCTTCGAACTCACGTCGCACACAAAAAAAGAAATAATTTCGCTCACAACTTAATCTACCATTTTGCGTGACTTACAAACAAACAAACAAACAAACAGACAGACAGACAGACAGACAGAGAATCGGCTATTAATATATAGACTAGCCGCCAAGGCGGCATGGCTCTCCCCCCATGTTCAGCCTGCGTTGTATCACCACCTTCAAATTATTGCACTTAAAACCAGCAATAAGACTTCCTTTGCTGCTGGCTTTATCGCTAAATAAAGCTCGTTTGCACGTGAAGAGAAATACGTTCCTGGTGTTTCAAATCTTGCATGTTCTTGATTCAGCCGTTTATTCTCGCGGTCGCAATTAAAATGTCAGCGGACTTTCCTGCTTTACACAATGCATTCCGAACGTGAACTTCACGTGGTTTTTCTTTACGATTTTAAACCAATCAAATATCAGTTTAACAATGCACTCAAAACGCAGAGAGAGAAAACTTTTCAACTTATTATTAGCTTTTGTTTTACGCGCTCTAACATGGGTGCTGTCAGAAGTAGGTGAAAAATGGTTTCTCTTAAAAAGATCACACGGGAGGAGAAAAAAATGCACGTGCTAAATGAATGAAGTGAATAAAAAACGCTCGATCAGATTAAAATAGATTAAAAGAAATCGATTAAAAGAAATTAAGACAACTATTAAGACAAAAGCAAAAAAATATTTTGTTTCATGATGCTCTTTTTTTTTATCTATCGGTTTTAAACATTTTGATTGCTCGAAAAAAAGTTCACCTGTCTCAGACAGTCAGGCAAGCGTTAGGATACACTGGCAAACCGCACATGCTGCCACGTTTTGCCACTGCTGGTTTTTGTCCAAAATGTTTAATCAGTTAGTTTCTTTGTATTTAGTTGATGTATTGTTATAAAGCCAAGTCAACGTATAAAACTAAATATAAAACTAACACAATTATAATAAAAACAAAACGTTATTCCTATAGATGGATTTCGTGTGACGTATCTTGTTGTCGTTCTTGTTGTCAGTCCCATGTGCGGTTTTGGAGGCAAAAAAACATAAACAAACACGGAAAATGTATGAGAAATATTGAATAGACTTCCAAATATACACATAAAACTTAGCCATCTTTGTTTTTGAAATTGTAATAGCAACAAAGCCTTGTAAAATATTGTTTTCTTGCCCTCGATGACTCTGCTTCAAAAAAAATTTGGCATTCATTAAATTATAGTTGATCAAGGAAAAATATCGTTTGATTGAAAATTTTTATTCTCCCAATCAGATTTAAGTATTGCTTAACAAACACTTGAAGCTTTGCAATCTTTTTTAATCATGTTTTGAAAGCGTGGTTACAAAAAATAAAAATCTTCCATTTCCAAACACGTGCATTCGTTTTCAACATAAAATGGTGTGGGAAACATACTTTGGATATTATAAAAACTTACAAAATGGTGATAAAGCACAGCATGTTAAGAAATTGACTCTCAGCAATGTTGAACTACTTCAAGACCCATACAGCATTTCAGATGGTTGTGTTTCTGTTGCTCAATTACCACACGTCACTTGGCCAGACACATACAATTACCTTATCAATACACCCAGTGAGTTAAGAACAAATTAAAGGAAAATGTCATTACAGGCTTATAATTTCTTTATATCTACAAGATTCAAGATATTTACATTTATATGATATGAAAAGTCCAAGCAAATTCTGCTGTGTTAAGACAACTAATGAAAAATCAATGTTTGTAGCTAAAAGATTGAATTGGAAATTTCGGTAGAGAAAGCAATTTTTTTGATTCTTTGAAACATGTTTGTATCGAAACACATTTTCATTCTTGATATTGATTATAGCTTTCTTCAATCTGTGATTTTCTTTAATGCTGTGTCAAAGATCAATTCGATGTTTTGAAAGCATGGCATTACTACTATTCAAATCATATTTGGTTGATTGTAGTTCTTCATTTGTAACTGCAATCTTCATTAAGGCTGTCCTTGTCTAAAAACAATACAATGTTTAAAAATCTTTAGCAAGACCAAAAAATTAGAATGAATGTACAAAAGAAAGCTCTACGAGTTTTTCACTTAAAAAATAAGATATCACTGCTGATCACTGTTTATAAATCAGATGTTCTTTTTCAAGTTGGCAAAAAAAATACTATGACAAAAACATTAGCAAAAATGGACTTTTACCCAAACACATTATTCATAATTAAATCTCTACTGACCTTCTACGATATAGATTTTCATCATTGTTATCAAAAGTCTCCTCATCGTCATGATCTTTTTGGGTACTGGTTATGGCTAAAATGTTCTTTTGGTTATGTGTTCATACCTTTCAGTCTTTTGGTGGTCTGTATATCAGAACAGTTCTTGGAAAACACGAAGATGGATTAAACTTGTCATTAGACTTTTTGCCTATTAAAAAGAAAGTATGAACACTTCATAGTTTGTTTCACACGATAATGGAAAATTGATATCTTTATTCATATGTCCATTGAACCTGAGCCAAATATATTTGTTGTGTTATGCAGTATTGACACTGTTGAGGTACAACAAACTAGAATAGTTGAGAAATAATTAAATTACAAAGCTGAATTTCCTTAAAAAGTTGAAAAAATAAGATTTAGATTATCTGATACAAAGTGAGCACTGCACAATCTAGCATTTTCAATGTCTGCATCTGCCACTCATTTCTCTTCAGTTTACTAACCCATTACCTTTCCTTTTGATCATCTCTTTTCTTTGGTGGAAAGCGACAGAAAATCAACTCAGAAGAGCTTGTTTTTCTGTCTGTACATCCATATGCACAGCACGAACTTCGAATAATGATATATTTTCAAACACATGTGAAAAAAAGTTGGAAATTACAAGTAAGTGAGCATTTTATAACCTTAGCATATTCTGTTTCGCTGCAAAAATGGTGGAGGCAATCAATTTGTTTTGCCTCCACTTTTTTGCGCATGCGTGTTACGCTTCAAAAAATGTAAACACAGAAATCCGTCTATTAATTCATCAGCCAAAAAAAGTCATGTTCGATTGGGGATGCAAGGTATTTGCTTCGAACTCACGTCACACACAAAAAAGGAAATAATTTCGCTCACAACTCAATCTACCATTTCGCGTGACTTACAAACAGACAAACAAACAAACAAACAAACAAACAGACGGAGAATCGGCTATTAATATATAGATGACAGAGAATAATATCATCTAAGTTATTCTTCATGAACTACTACTTTTATTAGCTTTGGATCATTAGAAATTGGTAGAAGGAACATTCAGTATAAAAATTGTATGTTAACAGATTTCCTTCAATAAATAAATTAAAACTAATTTGATACATAGCTGGTTTAAATGTTATTTTTATTTTAAAATTACATTGTTAGGTTCAGCCAAGAATATTTATACTGCTTGCGCATCGCCATGGAAATCATATGGAAAAAGTTGTTATTTGTTTTCAACTATCAAAGCACCTTGGAGAGGTGCGCTTTCTGTTTGTCATGGCTTCCAGGGATCACTGGTATCAATAAGGAGTGCAGTTGAACGGACGTACATCCAAAAAAATAGCATGAACAACACTGACTACTATATTGGTAATTTCCTGTTAAGTTTCTATCTACCAATTTTTAGTAACAGTATGTATTATAAAGAAACAAAACAATTTTGAATGAATGTTTGAACTAAAACAGCTTTCTATATTTTTACAAGGTATGGGTTGTTGGTTGCATTGAGCTGTTCTATAGTTTTTCTATTATTTTATAACAGTTTTTATTTAAGAACTAGCCGCCAAGGCGGCGTCGCTTGCCGCCCATGTCCACCTGCTCTGTATCACTGTATTAATAAACGTCAAATTTCCTTATAAACGGCTCGTACAACTTGTGTTCAACCAGAAGCAGATTCGAAGTCACAACCTCTGGTAAAACCAATCTTTTATCAGTGTAACAATACACTCAAAACGTAGAGAGAGAAAACTTCAACTTTTTATTAGCTTTTGTTTTAAAAAAGTTACGCGCTCTAACATGGGTGCTATGAAACGTAAGGGGGAAATGGTTTCTCTTCTTAAAAAGATCACACGGGAGGAGAGAAAAAAAGGCATGTGCTAAATGAATAAAGTGAATAAAAAAAACGTTCGATCTGAAGCGCATAACAATTAGAAAAAGAAATTAAATTATTAAAAGAAAAGCAAAAAAATATTTTGTTTCATGATACTCTTTTTTTACCTATCGGTTTTAAACATTTTGATTGCTCGAAAAAAAAGTTTACCAGTCTCAGACAGTCAGGCAAGGATACATTAGGATACACTGGCAAACATGCTGCCACATTCTGCCACTGCTGCTTTTTGTCCAATCAGTTAGTTTCTTTGTATTTAGTTGATGTATTGTTTTCAAAGCCAACGTAGTCAACGTAGTCCTTGGAATATAAAACTAACAATAATAACAATAAAACAAAACGTTATTCCTATTAGTTCATCAGCCAAAGAAAGTCACGTTCGATTGGGGTTGCAATGTATTTGCTTCGAACTCACGTCGCACACAAAAAAGAAATAATTTCGCTCACAACTCAATCTACCATTTTGCGTGACTTACAAACAAACAAACAGACAGACGGAGAATCGGCTATTAATATATAGATAATGAACTGATGTGAATGTCAAGAAAACTAAAGGCAAAAATTTTTTCGAGGGTAATTTCTACAAAGCAGCCAATCACTTGTTTATTTTACTTGCTATTTGCCACTTGCTCGTTTCTTTCTATTTTTTGTTTTGATGAGGAATTGCTCACTGCTGACATCATACTGCAACACTCAGGCCTTGAAACCTTTTAAGATCTGCAATTAAAACATGATAGATATTTTGTCAAATAAATAGATTGTCTTTCTATTCCATTGATTTCCCTTTCTAATGGTGTTTCTTAATTAGTGAATAATATTTACATTTTTGTTTTTATGTTGTCATTTATCCTATATTTTCATTGTTAATAAAAAAATTGAGAAATTAGAAGATTATTTCCAGTGTTTTCATTTCAAGGTTTAAATGACATCTCAAGAAAAGGTTCATTTGTTTGGACTGATGGCACAACTACAACGAACATATGTAATTTTACTGAAGATGATGAAAAGCATTGTGCAACCATAAATAAGGATGGCCAATGTATGCTTGTTAAATGTCATAGTTTACATCATTTCATATGTGAAAAACAGTATGGTGAGTGTATTTAATAAATGCTGCTCTGAAGATTGAATAGAGATTCCATAAAGCTTATGCAAACATATGTTGTTCTTTTAAATAAGTTTTGCAATAGTATGATAAGTACTGAGCAACATTACTTGCGATGCATAATGGTAAACTATTTTAGAGATTGTTATTCACTTAAATCTCATATTGTTATGTGGATATTTTCCCTTTTAAGCTCTTTGTTGGAATTGCTTCAGTTACTTTAATTGAGTTTCCCATAAACATATAAAAATCTTATTAACTTCTTGTAAAGCTAAATTTTCAATACTCTTGGAACGAATGGAAGAAATGTTGAGAATTCTCTTTATATCCTTTTTTGTAATTATTCTTCAAAGCTGCACATGAAACGTCAGCATCATAGATTACTTTCAGAATAGAAGGAGGAAACATATATTAGGTAGATATTACTCCATCAGAGCAACACATTGCCGTATTTCAATTTAAGTTTAGTTTAACTTTCTGCACGGGTTCTATGTAAGTCTAATTTAGTATTTCTGTATTTCTATCAAATTTCAGATAACAATGTAACAACAACACAATTATTAACGTCAACCATTGCTGACCTGATTTACACAACACCTGATGACCATTTATCCACAACGCCAGCTGATCTGATCTACACAACACCTGCTAATGTGTTATCTACAGCACCTGCTGAACTGACATCCACAACTTCTGCTGGATTCCAAATGTCGTCACATATTTCATCTACTTCAGGTATAACAATATCCAATAGCATGGAATCACAAATGTAATTCCAATTATTTATCTGTTTAGATGTCTTGTTTTAGTGGTTTTAAGAAATATCACAAAGTCTTCAATCATTCAACAATTTTCATCCGTTCATTTGACGACTACAACCAGTACAAAGCATTGTAAGTATAGGTTATTATTTTCTGTTTTATTGGTCAGTGCGCAGGAGCAGCTGATCTTTCATTAGCATTCGTGTTCGTCCGTCCGTCTGTCCGTCCACAAATTTTTGTCCCCAGTTGTAGGCTGATACCACTAAACACACAAGCCTTAGTTTTAAGGATGGAATAGAGGCTATTTGTTGATCGTGGCTTAATTAAGAAGTGTTTATTAATTGTTAACTACAACTATTTTATTAAGGTGAGTGCGGCCTTCAGAAAATTCACGTGAAATTGCTCAGTTAGTGGAGTTTGTGTTTTCAATATTATCTGAAGCAAACGAATTCTTTGTTATGAATGATCTTAGTATTATAAATGATCCTGTGATTATATACTTCTGATCGCTGATTTGGTCTGTTTTGTTATTATACTGGTCGCAGATCTTAATCGAGATGTGAGAGCTCTGCTACCTCCAAGCAAGAAGGGTCTCTATGATGGTATTATGTTATACATTGCATGCCCTATTATATATGCACACCATTTGTTATTTTGTATATGTTTATACAACAGTGATATCCGAGCTTCAAATTTTATCTTTTATACCCTGTTTGAACTAAAAGCTAAATTAACGCATCACACAAAATAGAATGAAAATCTCTGGTCACCACTAAAATACACAGACAACATTTTGGAAGTAAAGCATTTAATTACCTGTGAAGGTGCATTGTGCCCTACTCAAAATTGATTTAATGATATTCTGTGTTAATTGTAATGCATTCATCAATCAAGGAACACACACACATGTTTATATGTTGCCTTTTCATTCGAACAAATTCCCTATGGAATCATTATCCTCTTCACTTATAGTCTTATTATTTATCATTATTTTTCTAATTTTGTTGTTTAGGTTTTTGTGTCGTCTATTAGTTTTTACTGTGTCTCTGCATAGATGGATAGCAATTTTATGTTCTTAATCTTATAAATAATCGGCAGTTGTTTTCCTTTAATTTTTATTTTCAATGGAGAAAGACGAAAATATATTTGTATTTGTATTGTCTAAGCTTTATCAAATGAACCAGATGGAAAGCATATCTTTACGAAAAACAGAACGAGATGATGAAGACAACAATGACGACGCAGAGAAACATTTGGTTTCAAAACATGTGTTACACCACCACAATATGCACTACTTGTGGGTTTTGTACGAAATGGTTAGAGACATATAGTTCCGTGAACACCCCAACAGATTCTTATTGAATTTGAATGTCGAGGTAAACACTATTAAATCATCGAAGAAATGTTGGTATTTGCCGATAAATCCAACAACATCTACGAAATGAAAAGCGATGATTACAAAAAATTATTACATGACCACATCACAAAACCATACCAAAAAGCTGACGTGTCAGTAAAGAAAGAAATCGACAAAAGCATTTGCGAAAAAATTGAACCTCTTTTTACATAATGTATTTGTATTGTCAGTATTTTTTAATATTGTCACTTATTTTTAATATACAGTCATTCCTGCTTGGAATTCATCTGTGCAGAGAGAAGTTTGTTTATGAACTCTGTATGATTAAGAGAATCAAGGCCTGCATGAAATTTTGTGTAGTATACTGTCTATTAATCGCTGTCACTTTAGTTATCACTCAGAAATTGTTATTTTGACCTTCCTAGAGCCAAAATGTTTTTGATTTTCTTTTATAACCCAACATTTTCAACTTTGCTGAAAGCGCTGACCTTCAGGCCTCATGACCTTTTGTTTTATTTTCTGTAAGATTTAAAAGATATTCATGGAAATATTAATGTCCGAAGAAAATGTGCTAAAGAAAAAGCACTTTTTCTCCATTTTTCAAACATAATAGTGATTATGGATACGTTTTGACCAAACAGATTGTATGGAACTGTTTCATTTAAATTGCATTTAATGCATTTTTCAGATGACACAAGTGAGTGGTCCAGCTGGCAACCATGTGATACTTTATGTGGAAATGGAAATGAAGTCAGAACAAGAAGTTGCACGTCGTCGAATCCTTCTGCTTGCATTGGAAAAGAAAAAGAACAGCGTGTGTGTCAAGGTGCTGGTGACTGCTCGGGTTATACTACTTCACGAGGTGGAATAAGTTGTGAAAGCTTTTGTAGAAGCCAAGGTTTGTTTGATTGAATTGAAGTTTTTGATGTTTTTGTTATTTTGATGTTTTTTCCTTCAAAAAGTAAGTGTTTGGTATTTTATAAGATAAATTTTTTACAGGAAAGATATGTGATCCATTAATGCAAACTGGTGGAACGATAGAACTCTTTGTTTTTCTGGGTTATCAGTGCAATGGAGATCGATCGAAAAAAGATTGGAATGTCAAATATGCACCATTCTTTGACATCAAAACTAATACATGTATTGGATATGACAACCTACCAAAACAGCTTGATTGCTCTGCAGAGCCACCGTCAGTAACAGATATCAGACTTTGTAAATGCATTCATCAAGGTATAATTTAAATTCAAGAATTTTAAAATTCAATGAATTGTAATTTTGTAATGTTATGAAAAGTTTGATTAACAGAAGTTTTTCTAATTATTAAAAGTTCGATTTACAGAGGTTGAAATTTAGTAGTTTTTATATAACATTTAATTAAAAATTTTTGAAAGGTCTTTTTCGAATTAGTGAAACTTAAGTGAATGAATATAATTCCCCCTGTCTGTAACCTATTTTATTAAATAGGTGATGGTCAAAGACTTCCCTGGTCACCATGGAGTGAATGTTCTGCTACTTGTGATGGACAACGAACACGAGATCGTTCCTGTGCTATCAATGTCGATGCAGACATGACTTGTCTTGGAACCACTAAAGAATCAGAAAATTGCAATTCTCGGTGTCCAGGTAGCTTTTAATAGTCTTCGATGATGTAGTTGATAAATAGTTAATTTTTGATAATTTATTACACATTTTCTAATGACCTCGTTGCTTTTTCGATGTTTGTTAACATACAACTGTTAAATCTTTGTTACAAGTCAATGCTAGATATTAGCTTACTCTTTACAATCTGTTTAGTTCATGGTGGATTTACTGAATGGACCAGGTGGGGTGAGTGTTCTTTGACTTGTGGTGGTGGACAGCAAGTGAGATCAAGAAATTGTTCCAATCCAGTTCCACGTCATCATGGCTTAAATTGTGTAGGAGCGTTTACTGAAGAGAAAGCATGTGCCATGGAACATTGCCCAAGTAACGATCGTTTTATATACAGTCATACGAATATTTGTTGCAATAGAGGAAATTTATGGGAATTAATATCTGTAGAGGAAATATCTTCTAATTATCAGTCTGACCAATACCAATAGCGACACCTTTGAATCGTCTCATCAAGACTTTCACCTTGAGATCATTGCTTAACGTCATTGGGACGTCTGAAAGAGATGTCCCAAATAAATCGTCTGAGACATGTTTGTGTCTGCTAGGGTATTCTCTTTTAAAGCAAATAAACGTATCTAACATGTTGAGTACTCCCGGCATGTTTATTTACGTAACTATATAACGTCAAATATATCTGATTACCTAACTTAATTGTCGATTATTTTATTACTTTGCTAGCTAATGGGGAATGGTCTAAATGGTCCGATGCATCAGCGTGCGATAAACCATGCAGAGGAGGATCTTTCGTCAAAAGAAGATATTGCAATAACCCCAGACCGATGTATGGTGGTAGAAATTGCAATGGTTCTTCGATCCAACGTCAATCTTGCAATAACTTTACATGTGAAGGTGAACAAATTATATCCTTCTATTAAAATGCTTCTGCAATAATTTTGTATTTGATAGAAAAAATGTTGAAGATGTGGTTCTTAAAACAAATGTTCACTGCCCGTAAATTCATAAAAGAATCTAAATTATTTTGTCGAAAGGATCCTTCGAAGAAATGTATTTATAATGTTTTTCCGAACATTAACATATGATGATTGATCTAATTTAGATGTTAGAAATGACAGTCCTATTGTTAAGATCGTGCCAGATGTGATGTTTTTATTCAATGTTTGCATGCAAAACTTCAAACAACTCTTTGTTAATGACAGGTTTTCCACCTTCAGCCCTTTAACACTCCTACCCTGCTTTACCCATTGGTATCTTTCTTTTCAATTTAGGGGTGTTTACATGGAGAAAAATTAGCCCGGAAAAGCGGGCTTGCTCGGTTCACCGGGATGATTTTGTCTTGTGTTCACATGAGAATAACATCCTGCCAAACCGGGCTGAAAGATGTCATGTGATTACCATTGTTTACACGTAACAAAGAAAACATGCGCAAAAGTTGAAAAATCGGTCCGATTAACCGGGCTAGAGTGTCACATGGAAAAATGTCAGCCCACCTTGCCGAGATCTCGGTACATAAAAGCGAGATCTCGGAAAACCGGACTGATGCATTTCTCATGTCAACACATGTTGAATTTTATGAAACTTTAATAAAAATAGGTGAGATCTCGGCAAACCGAGCCAGCCGGGCTGATTTTATCCTAGTGAACACCCCCTAAATCAGACTTTCTTCAACCTTTCGTGTCATTCTCACGTCTTTCGCATCCCTCAGCCACACCTTCTATGCCAGACACTTTTTGAGCTTCCTATTGTCTTTGTTTTTTTAGAAATTCATGTTGTTGTTTACTGCAAATTCAAGAAGAAATATTTTGCTGGCTACATATATCACAGAAGCGCTGAATATATAGCGTTTCAAAAGGGCTTATCTGATCAGGTGAGTTGATGTGTATTAAGTACTAATCTTTAGATAAACTCAGTTCTATGTATCTATCAGTGAAATCGATTTTTGACCAATCTTGTGCAGGAACCACTTGTACTTGTAAACTTGCATTAACACGGAAGGAGTTTTTGGTAGTGTTTTGATTTAATGGGTTATTTCTCTTTAGATACAAGTTACTGTTGGTCTTAAATTCCCAAATGATGTCACTAAAGTCAATGTAATTGAGCTCAAGCAAGTCTTCTTATAAGTCTTTTTTTATATTTACGATAACATAGAGACAGAGAGAGAGGAAAGCAAAACACTGGTAATGCTTACCATCGTCACCAGTGTAAACCCCTGACTTCCAACTTTCCGATATCCAGTGTAAACCCCTGACTTCCAACTTTCCGATATTTCTCAAAACACAGGCTGACTGCTTGCTATCGTTGAACAATTAAATTCTTGGATTGTGTAGACTCCCTGCGAATACTGATGACACTTCTGTTTATGTTATAGAAATGGTAGCGTAGATGCACACTTTAGTGTTACCTTTAAGAGTTTAGATTCTTATCAACTGGTTTATTTGCAAGACATTATAGAAACCGACTTAGCGATTGGAAAATTCCCGATCGTGTATAACAGCACTTTGAAATACATTCCAGTTAAAGGTACGTTCCATTTCACATAAAACAACAGGTGTATTTTACTCCTCCTTTGAGTTGATGTTGACTCCTTCGTTTCTGCTAGGATTGTTATCTATGACTTCCTTTGCGTATAAGATTCTGCTTTCTTTTTGTCTTTTGATTGTTTCACCTCCCCCTTCCATTAAACAATCCTCTTGAACATTACCCACGCTCTCAAACTGAATGGGTCGCTTCATATAAGTTATAGATATAACTCGACCTTTAGCGACACTTCAACACAGCGCCACAAGCCGATTGGGATTAGAGAGGAGCAAGGGTGTGTGTTGGTGCAGATATGCTGCGTACTTAAATTTTTCATTTCTTTTTCAAGTGCCAACAAGTCCTCCAACAGATATTATAATCACTTCAAATTCGCCAACAAGTTTAAACATATCTTGGTCGGAAGTTCCTGAGAACTCAAGAAACGGAAATGTGACCGGCTATTTAATACTGTACCGAGAGCAATTAGAGATGACCGACCATTACGAGGTTTTTGCTTCATATGGTTACTGGGAAGAAGTGGAAGGCTTGAAGCCTGGCACGAGTTACGTTGTGCGTTTGTTAGCATATAATGAGAATGGTAACGGACTTGCCTCAGACGTCATTGAAGCATCAACTTTAGGAATGGGTAAGTTTCTTGAAGAGAAAGGTTTTAACAAGATTAGGTTTTACTGAAAAATAGGCCTTGGTAACAGTAGATCCTCTCATTAAATGCATATTATTGGAATGGTGTACTATTTTATAATCATTTGATGCTGTATTAGAGGAAATGGCTTCACGTAAGCAACGTCTTGAAATTATCTGCGAAGTTCTTGGTCTAGGGTAGTAGTGTCTAACTGCGCATGTGCGCAATATTTTTCTGGACTAATCTTTTAGCACCAACGTCTCCACCAACCGCTCTCGAAACAACAGCCAATGAATTTTCAATATTTGTTCAGTGGTCTGGCATAAAACTACAAGATGTAAACGGACAACCACTCGGTTACCGTATTTATTTCCGTGATCAGCTGAATGCTTCTTTCCAACTCAGAACTGTTCCTTTTACACAACCACACATGACAGTAACTGACTTAAGGCCTTCTGCGACGTATGTAATAAGTGTGGCAGCTTACAACGAATTCGGTGAAGGACCTCAAGAAACAACTGCAGCTACAACATTGAAAGCAGGTAAAAACGTTTCCATAGTATATAGGTGGGAAAGAAACAAATGACTTTATGTTTTTATTGAGTGAATTTAGGTTTGTCGCGTCATTAAAATGGAAAAATGACATTGAAGGACAACAAACTGAGTTCCTTACTCAAAGATTATCCCAGCGAAAATAATTGTCTTAAAATCGCTGTGATGGAAAACATTTCAGTTGAACTAATGTGTATTTTTTTTTTTAAGAATAGCACTCCTTCGCAGTGGTTTTTCAATAAAAATGCCTACTGGGTCTTCCTACCTTGTTTGTTGCATTTTTTTATTGTTGTTTCTTACGTCAATGTCATTTTTAAATTTTAATGACGCTAGAGACCTAAATTGAAAAAAATCTGATTTTTTTCGTTTGAATGGAAACTTGAAAAGGCTGTTTCACTGCAACATGACGTCATAATACCAAAATAATTGAGTTTTCACCTCAAGAATGTAACAGTCCGTTAGATCAAGTAAACATTATTGTTTATCTGGTTTCTATAGCACCGATGTTGCCACCAACAACACTGAATGTGACGTTCAGATCACACGACAAACTGATCCTGAACTGGACGTCTGACTCGCAAGATTTTGACGGATATTTCTTACAATATCGGATTGTTCGGCAAAACGGTGTAGACATGAATGATTCTGTATGGCATGAACGAAAGTATGCTGCCGCAGTCTTATCTGAAGTGCTCATTAATCTTGAAACAAACACTCAGTACATGTTTAGTCTGGCCGTTTATAATCAACATGGTTATGGACCAAGTATTTCCATAAATTCTGGTACGTTTTTTATTTTCCTTTGGAGATATAATTCATATAACTTAAGATTCTTCAGTCGATCTACGTGATAAATTAACCCTGGGTTGGACCATTGGCTACATATAGAATGACCGCAGACGCATATATCCTACCTCTACGCTGCTCTTATGTTTACACTGTAGCCCACGCCTTTAGTAGAAGATCATGTAATTTCCTTCAACACGACGGGAGACCACACTCAAATATTTGCATGAAAACTAAGGAGATGGCCCCAGGTGGCCCCTTCAACATAGTTTAGTCATTGTCAACTACTACTTGCAAGTTATTCGGAAGAGGGGAGACCAAAAACTTAAGTACAGTGAACTCTCTATAACTCGAATCCCTTTAACTCGAATCTCCCTTTAACTCGAACGATTTCGTTGGCACGGTGGGAATTTCCTAATAAACTCTCATAAAAAACTCCCTATTACTCGAATCTCTATAACTCGAAACTCTCTTTAACTCGAACAAATTCTGTGGTCCCTTGATGTATTTCCTCTCTATAACTCGAATGTCGAGAATCAAATTGTCGAGAAAGATGTCCTTAATGCACAAAAGCAAACTGTAATTTCTGATTTCTTTTCCCAAGGATAAATTGTCGAGATATAATATTTGGTATTTATTTTTTAATTCTTTCCTCCCCAATCCATATAAGGAAAAAATCAAGCTTAATTGGCCATTTGTATAAAAGTTTCAACAAAAACTTGGAAAAACTCCCAACTCTCTATTACTCGAAACTCTCTATAACTCGAACGGTTTCCAATTCCCCGTGGGTATTCGAGTTATAGAGAGTTCACTGTATTCAAGTTCCTACGTACTGTTAATCGTATGGAATGCTTGCTATATTATCTCGTGACTTGTTGACTTTTTAGAAACATGCAAATGCCGTCAGAAGTTTTACTCCAACTACTACATCAAAGCGCCGTATGTTTTCCGGACATCTACAAAAAACACCGGGGAGCTGAACGGTATCTTTCCGATCATCATCAAAGATATGATTAATAAGGTTTGCGGCTCGTGTCCCGGTTTATATCGGGAAACTGTGGTAGACTTCTGTAGAAATGGTAAGATGGGTTTCGCAGGGAAACAAAACATCGATCGAGTAACTGAAGATATTGACAATTTCACAGATATCTCGTTTCCCATGTCCCATAATCCCATTAACGAAGAAAAAGCGAAAGCGGAGTTCATTCCCATTATTGCATATCCTGAAGCTATCTTTATCATCAAAGAAAAAACGCTTGTAGAGCGCGTGAAAAACATGGTGAAAAGAATATTTGGAATATGGACCATCTTGTTTATTGATTTTATGTTTATATTGATCGCTGGTGGTATTATTTGGTTTTTGGTAAGTATAACTGAGGATATTCCCAGTCTTTTTTAATCATCTCAGTTCCTCAATCATGTTAGGAACTTTCGGTTGGTACAATTGAGACTAGTTTTAGAATATTGAACCGAAGTTGTTTGTTTTGCTCTTAGTGGAAAACCGCCTTTACAAATTTGATAGCATAGCCTCCATCGGCAATGATAATTTCATTTTGATATTGTGTCCATGTCATTCAGCTTGTTGTTTTGAATCGTCGCTGCAGTTCAACATGTTTCTTTTCTTTTAAGCAAATAGTTGCTGTTACTTCTTCTTTTAAGCCATGTTTACACTTTACATTTTAAATATATATTGGCATCAGAGTAATTTATGACTCAAAAAATGCCCATAGACCATTATTCAAAGGCCACTTCGCTTTAACGCTTAGTTGAAAGCCGCTGGATGAATTTGAATCTCCATCGGCTATGATAAGTTCTTTTTGCTACCGTGTTGATGTTGTTAAGCTGTTCATACTACTCAGGAGTTACAAAACTGACAATTTGATATTTTTTCCAGGAAAAGTGGGCCAATAAAGGGGATGACTTTTCGATGATGGGGAGGCATGGAGTAAAACAAGGTTTTTACTGGGCATATGTTACGCAAACTACTGTAGGGTAAAGAAATTATTTTCTGCCATTTTATTTTCCCAATTATGTTATTTATGTCAACTTTCTGCTCTAGTCTCTTTCTCATCTGGTGACATTTTTTATCGTCGTTGCAAAAATTTAAAATGGCTTTACAATAAGTTATACAAATACTTTTGATTTAGCAAAGAAAATGTTTTTTTTCTGTTTGCATTTCGTTACTCCACTTAATTGATGCATGTTTTTAATCGACTGATCACACATAAGGTGCCAGTGTAGATAGAGCAATGTAATACCCATCTCGAACGGCTTCTCTACTACCACCAAGTTGCAAGTTGGTGGGTAGAAAAACTAGTTCTAAAGGATTTGAACCCAAGGCCAAATCACATTCGTCTTTCTACATTTTATTGTTTCTCAGGTATGGCGATTTCACACCAAGAAGCAAGAGAGCACGATTGTTCGCAGTTGCTTGGATGGTGGTCAGTACCATAACTTGGTCCCTTCTCACAGGCGCTCTTACAACTGCATTTACTAGTGTTGAGGTCAATGAAGTTAACAGCATTTATGGAAAACAGGTTTGATTTTATTTCATTGGATAAAGTTCATGTGTTTCGTTTGGCATTTTAATTAGTAACATGACGTTGCCTCTTCAGAAATAAATACGATCAAATAACCTTATGTATGTTTCAGGTGGCTGCGCTCTACGGTTCAGTAGAGGAGCGGATTTGCGTGCTTCGTAATGGAAAACTTGATAAAAGTAAGTTTTTATGAAAGTTTCTTTATTAAAGGAATGAATACACATTGTTATCAATTTGTAAGTAGCTAAGTATCTCCGTTTAAACACACTTGAGCGTTTGCTCGCGTAACCAGATAAGTTTTGTAAGGCTCATATTATAAGCCGAACTAGTTGCATGAGTTTTCAGAAGTTACCATGAAGCATCAGAAAAAACCCAGATCTACTAAGGCTCTCAACACATTGCTTTAATTACGTAAAAAATACTTACTTTGAATGGTTTCAAAGTTTCACTTGATGAGCCAAATAAGATCTTTCAGTTTTTAAGATGTGTCGGCCTACTAATGGTTCTGTTTCTCGAAAACAAACTTAGATGTCAAATACACGTCAGTCCAGCATCTTGTTGACGCTTTAATGTCGGGAGATACGTCGGGAATTCTGTTGGATGCATACACAGCTGGTCGTGAAAAAACACTTTTGGAATCGCATCCAGTGAGAGCGATATTTTCCATCAAATATCCACGAACATATGGTATTGTTGTTACATCAGATTTAGTTAATCTTAAGAACGATATGGAAGGTTACATCGTAGCAAATCAGGCGCTGATCTTGCAAACCTTAGGAGAACTCACACAGAAAATGCAGGTAAGTGCGTCCATTTAATCATGACCGAGAATCTGCGCTTTCCTAGTAACTCTCAACTTTTTTTACTTCCAGCCAAAGGCACCGAAAGAACACGTATCTCTGTTTAGTGCTGAGTCAATATTTCTACGATATGCCATTATTGTTTTATCTATTGGTTTACTGTTCGCAGCAGTTCTTGGTCTCGTTGTTTCCCACTTACGTCAAAAATCGAAAAAAATAACAATTTATCCAGAAGGTACGTGTTTTGCTATGGTAATATCAGGTAACCGTGGTTACATGTCTGGGATCCAAGTTTTTAGGAGATAATATATCCCTGTCATATTATCCTACTTGTTTGTCAAAAGGATGGTCTTCAAGGGCTATCTATAGCAAGTTCTTTACCAAACTACTTTATTGGTGTTTTTGGTTTCTAGAAACTGTGAGGTCGATGTTGCGGAAACTTGATATCGACGCACTTCGAAAATTTTATAAAGACTTCCATTTCAAGTATATGCTGAAAATCAATGAGCTGTACAAACGTATTGAATTGCAACGGATAAAACTGTTTTATGATCGAGGGGCGAGTAGTTTACGTGTTTATGATCAACAAATAGAGGAACAGAAAAGAAAAAGACAACGAGAAAAGCAGATGAAACGAAAACGAAAAGTAGGCCGAGTTTATCTGACTGATCCTGTGACAATTGGATCCGAAAGCGAGACGGAGAGTTACAAACCTCCGAGTAGGAAACTCACATACACTATACGTGACAATCTACGATTACGGAAAATCTCTCACGATTCATATAAAGTTCTGGTTGAGGACGTCCCATTATCAAACATGGAAGAGGGTTCTTCGAAGGCAATATCAACAGAAACAGAAAAATCTGAGAAGGTACATCGAAAAAGAAGTCGAGCTGAAATTGAAAATACTAACAACAGCGAGAATTCATGTAAAATTATAGAAGAGAAAGTCCCTCCCTTACCTATCTTAGAAGAGAAAACTCTGAAGGTAACAAGAAGGAACACTGAAAAATCTGAGAAGGTTCATCGAAAAAGGAATCGTGTTGAAGACAAATTAAACATAGAGTTAAAGGTTATTAGTGATGAAAACATTGGCAGTGTTCATTCGTCTAAAGTTAAACAGGAGAATCCCCCTCCGATACCAATCATTGGAGAGAGAAATCTTAAATCACCAGGAAAAAAACCAGGAAAATCAGAGAAGCCACATCGAACAAGAAATCCAGTTGAAAAAAAATTAAACATGGATTTAAAAGTTACCAATGAAAATACTGATGACACCAGAATACGTTCATCTAAAGTTATGAAAGAGAACACTCTTTCCTTACCAATCACTGAAGAGAAAACCCTGAAGGTACCACGAAGTGAAACTGGAAAAACTACGAGCGCACATCGAAGACGGAATCGAGTTGAAGCCAGATCAACCATGCAATCAAGAGCTCCTGGTAATGAGAATACTGACAGCAATGTGCCGAGATCTCTGTCGACTGCCGATCTTTACGAAACCATGAGCGAATTTAATGAAAGGCACCGAGATGAAGATCATCTGCATAAAAGCATCACCGCAGAGGTTAAGAAATCTCACAGAAAAACCAACACAAACCACACCAGAAGCCCAAAAGTCACTAAGAGATAACTATGTTATTTAACTAGATTTGGATTATTTGGTCACTTTGTTTTTTAAAGGATAAAATAATTTTGAGGATTTGGGTATAATCTTCTCAGTTGTCATAGCATCAGTAGACACACTTAATTTTGAATTACGTGATTGCAAATAATGTATATACAACTAGTTTATGCACTACTGTAAATAAAGTTTGTAACGAAATAATTCCGTGGGATGTTTTTTTTTCGGACCAAGATACTGTTCTCTCAGTAATAACCAATAACCGCCATTTAAAACCTTTCCCTGTAAAAATTCTGACAAAACAGCAATGATCGAAGATACGAAGCAAACGAGGTTTATCAACTCGATTACCCAAAAACAATTTACGAGTTCATCACCGTGATAAACTTGGTATAAACGCGGTACTGGCTTTAATTTAGGCAAAATCGACATCATGTACCTTAAAGGGGCACGAAACTAAAAAAATCACAAGTTCATTTTTGTGCACTATTTGAAACAGCCTTAAAAATGCTGAAAGTCAGTTTTCGAATTTTCAAAAAATCATTTTTCGTTCTTGAGATAATGCCGTTTAAAGGTTTTTTTTCGAAACACGATCTCCATGGCAACGTTACATCACAACACGTTCAAGAGAAGATATTGCTGACATACAAATATGTGAACAACTCAGAATTTTTTAATGATATATTGTTAGAACATTGCATGTAGAGTGGTAAATAACTGCAGTTGTGAAAATAGCAAAGAAATTTATTGTCATTGCTACTCCGGCTCGGTTCCAGGTCTCTATTATTTTTTGCTGACAAAGCTATATATCAGCATCTAACACTGTTACTATGGCGTATTTCGCTTTAACTATCGTCCAGTGAAATCTGTTCCATTTTATCAATTTCCTTTTCCCTCACCTGAGCAGATCTTCATTTATAGAAGAGACCTGAAAACAAAAAACAGAAGAGACCTGAAAACAAACCCAGGGTAACTATGGCAACAATTATTTTTAGAAATTCGATACCTATAGGTGTTTGCCACTAATATGTATCACTAATATTTCTTCAGTTATTTACGCGATATTTCCGCCGGTTCACAGATAAGGCGGAAATGCAGTTTCTTTCACAGTTCTGGACGATATCTAGTTTGCTATATATGTTAGCGCATGCGCCTAGCATGCGTATAAAAGGGAGGAACAATGTAGTATCGTTTTCGGTTTTGTCATATCGTATGCGGCAAGTGTTCTGTAAAGAGAAAAATATGGCAGACAATAATGAAAGACCTAGCAAAGAAACAAGCACGAGCGATAGACAACAAGCATTTCAACCAAACGAAGAATTCCGTAGATATATTTGCGATGCTATTTCGGTGCTATTTAAGTGATGGATAAAAAGCTGGAATCTTTCTCTGCTACTCATCAATTAAAACCTTCGATCAGTACAGACGCACAGAAGTTGGATCGTGTAGAGATCAAGAAGAAAGGCAACAAACATCAATTCGAATTTTGCAGAAGTGTTCTTGATAACATCGATAAGGCCATTGAGGTGATGGACGTGGATATCAACTCAGCAAAAGAGTCTCTGAACGAAGGTAAGAACCTTATCGCTAAGCGTATCAAATTAATAAGACTAGCTGATCGAGAGTCTTGGGTTGCTGTGAACGAATATTTAAGCGATGAGCTGGCTTCTGATTCGGACGATGAAAAGCACCTAAATCGAGCCATTAGAAACGCAAATTCTAAGATAGAGAAAAAGAAGCGGTTAAATAGCTTTAAAAAAGTCGAGCGTTTTACCACTTCATCGAGAACCCCATATTACCATCCCTGCCATTCTACGAGTAAGCCAAATGGAAGTTGCTGGCTATGCGGAAGAGAAGGTCATTTTGCTAGGAACTGTCTAGTTCGCAATAATAGTTCAGAGTCCGCAAAGAAAGTGTCTTACGAAAGAATGTAAAGTTTTATTTAATTAATTGTGTTTATTAATTAAAGAATGGAGTTTTTCTGTGTATTTAGAACCACGGAACTGGGAGGTTGAGTCAAGCGTAGAGTACAGAGATTGTGGCAGGGAAAATTCAAAATTATTGCTCTTTTTGGGAAAATGAAATTAATGCTTCCCCTTTCGTTATGGGTATGGTCAAACATGGCTATCGTTTGCCACTTAAAGAGTTCCCTTCTTCTTTTACTACCCGTCTAAGCATAAACCAAATCATTCACAAATCAACACATCGGGACGGTAATGTTCTCGATTTTTTACTCACCAACAATATAGATTCAATTTTCAACTACACATGTACACCAACCACTTACTCCGATCATTATTTTATTGATGTTGTCACACACATCCACTTCACGAAATCGTACAATAGAAAAAACGAACAAAATCCAAAATGTGAATTTGATCGATACAACTTCCACAGTGATAATATTGACTGGGATAATCTTTCAAAGGAACTGGGAAACGTTAAATGGGAGGAAATTTTGGAAATCCAGAAATGTAATCCTGATGAACAATACAATCTTTTTCTTAAAAAGTGTATAGACATTATTGATAAAAATTTACCACCACGAAAACTCAGTAAGAAGAGATCCACTATTCCGAAGGATAGACGTATTTTAATGAGAAAAAGAAAAAAACTCATAAAAAGTTTTCAAAACAACAAGACCAAACAAAAACTTATTAACATCGAAATGAAACTTCAACAATCTTATCAACAAGAAAGAAATAAGAACGAAACTGAAGCAACAGCAAGAATAAAATCAAACCCAAAGTATTTTTATTCATTTGCTAAAAGATACAGTAAAACGAAACCAAAGGTTGGCCCTTTAAAACACCTTGACAATAAACTAATTTCAGATAGTAAAGAAATGGCGAATATACTACAAAATCAATACACATCAATTTTTACACCTCCCAAAGGAGACTACAGTTTTCTGGACTGCCACAAACAGAAAGATTGTACTTCCTTAGAAGATTTAGATTTCACTGAAGAGGACTTTATCAAAGAAATTGAATCGATTCCAACCTATTCTGCTGCTGGACCTGATGGATTACCCGCAATCTTTTTGAAAAAGTGTAAGGTATCGCTAGCAAAACCTCTAAAGATTATATGGAGAAACTCGTTTAACAAAGGAATCACACCGAAAGTTCTCAAAACCAGTCACATCACCCCAATCTACAAGGGTGGAGACAAGGATTACCAGAAAACTATAGACCGGTATCACTTACATCTATCGCAACTAAAGTCTTTGAGAAGATTTTAAGACGAAAAATATCAAAGCATCTGGAAGACAACAAACTGTATAATAATCATCAGCATGGTTTCAGACCAGGAAGATCATGCTTGAGTCAACTGCTCGAACATACAGAAAGGCTGATTTCTCACATTCAAAATGGTGAAAACGTTGATGTAATTTATCTAGACTTCAGTAAGGCGTTCGACAGAGTGGACCATACAATTTTACTTCACAAATTAAAAAGGAATGGAATCAAAGGGAAGCTACATTCATGGTTAGAATCATTTATCACTCACCGTGTACAAATAGTCACCGTTGACAATTGCTTATCATTTGAAGCTCTAGTAATTTCCGGAGTACCACAGGGTTCAGTATTGGGACCACTACTCTTTTTAATCATGATTGAAGATATAGACGAAAATATTCAACATTCATTTCTATCATGTTTTGCAGATGATACAAGGCTGATGAATGGAATCTCTAACCAGTCCGACATTACAAAGCTACAGGAAGATTTGGATCTGGTCTATGATTGGACTGATGTCAATAACATGAAACTAAATGGAGCGAAATTCGAACATCTGGCATATGGAAAAAATGTAGAATTAAAGAATCAATCGATTTACAAATCAGATACAAAAGCAGATATTGAAACGAAACCCTCAGTAAAGGACCTTGGCATCATATTATCATCGGATCTGTCGTACGAAATGCACATACAAAGAGTGATACAGAAAGTTAAAAGCACCACTTCTTGGATTTACCGTACATTTAAAAGCAGAGACAAACTTACAATGATAACGTTATGGAAATCTCTAGTGATCCCCTACTTGGATTACTGCTCCCAATTGTGGGCTCCAACCAAACGTTGTTTGATGCAAAAACTGGAATCCCTACAAAAATCATTTCTGAGTGGAATACCGTCTATCAGAAATCTAAACTACTGGGAAAAATTAAAGAAATTGAAGATTTACAGCCTGGAAAGAAGAAGGGAGAGATACAAGGTCATATATACATGGTGTATACTTGAAGGCATAGTTCCCAACTTCAATTTCAATAATAGAGAGGGTGGAATCTACAGTCATATAAACCAGAGGCTTGGGCGCAAGTGTGAACTTAAATCTGTCAGCCTAAATTGCAAAAATATTTGGAGAGGTTGTTTATCAGAGGAGGGTCCAAAGCTTTTCAATGTCCTTCCAAAGCACATACGAAATCTTAGTGGCTGTACAAAAACATACTTCAAAAAAGAACTAGATTGTTTCCTTCAAAATATTCCAGACGAACCACTGCTCCCAGGTTATTTACCATTCAGGAGAGCAGACAGTAACAGCATTGAAGAAATGATCAAGCATTGGACTCTCCGAGTTGAATGAGTGGTTTACCACGAAAGCCTTCACAAGGTATCACAAGGTAAGGTAAGGTTTTTATGCAAAGAACAACCAGTCGAGTTTACGTCACCGGGATTTTGTAACCCAAAGTATAGAAGAGTTAATAAAGGGAAGTTGTGTTAAGGAGGTGAAAGATGCCCCTTATTGTTGTAACCCACTCACAGAGAGGGAAATTGAGGCTTGTGTTAGACTTGAGACATGTGAACAATTTCCTTGATATTACAAAATTCAGGTACGAAAATTTAAAAACAGTGTCGGAAATTTTGGACAAAAATTATTTCTTTGGAACTTTCGATTTGAAACATGGTTATCACCACATACTAATTGCCCCAGAGCATCAAAAGTATTTGGATTTTGCATGGACTTTTCCAGACGGTGTCACCAAGTATTTTGTTTTCGTCGTTTTACCTTTCGGATTAGCCAGTGCTTGTTACGCCTTTACAAAATTGATGCGACCATTCGTGAAAAAATGGCGTTCTGAAGGTATATTGTCAGCGATTTATCTCGACGATGGGATATTTGGTTCTCACTCGTATCAAATCTCTGCATCCCATTCTGAAACAATTCAAAACGACTTACAACGTGCTGGCTTAACAATAAATTTCCAGAAATCAAATTTAGAGCCTAGTCAATTTGGCAAATGGCTAGGTTTCGAGATAGACACTAAGTTGATGATTTTTGAAGTACCACAAGACGAGATAAAACATTTGGAAACTCTTATTGCAAATTGTCTCTGTTCTTCGTTAGTAACAGCTGAGCAAGTATCTAAGATTGCTGGTCATTTGATCTCTGTCATAAGCATTAGGAAATATTACCAGATTCTTTACACGACAAATGTACAAATTTATCGAAAACCGTAGGTCATGGTCTTTTTTGGAACGCTTACCTCAAGAGCTGCGAACGGAATTAATGTTTTGGCACGAAGGTCTGAAAAATAACAATGGTTTCAGAATTAAACCTAACAGTTTAACAACTCGGATTGTTTACTCCGATGCCAGTGATGCTGGCTATGGAGGTTATATCGTGAACAGGCTCGAAAACATCATCGCTAAAGGCACTTTCACTTCATGGGAAAAATTGACGAGTTCTACTTACCGCGAGTTATCTGCCGTAAAATACGTCTTCCAATCTGTTGCTTCCATGTTGAGAAACGAGCGTGTTCAGTGGAATACTGATAACGTTAATGTGTGCAGAATCATCGAAGCGGGAAGTTCAAAGCCTCATTTGCAGTCATTAGCTATTGAAATATTTAATCTATGCGTATCTAACGATATCGAGATTTTACCTCAATGGATTCCCAGGAGTGAAAACAAAATTGCTGACGAAATTTCAAGGGCAGGTGACACAGATAATTGAAGCATTGATGATGACACGTTCAAAAAGTTGAGGAGACGTTCGGGAAATTCACTATTGACAGATTCGCGGATCACTTAAACAAGCGAACAAGAAGATTCAATTCAAAGTTTTATTGTCCTGAGGTCGAAACAGTAAATACGTTCACCACCACCTGGAGAAACGATTTTAATTGGCTATGTCCTCCTGTTAAATTAATTGCTCAGACCGTGAGTCATCTGAAGTTTTGTCAAGGGAAAGGAGTTCTATTTGTGCCAAATTGGCCATCATCATATTTTTGGCCATTGTTAACCGAAAATGGTATAGTGTTCAAACCGTTTGTACGACAGGTGTTGCAGCTTAACCCTTACTTTTTAAATAACACAGTCTGTTTTTCACGGTATCGCTAAATTTTCGTCCTTGGCATTGTTAATCGATTTTCAACAACCTTAACTATTTTATTCTAATATTACCTGTTGTAAGTCTACATTTTCAATAAATAATTCGTGTACAAATCACCTTAGTCATTGTATAACCTTTCACACCTCATTTTAATAGTTCTATTCTAGAACAATTGTAAGTGCAGTGAATAAACTCCTGTTCTACCGGAAAACAGGTATTCATGATGTTTTTTCATGAAGGCTCTAAAACTATGTTGAGAAAAACACCTCTCCCATTGGGGCTTAGGTAACTTGTAGATATTATTGTAACGGTGACAAGAAACCGTTTGTGGAGGCACAATATCTGTGTCTGTGAAGGCTCTGAGCCGTGTTGAGAAAAACTCCTGTCCTATTGTGGAACAGGTACACCACTGTGAAGGCCCCAAGCCTTGCTGAGAAAAACTCCTGTTCCATTGGGAAACGGGTACTCCTTCTGAATGATAACGGTAAGAAACCGTTGGTGGAGCGAGGATATATATGTCGTTGCAACTTTGCATTAATTTTTCCTATAGATGGGCTAAATTTCGGATTTTGGAGAAAACTTGATGAAATACAGGATCCTCGTCTTCAAACGAAAGCTGGAGCACTTCCTGAGTTAATGAAAGCAGCGTATGCTAGTACGACACTGTTAAAATACAAGCCAGCTTGGAACCAATGGTTACAATGGTCCAGCCAATATGAAGAAGTTCAATCTTGTCCAGCTGATCCATTTTTTGTGGCTCTGTATTTCAATGACCTCGTTTCAGCACAGTCCTCCATATCAACAATAACGAGTGCCTTTTGCGGTATACGTTGGGGTCACATTAACACCGGTTTTCAGTCCCCGACAGACTCTCCATTTGTGAAGTTGGCGTTTGAAGGAGCTAAAAGGATATCTGCAACATTCCCAAAGCAAAGGAAAGAACCGCTTACAGTAGAATACATCAGAGCGTTTATTAATAAATTGGGATACAACAAGAACATAGTACAACTCCGATTTGTGGTGATATGTGTTCTTGGTTTCGCTGGATTTTTTCGGATCAGCGAACTCTTGAGCTTGCGCATCAAACACATTACATTTTTTGATGATTGCATCGATATATTCATTGCCAAGTCCAAATGTGATCAGTTAAGAGAAGGTAGCGTAGTAAAAATAAGCAAAACCGGAGCTTCAACTTGTCCAGTGTACTAGTTGCAAAAATATCTTCAACTTTCCAGTTTACAAGCACAACCAGAGGGTGTTCTTCTGTGTCGATGTAGAAAGACCAAATCTGGACACAGCATTGAACCAAACCATCCGATAATCTACCAGACTGCACGACAAACATTTCTAGATCATTTTAAACAACTATATCCAACAGAAGCATCAAAGTTTGGCTTACATTCTCTGAGATCTGGTGGAGCTTCCACCGCTGCTAACAACAATGTATCAGATCGACTTATTAAGAAACATGGTCGTTGGTCATCTAATTCAAGCAGAAACGTATACAGTAGAATCCCGATAACTCGAACCCCCACGGGACCGAGAAAATAGTTCGACTTATCGAATGTTCGAGTTATCGGGGGTATGTTATAAGAAAGTATTGGTGAAGGGGAATTCGAAATTGGTTCGAGTTATTGAAAGTTCGAGTTCTCGGGATTCTACTGTATATTTAAGATTCTAAAGCAAAAAGGCTTTGCATTTCTAAGTCTTTGGGGCTCTAACCACTCTTTTCACAATCTCAGATATACAGTTACCAGAATATACCAAAATGCTCCGAAATTTGTTGTTATTCTTGTGTATAGGGTCTGGGTTAATGAGGTAAGAATTGGAAAGAAATATTTGTATGTCAGCAATTTCTTTTTCAACATTGTGATGTCACGTTGCCATGGAGATCAAGTTTTAAGCAAAACTTTTAAATGGCAATACTCAGGATCGAAAAATGAGTTTTTGAAAATTCAAAAGCTGACTTTTTGATTTTTTGAGTGTAGTTCGCCTTTGAGGGAAAAAATGTTTTCGCGGAATTTAATTTTGCAGATGGAAAAATTATTAATTTTCGCGAGAATTTAATTTCGCGGATGGTAAAATTTATTATTTTTAGTGGCGTAATCCATTTAATTCAGACTTTAAAGTTGTCTTTTTCGATTGCAATATGTCTGCAGTCTGTAGCATCTTTTCAAACGTCGTATTATTTCAAAACAGAGTAAATATATCAGTAAAAACCTTAAGGACTCCATTAATCCCCTAGTGTACTAAACATATACCCAGAAGTCAAAATAACGATTTCATGAATCTATTTTCTTCCCTTTAGGTATCTTTCGTCTTTCCAAGTTGTTTTAAAAATTTGTTGATGAACATTTTGTTGATTAGCGTCATTTATTCACAAATCGATCTATGAAATTTAATAACCTTCATTCACCTTTTTAAATCTTTACAAGGACCCTTCGGAGATTCAGTTTTTGAAATCTTCGCAACTGTTAATTACTCGATTTGTAATGTCAAAAAATTTATATGAAAAAGTTATGGTTCACAAAACTAATTAATGTCGACGTTGGAAAAGCTGCTACAGACATATTGCAATCGGAAAAGACAACTTTAAAGTCTGAATTAAATGGATTACGCCAGAAAAGATAATAAAACCTGGGGACGAGGTTGTAACATGCTTATTCTTCCTTCTTCTCCTTACCCTGATATTACAGACATTTTACTTTTAGTACTGAAATATCGAAAAGCTTTTGCTTAATTTTAAAGATTTGTCGTCCTGTATTATTATATATATACAGACATGCTTATTTTTTGATTTTGTGTCGAGCCTAAAGATTCAACAAAAGTCCAACCTTACTTTATGACAGCAATAATGGTAACTTGACTGTGATTAAGCATTGTGAACAACCATTAAACATTCAATTAAGATACCCTTTCCCCCCAATAAAATAAAGACAAAATATATATTTCCGATTTTGAAAACCATCCTGAAAAAAAGTGTAAAACAATCATCTCATGACGTCATTCGAAATTAAAAGTAAAAATACCATTTTCAGAGCAGCCTAGCAGATAAAAAAGATGTAAGAAACAATTCAAAAATTTGCATACGCTACCAAATTTAAAATGTGAAAATGTTTTATTTTGTTTCCATGACATATTCATTTCTAAAATATCTTTAATTTGATATGAACGTTTTTTATTACTCCTTTTTGCCCAGTATCTAGGCAATTTGATGATTAATACCTTTTTGATTTGTCTTTGATTTGCCCAAACCAAATTATGATATGAAATTGTGAAAATTAACTGCAAAAGATGCAAGACGAACTCTCACATTTCAACCAATTTAGGTAAGCAAATATCCTGAGTTGTACAACCTGCATCCCAGTTCCTTTCTTTTTTATTTTGTCACTCCAAGAAAAGCGTTACAATTGTGGATAAACTCTTGCCTTATTTCATATTTCCTTGACATCCAAGATTCGAGGACAAAAACAAAAACATTTTTAGAGCGGTTTATAAATCTTACCTGGTTTGGACAATAAGACTTGATAAACACAAACAGTGAAAGAGTAGTGGAGTTTCTTGGAAAGAGTAGTGGAGTTTCTTGGAAATCTATTGTTGATCCGAAATCGAAACCAGTCACTCTAAAAAAAAAGCGTTAACTACAATTGTGGCTTAACTCACGTTGTGTGGTTTATAATCATAGGACCCTTCCCACTAACCTTTCTCTAGATATTTGAGATAGCTGATTGTCTTTCTTCATAGTGGGTCGAAATAAGCGGATACCTAGCAATTTATTTACCTCCGCTGAGGTTCTGGGTCTTTCCAGAGTTTCAGACGATAAGGGAATACTGACAAAAACTAATCAAGAATTGTAAAATCAGAATATTTAAAGGAATAAGTTGATGTTGCTATCTTTGTTAAAAGGGGTTTAGTTTCCCCTTTAATTACTAGCTATTTTTCTGTCTGGGTTGTATAGATTCCAAACCTTGAAATTTCTTAAATTATTGATAATGCGCCATTTTGTTTGATTGTTCATATTTTTATTTGTGTCTCTTTCTTCTTATGAAACTTTTGATTTTTCTAAAGAAAAATATTCAGACATAATTTATTTTCATGAGACATAAATATTATTATTTATCAAGAAATCAAAATCTCGATAAGGAAGATGAACCAGAGATTATAAATAAACAGCTTTTTTTCATATCGGTTACAATAAATCTGTTTTATCATTATAAGTTTGAATGACACATATTAAAGAAAGTGTTTATAATTAACCAGTTGCTATATCACTCGCTGTTTCTTTGAAATAATGGTAGAAAGTTATTTGTAACACCACAAAAACGTCACACGGAAAAGAAACTGACAATTTGCACGCTCCTTATAAGAGCATAAAGATTTATAAAGAAATAATAAAAGGAAATTGATTTGACTTTGGAACAAATTTCAGTCTTCGAACATTTCGATTATTTGTTGGACGTTTGGGTAAAGAATGATTGGAATCGAAAAAGATGTAAAACTTTCCTCTCCGCGTGTAGGAAAGGCGAAGAAAAGATTGTCAAAAATTTTCAGTGTTATGATTAATGATAAGCTGGTGAAAGAAGAAGATGATGATATTTGTGGAAAAATTAAAAATTTGACATATCGTCGAGGGTCATTGCCGACATCGATAAACGATGACGGTTACAAGCCGTTATTGTCATCACCAAAACGAAAAATGTCGACTTTAGCTTCACCGTTTTTGAATCGCCGTTCATCGTCTTTCACAAGCCCTAAAGAAAAGGCCAGGTACAACTCTCAGATGTTTGAGGCAGTACAAACGAATGATTGCAAACGATTAAAGTCCTTACTGAAAAATAAAAATCTTACTTTTGACCCATATAGTGGATTTTCCTTACTAAATGAGGCATCTTTCCGTGGATGTATAAAATGCATGAAAACCTTAATCCGTTCCGGCAATTCTGTAAAATCTACCGATAGTACCGGCTGGACGCCGTTACACTCGTCAGTTTTTGGTGGCAAAATTGACGCTACACGATATTTAATCGAAAGTAAAGCTGAAATAAACATACTCAGTATAGATGGGTGGACGCCATTACACTTGGCAGTTTATCATGGTGATTTAGAACTTGTTCATGAGTTACTTAGCAACGGTGGAGATCCGCTGATGACTGGAAATGATGATATTACTCCATTTCAGTTGGCAATTAATCTCAAAAAACAAATAATAATAGATCATTTTCTACGTCAACCGTGTTTTTTGGTAAAATAACTATGAGTTTGAAAAGTAACTGTACATTGTATTATATGTATTTTCATTGGATAAAAAAGGAATTATGATTATATGAGAATTAAAAACTTAATATTGTTTTAGAATTTAATTTTCGTGATTTTTGAAAGAGTCTTTCTTTTCTCAACCACAAACATGGGGATTCAATTAAGTGGATAATTCGAATTGACAGTAGGTCAACACGACAAATATTATATGTTGCCTAGTCACGAGAAAAAACTCTCATTACGTCACTTTTGGTTTCTACCAGAAAAAGATCCTACAACAAATGTTTTTGTTGGTGTCGTCTCGATAATTCAAGTTTAAAATGATCCGTTGTACCTGATGCGTCAAGTAAGCGAGATAATTAAACATACCTAATATGCTCTATCGGTTCATTCACTTTTAGCCTGATATTTTTTGCCCAAAAATTCTTTTAACAAAAGATTTTCGTTGCAATGGGAAATACCTAATAAAAACTTGCGAAGTTTATTTTGATTTAGCTACTTCCAAAAGAACTATATATATACAGCAGTTGTAACCACGGAGATGGAACAACTTAAGCTGAAGGTTATACACTGAAACATCCAATATATTAATTAAACTGATTTTCGCCACATTTTTGAACTGTGAAAATTTTCTTCCCTCGATACTTGCTCACAACGATGCTTTCCTATTAATCGGTCCAACAATCGTCCTTCCTTCAAACAAAGAAAACAATGCTTAAGCAATTGATAAGATTATACTTAAACTGATGTTTTGTCTCGAGTCAAAAAAATACGTCACGTTGGAATGTAACATCAATATATATTGAAACTTTGAGAGATTGAAAAACAAATCAACTGTATAGTCGTGACAAATTAAAATGAACACTAAAACACTTAAAACCGCCCTCCTTACACCTCCCCTCAGAACTTCCCACAAATAATATCAAAAATTCGTTCTTTTAACTTTGCTTGCACTTCGAGACTTCGGACATCCTATATAGACCAAAAAGGCGAGAAAACTCTGGCCACGAGGTTGATATTTATTTAGATACATGTTAGGGGGACAGAATTCTTGCAACCTCAAGCCCAGCAACCGAGGCTAACAAAAGGGCCTGTGAATGGTAATGATGAGCACATTCGAAATGGTGCTAAAGAAAATAAAGTGATGCTATATTTGATGGAGAAGAAAAACATTCTACGTCAATGATAAGAACTTAACACGAATTATTTACGATTTGAGATTTCTTTTGTTTCAATAAATTCTTCACCTTTTCTTGTTTACGTTTAAAAAGATAAAAATATTCGTTATCATGTCTGTCTCACTTATCTCAAATTCAGATAAGAAAATAATTTCTTTCTGCAGCATACAACTTCCATTTTTAGTGATTTATTTTCTCTTTTTCTTCATCAATGTTTCCTGCAAACGAAGAGATAACCCACATAACAAATTCAAACTTAAGATTTAGTAAACATCGTGCAAGCATGATAAGAGAACGGAAACCATTTGAGAAACAATTCTTTAAAGCTTGTCGAAAATTACGAAAACTGTTAGGATGATAACACAAACTCGTCAAAAAAGCTACTGTGATGAAGAGCATTATTATTGAAATTTGTGTGTATATTTCTTTAGAAATGCACTCCTTCGCAGTGATTTTTTAACAAATGTTCCGCCTGGGCTAATCTTTAGAACACTTAACTTTCATTTTTAAAACTCTACATTATTAGATTTCGTTAGATGAGAATTATTTTGTACAGTGGAACCTCCAATTAGCGGACACCATCGGGGAAAGGGGTAAGTGTCCGCTAATTAGAAGTGTCCGCCTTTTAGAAACTTTTGATCTAGAAGCCCCAATTTTGATATTAGGCCATGCCAGGGTGTCGAAAATATGAAATATCTGTCTAAGGTACTTACCTTAAGGGAATTAATTTTCGCGGGAACTTATTTTCGCGGATTTTATTTTCTTTAAATTTCGCGGAACAAATGGGAATTAATTTTCGCGGATTTTCGCGGTTTTATCGCAGATGAAAATTTCGCGGGAACTTATTTTCGCGGTTGAAGGGAAATAGAAAATTTCGCGGGATTTCATTTTTGCGGCTGTTTCCTTATTTGTACGAAAAATGGCAATAAAATGGAAAGGAAGTAGATAAAATAGTCATATAAACGACAAAGTGACTTTGGAAATGTTGTAAATATACGTTACAAGTCCTCGTTCATATCGTCATATCGTCTTGTAAAATGTTAAATATAGAAATTCCCGCCATATTTCTATATTTTAGAAATTTGGCGGGAATTTACTTTTGCGGACCGAAATTGTTCATTAATTTCGCGGGAACTAATTTTCGCGGTTTAGGACAATACAAATTTTTCGCGGGAATTAATTTTCGCGGATTCCGCAAAAAACCGCGAAAACCGCGAAAATTAATTCCCGCGAAAATTAATTCCCTTAAGGTATTTAAAGACACTAGGACATAGAAGAACAAGAGAAAGGTCGTTGAAATACAACAATTTAGTTTTCACGAAATAAGAGAAAGTCTAGAAATATAAACATAAAATGAACAAATCAACTTGGAATCGTATTGCTTAGTGATAAAATTGCTTTATAGTTTTTTGTTTTTTATTGTTTATTCTAACAGTCTCGAGTTTGTCTTTAATAGAAGAAAGGGAAGATCTTTCATTACTGTTGAGTTATTTCAGATTCATCAACTTGTCAATAATAATCGGAGCTCGATGGGAAAGGACAGTGTTGTCGGTCATCTACCTGAGAATATTTCTAAGCTTTGTACCATTTTCTTAAAAGTACCAAACACCGGAATCAGAGCTCGAGTGACTGGAAAGAGATTGAATCGAGGTGGTGGCTATGGACTTGAAGTGCCAGTGGTTTATGATTTCGTTGGTCCAGTCAAATTCGTCGACTGGGTCAAGGGAAAACTACAAACTTGTAAAAATAATTTAGATAATAAGACAAATAAGTGCTTGAAATAAAGAATCTCAAAAAATAATTTGTGTTTCTTAACGTTTCTTAACCAGTTTGATATTCAATGTCCGCTAATTGGAGAGGAAAAATAGGGGTTTTGGCCATTTCGTGCAAAAAAATTTGTCCGCTAATTGGAGGGTCCGCTAATTGAGTGTCCGCCTTCTGGAAACTTTTTTATGAGGATTTGACTAGCAAACGGCCGGGGAAAATGAAATTGTCCGCTAATCAGAGGTGTCCGCCTTTTAGAGTGTCCGTTAATTGGAGGTTCCACTGTACTCCAATTTAAACTGAGAAAATTAAGTTTTAAATTTCATAACCACACAAAATCTCTAAGAATCCTTTCTATGGAAAATTACTTGGTACCTTTTGAATACATCGTATTTGGAGTCCCTGACCAAAAATTATTTCAAATTTGCTAGTACCCACTCTCCTCCAGGGAAAGTTTGCAATTGCAGATAGAACAAAATAGTAGCGAAACAAGTGATATTTATTAAAATTATTTTGTTTTAACTCCATGCTCTTGCAAATTCACCGTTAACTGACAAAATATGTTTTAATCAGTACGAAAAACATCAATTTTCCTTGATGTTGCACTCCAAAATCTTAATTTGGAATTTAAAAAAACTGCTCGTGAAATTAAAGATGAAAAGGTAGCTGTTGTTTATATTGACTTAGAAAATGTAATTACCTTGACAAAATCTAATGTAGGCAACTTCTAATCCAAAAGAAATATCACAAAGAAATATCACAATACAACTGGACGGGACATAATTGCTCATTAAACAAGAAAGGGTATTGTGTGCTTTGGCATAAGAGCTATCCTGAAAGAGGAGGGAATGACATTGCCAGTACTACAACGTCAATGATGGGAAGAATTCTTAAGGATTATCCTGCCATTAAAAAACTTATACTCAAAATCGAAACAGGTTTATGTCTGCTCTGTCCTTGAAGAGTTTACTATTCAACAATCAGAGATAATTGTAATCGAACAGAGGTTTTGTGAACCTAGTCATTCTAGCATTCAAGAAGTTGATAATATTCATAGTCAAATTGACAGGGCCTTCTCTCCAGTTGAGATATTTTCTCCACTTGGGCTGGTGCAAATGCTACCAAATGTGAATAAAAAACATCCGTTCATAGTGATACAAGTGCAATCAACCAGCATTAAGAACTTCATTCAAGTTGCTGCATTGCTTAATTATAAATCTGTTCCGTATTTTCCAATCAAAACAGTTGCTCATTGCAAAAGCACTCCAAACCATGTCTTCTATAAAGAAAAATTTAGCGACCCTTTTAGACAGGCTAAACTGATCAAGAGTCAACAAACCAGAAAGTCTACCCAAAAATCTTCAGAAATCCCGTTTGCAAAAGTTTTGAAAGCTAGTAGATTGATTTCAAAGACAAAAAAGGACGATCTTGAGAGTACGTTTGCCTATATGCCTCCTATTGATGTTGCTTTTTGTAAGATTATATTAAAGTGAAAAAGATAAGTTTGGTACCATTTTATGCAATTTATATTTTAAAACTGCGTATTTAAAGATTGCGTTAAATTTTTTAGGGAGAAAAAAACAAGATCAGACTGTCGTTTGAAGGAGATTTTGCGCTTTTTTTGGAGAAAGCTCACGGAGAAAGAACGAAATAATCCTGGAAAGCTTGAAAATAATCAGAGTTCATTTTGTTCCAAAAATGGAGATAGAACAAAATGATTCTCACCTAATGATTTGCTGTTATTATTTACACTGAAAATTCAACAAAGCCCGTTTTTTATTATTTTTAAACATGAAGAAACTAGTTATTTTAAAATTTCCAGGTGAAGCTATCATCTTTGCACTAAAAATGTCCTTTTGTGGTTAAATTGTATAAACTGACCATGTCTTTGCAAATTGACACTGCCAAATTTGTGATATGTGCAAATTGTTTCAAAAGTTGTGGGTTTAAACAAGGTTCTTAAACTAGGTTGTGCGCTCTATATAATGATTTGACTGCCGCAAACTTCATACTTGATACTTTAATTCACGGTAGCTATGCTATGTTACCGTCAATTTCTGAATGGAAAGCGTGTAGAAAACCATTTGGCGCTGTGGAAGATCGTGCTTGTATTTTGTGCTTGATACTTTTGTCTAGAAATATCCAAAGTTGCTTGCGCACGTTTCATAATTAAAGAACTGTATAGGATTTGTAAATAGACAGGATTACAGTTTGCATATCAAAATATTCGTCAATTACAGCCACATTTTGAGAATTTATTTCCAGTGTTGTGGAGAAAGAATCATATATAATAAACATAAACATAATAAACATTACACTGTCAAAGACTCATTTACTTGATGGCCAATCTCAAGATTCATCGATGGTGATGAACTAAAACACGTTATTGTGACGATAGGAAAGAAGGAATATGCATTGACATATGAAACAAATAAATTGGGAAAACTTTAAAGATATTGGAAATATTTATGAATTGAAATATTTTTTAAAACTTCTCACAGTCGTCTCATATCATGCTGTTGACATCAAGATGTATGTTAAAAGCCTTCAATAATGACTCTAATGACGTTCTGCAATCTTTGATAGAAACAAATACCTTGGGACTTTGTTAATTAAATTTGCGAACTTATATACAGTGTGTTTCGTAATGTTGGAAATGGAAATTTTAAAGCTGTTTTTTTAAATGAATATACCGAATTTCAAAATAATTTTTACACCGTTGGAAAGCCATTTTGAAGTTCTTTCGGATAGTATGTTTTTGTGACAAATGAAAAAGTAGTTTTTGAAAAAATAACGAAAATGTCTTGGAAAAATGTAATTAAATTTTTAATGGTCGATTAAGGTGTGAATGAAAAGAAAAGATTTTTTAAAACAATGCCAGCAATTTGGAAAACAATAAACAAATTTAAGCTGTGTGTTCACGAAAAACGTTAAACTTTTATGTTTTAAAATATCAATTTGGGGTCTCAGCGCAAACATAAAATTAATAAAAAATTTGAATGGATTCAGTGTTTTGAAACAATAAGCACGATGTAATTAAACTACGTGTTAATCGACCATTAAAAATTTAATTACATTTTTCGATGACATTTTCTTTATTTTTTCAAAACCCACTTTTTCATTTTTCACAAAAACATACTAGCCGAAAGAGCTTGAAAATGGCTTTCCAACGGTGTAAAAATTATTTTGAAATTCGGTATATTCATTTAAAAAAACAACTTTAAAATTTCCATTTCCAACATTACGAAACACACTGTATATAAATGAAGACTTAATCTTTGATATATAAAAAAACTTACAAAGATTGAGGTGATATATTTTTGATACGCAGATTTTAATTAAGATTTTGGCCATTTGAGCATCATTTTCTTATAAACTTTTTCTAATAAAAAAACGTGTACAAAAAGTAAAAAATCAATTTTTGACAGTAAAAAGTCATCAAAATGAAACACTTCATTGAGCTCGAAACATTTTATACTCAACTTAGGGATATCTTTTAACAACTTAGTTGTTTCTTTTAATGTTGTCTTTTACTTGTTGTTTTGTTAACACTTTTTATTTTCAATGAAGAAAATGTATGAATAGTACATTGTGACCCATATACAGTGTGTTTCGTAATGTTGGAAATGGAAATTTTAAAGTTGTTTTTTTAAATGAATATACCGAATTTCAAAATAATTTTTACATCAATGGAAAGCCATTTTCAAGCTCTTTCGGCTAGCATATTTTTGTGAAAAATGACAAAGTGGTTTTTGAAAAAATAAGGAAAATGTCTTGGAAAAATGTAATTAAATTTTTAATGGTCGATTAAGAAGTGAGTGAACAGAAAAGATGTTTTGAAACAATGCCAGCAATTTGGAAAACAATAAACAAATTTAAGCTGTGTGTTCACGAAAAACATTTAACTTTTAGGTTTTTAAAGATCAATTTGGGGGTCTCAGCGCAAAGATAAAATTAATAAAACTTTGTATGGATTTAGCGCGTTGAAACAATAAGTACGATGTAATTAAACTACGTGTTAATCGACCATTAAAAATTTAATTACATTTTTCCAAGACATTTTCCTTATTTATACAAAAACCACTTTTTCATTTTTCACAAAAATGTACTAGCCGAAAGAGCTTGAAAATGGCTTTCCATTGATGTAAAAATTATTTTGAAATTCGGTATATTCATTTAAAAAAACAACTTTTAAATTTCCATTTCCAACATTACGAAACACACTGTATATACTTATTTTTAAACATTGGCAGTTATTTTTAATCTACAGTTCATTCTTTTTCAAAGTTCAGCTGTGTCATGTGTGTTAGAAGTTAGCTTTTGAACCCTGCATAGAATGAAGATCTGCATAGAATTGTGTCAAGTATACTTTTAAGCGAGTTGGAACTTCTTTTGACCTAAATGCAAACTTTTATTTATTCGAAATCTGATTTTCATTCAATTTAACACAAAGATAATCATATTTTGTGTCATTGAAAAAGATGTCCTTAGATTACGATGGCCCAGAAGGGTCAAACTGCGTGCACGTCAAGAAATACTGCGCGCTTCCTTTTTACTGCGCGCTTCTCCCTTTTACTGCGCGCTCTTGTGTAACTTTACAGTGGGCGCTGTCACCGACTATTCTGCGCGCTCTTCATAATACTGCGCACTTCCCTACGACCACACTACTACGACCATATCAAAGTTCGTGTTTTCGAATGGCCTGGTTAAAGGAAAAATGCATGATTTTTTAATTAATTCATTTGACAGAAATATGTTTACATCAAGTATGCTACATTTTTGGAAAGCTTATTTACATCTCTAAAAGTCCATGTTAAAAAATTTGAGGTAAAGCAAAAATTTTAAATATTCAAAATGAGTTCTAGAAATCGAACTTTGTTGCAAAAACGTAGCTCCATTTACAAAACGAGTTAAGTTTCACTTGTGTGTTTTACACTAGTAGGCCGGCGTCTGTGCCACAAAAACTTGTCATGTCCGCTGTACAACTTGCAGACCACAGTTTCTATGCAGAAATTGTCGAGTTAAATATTTCTGATAACAGAACCAAAAAATTCTCACTCATAACCTGGTCCCTTTGTTTGAAAATTGGGTCTAAAGTTCCAGTTTATCGGGTCTATCGTTTTGTTTCGTATGTGAACGATACTAAGTGTTATGTTCTAGTGCATATTTTACAGACTTTTGTTTCGGTGGAGCTTGCTATTACAATGTGCTTATATTTCAGGTCTGTAAAATAATATCGGTAAAAAAACTAAAGATGCTAACTATAGTTATGATAAATAATTGAATTGCTCACCACGTTGTTAGTTGATAGCTTTAAGGTGGAATGCTTTCTTCATTTTCCTGAGAACATAATGAAAAAACAGTAAAGAAAATATTGCAGAAGACCTTTGATACTTTTTAAAATTCACATGAACAGTGGTTAGCATCACCAGAGGAACTGGTTCAGCGTGTCGTCAGGTTTGTTAGTTATTACCCCCTCTCTCCTCTATCTGGAAGATGACTGCTGTTTGAATATTGTTTAAACTAGCCGCCAAGGCGGCGTCGTTCGCCGCCCGTGTTCAGCCTGCGTGCAGTTCACGAAAAATAAAACATAGGAATTTGCGATGACAGGTGTGCGCATGTTGAAGAGCTCGAAAAACTGTTCAAAAAAATGTATGGGATCGTTTTGCTACGACCAACCGTTATGGAGGTATCGTTGATCAAAATTTTGATGACGTCATAGACCCGTCCCCCGAAAAAATTAGACCCAAATTTTTCGTCTCCCAATCGCCTGTATCGCGGAACCCAAAAAACGTCAGTTATCCCTATTGGTTACTGAGATAAATTTCCCTGAACGTCGTGTTCTAATTGGGTCTCAATGGAATGGCTTCACATTGACGTCGCGCAAAAGATAAGAAATCATTTCTCTCACAACTCACCTACCATTTTGCGTGGCAGACAAACAAACAGACAAACAGAGAATCGGCTATTAACTAGCCGCCAAGGCGGCGTCGCTCGCCGCCCATGTCCACCTGCTCTGTATCACTGTATCAATAAACGTCAAATTTCCTTATAAACGGCTCGTACAACCAGAAGCAGATTCGAAGTCACAACCTCTGGTAAAACCAATCTTTTATCAGTGTAACAATACACTCAAAACGTATAGAGAGAAAACTTCAACTTTTTATTAACTTTTGTTTAAAAAAAATTACGCGCTCTAACATGGGTGCTATCAAACGTAAGGGGAAAATGGATTCTCTTCTTAAAAAGATCACACGGGAGGAGAGAAGAAAAGGCACGTGCTAAATGAATCAAGTGAATAAAAAAAACGTTCGATCTGATATAAAATAAAATAGATTAAAAGAAATCGATTAAAGACAACTATTATAACAAAAGCAAAAAAAAATATTTTGTTTTATGATATTTTTTTTACCTATAGGTTTTTAAACATTTTCATTACTCGAAAAAAAAGTTCACCCGTCTCAGACAGTCAGGCAAGGATACGTTAGGATACACTGGCAAACCGAGATGCTACCACGTTCTCCCACGGCTGCTTTTTGTCCAAAATGTTTTATCAGTTAGTTTCTTTGTATTTAGTTGATGTATTGTTTTCAAAGCCAAGTCAACGTGGAATATAAAACTAACAATAATGATAAAAACAAAACGTTATTCCTATTAGTTCATCAGCCAAAAAAAGTCACGTTCGATTGGGGTTGCAATGTATTTGCTTCGAACTCACGTCGCACACAAAAAAAGAAATAATTTCGCTCACAACTCAATCTACCATTTTGCGTGACAGACAGACAAACAAACGGAGAATCGGCTATTAATATATAGATATATAGACTAGCCGCCAAGGCAGCGTCGCTCGCCGCCCATGTGACCTGCTCTGTGTCACCTCGAAGACCCCAATAAACCTCATATTTCCTTAAAAACGGCTCGTACAACTTGTGTTCAGCCAGAGGCAGATTCGAAATCAAATATCAAATATCAGTTTAAACAAATGGTTCCAAAAAACCCAAATTTCATGATGTGCTATTTATTTACTTTTTAAAACTAATCATTTTTCACCTTAACAATTACACTCAAAACGTAGAGAGAAAATACTTCAACTTATTATTAGCTTTTGTTTTAAAAAAGTCACGCACTCTAACATGGGTGCTATCAAACAGGGCGAAAATGGTTTCTATTCTTAAAAAGTTCACAAGGGAGGAGAAAGAATGGCACGTGCTAAATGAATAAACTGAATAAAAGAAACGTTCGATCAGATAAATTATTAAAAGAAAAGCAAATAAATATTTTGTTTCATGATACTCTTTCTTTACCTATCGGTTTTTAAACATTTTGATTGCTCAAAAAAAAGTTCACCCGTCTCAGACAGTCAGGCAAGCGTTAGGATACACTGGCAAACTGTACATGCTGCCACGTTCTGCCACTGCTGCTTTTTGTCCAAAATGTTTAATCAGTTAGTTTCTTTGTATTTAGTTGATGTATTGTTTTCAAAGCCAAGTCAACGGTGGTCCTTGGAATATAAAACTAACAACAATAATAAAAACAAAACGTTATCTCTATTAGTTCACCAGCCAAAAAAAAGTCACGTTCCATTGGGGTTGCAATGTTTTTGTTTCGAACTCACGTCGCACACAAAAAAAGAAATAATTTCGCTCACAACTCAATCTACCATTTTGCGTGACTTACAAACAAACAAACAGACGGGGAATCGGCTATTAATACATAGAGTAGCCGCCAAGGCGGCGTCGCTCGCCGCCCATGTCCACCTGCTCTGTATCACTGTATCAATAAACGTCAAATTTCCTTATAAACGGCTCGTACAACCAGAAGCAGATTCGAAGTCACAACCTCTGGTAAAACCAATCTTTTATCAGTGTAACAATACACTCAAAACGTATAGAGAGAAAATTTCAACTTTTTATTAACTTTTGTTTTAAAAAAAGTTACGCGCTCTAACATGGGTGCTATCAAACGTAAGGGGGAAATGGTTTCTCTTCTTAAAACGTTCACACGGAGGAGAGAAAAAAGGCACGTGCTAAATGAATAAATAGAATAAAAAAACGTTCGATCAGAACGCTTAACAATTATATAAAAGAAGAAATTAATTTATTAAAAGAAAAGCAAAAAAAAAAAAAAAACATTTTGTTTTGATATGGTACTCTTTTTTTACCTATCGGTTTTTAAACATTTTGATTGCTCAAAAAAAAAGTTCACCCGTCTCAGACAGTCAGGCAAGAGATAGTGGCAAACCGCACATGCTGCCACGTTCTGCCACTGCTGCTTTTTGTCCAAAATGTTTAATCAGTTAGTTTCTTTGTATTTAGTTGATGTACTGTTTTCAAAGCCAAGTCAACGTGGAATATAAAACTAACAATAATGATAAAAACAAAACGTTATATTCCTATTAGTTCATCAGCCAAAAAAAGTCACGTACGATTGGGGTTGCAATGTATTTGCTTCGAACTCACGTCGCACACAAAAAAAGAAATAATTTCGCTCACAACTTAATCTACCATTTTGCGTGACTTACAAACAAACGCACAAACAAACAAACGCACAAACAGAGAATCGGCTATTAATATATAGACTAGCCGCAAGGCGGCGTCGCTCGCCGCCCATGTTCAGCCTGCGTTGACTTCACGAAAAATAAAATTAAGGTATTGACAACCGAAAGTGTTCCCATGTTGTAGCGCTCGAAAAACTGATCAAAAAAGTGTATGGGATCGTTCCACTACGATCAGCCGTTACAGAGATATGCTCGTTCAAAGATTTTGATGACATCACAGACCCCTCCCCCCAAAAAATTAGATCCAAATTTTTCGTCACCCCATCGCCTGTATCGCGGACCTCAAAAAACGTCAGTTATCCCTATTGGTTATCGAGATAATTTTCCCTAAACGTCGCATTCGATTAGGGTCTCAATACAATGATTTCACACTGACGTCGCGCACAAGAAGATAAATAATTTATGAGTGATCTTACATTGCTAACTCTCCAATTTCTTTCGCAGTTCACATCTACCATTTTGCGTGACAGACAAACAAACAAACAAACAAGCAAACAGACAGAGAATCGGCTATTAATATATAGACTAGCCGCCAAGGCGGCGTCGCTCGCCGCCCATGTCCACCTGCTCTGTGTCACTGTATCAATAAACGTCAAATTTCCTTATAAACGGCTCGTACAACTTGTGTTCAACCAGAAGCAGATTTGAAGTCACAACCTCTGGTAAAACCAATCTTTATCAGTGTAACAATACACTCAAAACGTATAAAGAGAACATTTCAACTTTTTATTAACTTTTGTTTTAAAAAAAAGTTACGCGCTCTAACATGGGTGCTATCAAACGTAAGGGGGAAATGGTTTCTCTTCTTAAAAAGTTCACACGGAGGAGAGAAAAAAGGCACGTGCTAAATGAATAAATAGAATAAAAAAACGTTCGATCAGAACGCTTAACAATTAAAAGAAGAAATTAATTTATTAAAAAAACATAAAAAAAAAAACATTTTGTTTTGATATGATGCTCTTATTTTACCTATAGGTTTTTAAACATTTTGATTGCTCAAAAAAAAAGTTCACCCGTCTCAAACAGTCAGGCAAGAGTTAGTGGCAAACCGAACATATGCTGCCACGTTCTGCCACTGCTGCTTTTTGTCCAAAATGTTTAATCAGTTAGTTTCTTTGTATTTAGTTGATATACTGTTTCCAAAGCCAAGTCAACGTGGAATATAAAACTAACAATAATGATAAAAACAAAACGTTATATTCCTATTAGTTCATCAGCCAAAAAAAGTCACGTTCGATTAGGGTTGCAATGTATTTGCTTCGAACTCACATCGCACACAAAAAAAGAAATAATTTCGCTCACAACTTAATCTACCATTTTGCGTGACTTACAAACAAACGAACAAACAAACAAACAGACAGACGGAGAATCGACTATTAATATATAGATATAACTATCGATAAATATGAAAGCTTAAACAGTAGTACTTTTTTACGAGGGTTTAGGCACACAAAAACCATTGTAATTGAACCAAACCAAAAAAAGGAAAAACAATCCTCAGTAGCCAGTATTACTAAGCGGCTGTCCTATTATATAACAATATAACTAGAAAAATGGTAAATAAGTAATTAAAAGACGTTGTAACTTCATTAAAGGTTAAGGCTAAATTTTACTGAATGTAAATGTGTTTTTTGTATCGAAATCCTATATAATATTATAATCAGCCTTATTAGTCTCTATTAGATGCTGCTTTATAATCTTCTTATCTCTATCCTATGTTTAAGGTAGCATTGTTTACCTTTTTAGTCATTATCCAGAATAGTCAGTTAGATTTCAGTTTACACTATCATTGCAGTTGCTACAGAAAATTCACAGATAGTGTCTAAAATGGAAAGAGCAAGGAAGGGTTGCAAGTAGTAAGAAGTTATCAAGTACAGTAGTCAAACCTAGCTGTTCTAAGCAAAAGCTTTACCCAAATTTCCTGGTGCAGTAAGATCACATAGAATAAAACTAGATCTGGCATTTTGGAAGAGGTTTGCATCATTTGCGAAAAGGAAAGTCCTTTGTTAGGTCAGAATTGCTTTCAATTTATTAGATGTCGGTTATATTATAACATTTTCTCCAAAGGTTTTAAAGAATATATTTTCTCATAAATTGAGTTTTCATGTGTGTGCACAATTGAAAGGGTATATATACATCTTTGGGATTCGGAAAAAATATTCCACTTAGTAAAGGCTATGACATCAGATGCTGGCGAGCTAAGACTTAAAAAGACCATGATGTTGAATTATAGAAAGGAAGTTCATCATAAAAGTGTTATAACATAAATGTGTATTCAGTTCACAAAAGTAAAAACAATACATTATACCACTAGTCATTTTTTTATGACGTAGTTTTTGCTTTCATATGAACCAGTAACTATGAAAATCAAAGTGAACAGGAGAGGACAATAAAGATAAATCCATTTAATTCATGTAATTAAGCAATTTCTGACGTAGGTTGCCTAATTTTCATGGCAATTCGTACGCGGGTATTTGCAAACACATGAAAAGAAACGTTTAAGACATGACCTTTTCAATCACTGTAAACTACTAAGCGAAACGCAGAAAGTAGAAAATTAATAGTCGACAAATAAGCGCGTATCAAATAGTCTTCGTCATAATCATAATCGTAATCATCAACGCCTATTTCGGCGTTTCTTATATTATCCGTAACATCATCTGCAACATGAGTATTTTGTAAAATGTAGAGGTGCCTGTGACATTGTGGTATTAACATCTTACATCTTACCTGTCCAACTAGGTAAGATGTAAGATGTATCTTACAAATTCTTTCGATGTTAGAATAAAGCAAGCCGCATTCTGGACCAACATGTTGGCCAACATGGCTCAACAACATTTTGGCCAACATTTTTAGCGTATTTTTTTCTTCGCCAACATGTTGGCAACTATCACAAACGAGACCAACATGTTGGCTAACATGCTTACCAACATGTTGTTGAGCCATGTTGGTCCACATGTTGGTCCAGAATGCGGCTAGCTTAAGTTGTTCCAGGAGAAATTCCTGTTCATTCAGACAACCAAGGCTTAATCAGTACTGTCATTGAGTTACACACATATTCCTTTTTCGTCAACACAAAGCGTAAAATGTTATCAATGATTCTTTCAAAGATCGCTCACTTTTCTTTACTGGTGGGAATCCTTCATTTGATGCAGATTCTTCACTGTTTCTTATTATGGTACCATTGGCCATATCTATGTGTTGGTCTTGTTTCTTCTCTGAAATCAATGTTATTTCAAACAAAAGTTGTGAACACACTACTGTGAAATGTTGATGGTAGAGCTACAGAGATCATATTCATTTAAGCAAGTGCTGTTTCACGCTATCTAATAACAGAATGGGGAACACCATGCCCAAAACCATTCAACTTTTGAATTAACGTTTTTTAGAGCCTGCTGTCTGCTTTGTTTATCATATATCATATCTTGGGTGACAATTAAAACTCCTACACATATATTATCTAATGTGGAGTCATCAGAAAGACCAAGACATCAAGACAAAAAGGTTTAAAAGTTTAAGAAAATTCAAACACTCCTTTAATGTCAGCTATGATGATTTGGGTGGCAACAAACAACTCCTCTGGAATTTCTTTTTGATTTCTAAAGATGGACTACATGAATTAAAAGCTGGTTGACAGATTTGTTGAAATATTCTTCTTGTTGAAATTCACATTCACTTTTTGTGTCATTTTCACTACTACCTTTCATTCTAACATTTCTGAATGCTTTTTTCAGGTGGATCATAAAAACATAGTTTCTCTTTAAACTTTGACATTATCTTTGGCTTGACTCTCTATCTACCATGTCCAGGCATTTAAACCCTTATTTTCTCTAACTATTCTGACAAACTCATCATACAGTTCTTTCGGCATGACAGTCTCAATCAGTTTGATTACTCCTTCGTCAATGTAATTGAATAATAACTCCAATGACTAGTGGTATAATGTATTGTTTTTACTTTTGTGAACTGAATACACATTTATGTTATAACACTTTTATGATGAACTTCCTTTCTATAATTCAACATCATGGTCTTTTTAAGTCTTAGCTCGCCAGCATCTGATGTCATAGCCTTTACTAAGTGGAATATTTTTTCCGAATCCCAAAGATGTATATATACCCTTTCAATTTTGCACACACATGAAAACTCAATTTATGAGAAAATATATTCTTTAAAACCTTTGGAGAAAATGTTATAATATAACCGACATCTAATAAATTGAAAGCAATTCTGACCTAACAAAGGACTTTCCTTTTCGCAAATGATGCAAACCTCTTCCAAAATGCCAGATCTAGTTTTATTCTATGTGATCTTACTGCACCAGGAAATTTGGGTAAAGCTTTTGCTTAGAACAGCTAGGTTTGACTACTGTACTTGATAACTTCTTACTTCATGCAAATCTACTGGAAAATATAAAAATCATGATGGAAACTCGATTCAACGAAATGGAGCATACAATCACAAATATTGTGGAACAAAAGATTGATGAAAAACACAAGAGCGATCAAGCAGTGATGAAAGTATCATTTTCGGACACAATAAGAAAAAATCTAAATGAAGAAACCATAGAAAATGCAATCAGAGAGTCAGTCAATAAGGAATTAGTACAAGAAACTGAACGGGAAAAGAGAGAAAAGAATATAATTATACACGGCATAACAGAAAACAAAGAACCTGGAAAAGAAAATAAAGAATACGACGATAAGTTTATCGCATCCTTATTTCAAATACTTGGAACAAAGGTTAAACCAATGAAAATAAGTCGAATTGTAAATGAATCCGACGGAAAAAACAGGCCTGTTAAACTGACAATAAATACAACTGAAGATAAAGATCAAGTCATGTCCAGACTCGTCAACTTAAAAAATGCCGAAGACCAATACAGAGTCATAAGTGTTCGAGATGATTATACAATGGAAGAGCGAGATCTCATTAGGCAGTGGATAAAAAGGGCAGACGAAAAGAACAAGAAAGAAAACACAAACGACTGGAAAGTACGAGGAACCCCAAAAAACGGTCTAAGACTTGTCAAGGTGATGAAGAAAAACAGAGAAGACCAACAATAAATTCAAAACATAACAAACACGAAAGCATTACACAAATAAAAACGTCAAAAAACAGGAAAAACAAAACGAAATGAAAAACGAAATGCACAAAAGCAACAAAATCATACAAAACAAATGTTTTCATAACTGGTCCTTCGGAACAATCAATATTAGATCAGGGAAAGAGAGTGATCGAGATGCAAAAATATATATGATTGCAAAGGAAGTAGCGAAAACTGGTTTAACCTTTTGTTGCCTGCAAGAAGTGAAATTCCTTAACTCTGGTAAAAAACTTATACAACTTGATACTGGTGAAGAATTCGAATTTCACTGGTGTGGTAAAAAGAAGAGAAGAGAAGCTGGTGTCGCCTTTCTAATCAAGTCAGACCCTAACATCATTGTAAAGGACTTTGACACTCAAGACTCACGAAATATGACCGTTAACTTAAGGTTATTTGGATTCAATATAAGAGTAGTTAATGTGTATGCTCCAACAAACTCAGACAGCAGCGAGAACAAAAAGGATATGTTCTATAGATCACTAAAATATGCATGCCAGAAACAAGAGAAACATCAGAAATTAATCATCGCTGGAGATTTTAACGCAAAAACATCACTTGCATTTAAAAAATGCCACTTCAATGGACTGAATTTAGTCGAAGATGAAGATTGCAATGACAATGGAACCAGACTAAAATCTTTTTGCAGAAACAATAAATTATGTATTTCTTCCACATTTTTCGACCATCCAAAAGAGAATCGATACACATGGTATAGCCCGGACAAGAGAACTAGGAGGATAAATGACTATGTCATAACCGAACAGTACGTACAAGAATACGTGGCAGGCTGCTTTGCTAGACCCGATCTTGATTTTGATAGTGATCACTGCCTGTTACAAACCTCTCTTCTAACACCCATGACACGGAGGGCAAGGTGGAAACCAAAGTGTACACAGTCAAAGAAAGCATTGAACATCAACTTACTACAAGACAACTATATACAAAAGCAATTTCAAGACGTTATCATAGAAAAATTAAAAACATCCAATCAAGAAATGCTATCACCAAACCGACAATCGATGAGAATTACTGGAGTATTAAAGTCAGCAGCACATCATGTACTGCCACCAGCTAAGAAGAAAAAGATCTGTTCAGAAATCTGGAAAGATGACGAGGAGCTTAATAGAATTTTACATCAAAGACAAAAAACTGAAAAACAAACAGACCGATAAAGAATACTCAGCAAAGCAATAAAGAAGCATGTAAACGATCTAAGAAACGTGCAAATGCAAAAGGAAGCAAATGAAATCAATGAGCATGCGTGTAAAAGAGAAGTTGCTGAGCTATTTCGTTGCATTAAATCTGACATGTCTACATTTAAAAACATACATAAGAAAACACAATGTGATCCAAACAACCTGAAGATCTATTTTATGAAACATTTTAATAATAGAGCAACAACAGACGATCCACCGGAATTGACAGAAGCACCAAATTTCATAAAGGAGCTACAAAACTTGAGCGACCTCGACATCAAAACCACCCCTCCGGATGCAGAAGAACTAGTTAACACTGTCGCAAAAATGAAGAATGGAAAAGCAGCCAACGACATCCCTATGGAATACATAAAATGTGCCGTGAAATGTCCCGAATTCCAACTGGAGATGATTAGTTTATACGAAACGATATGGAAAACCAACATGATACCTAAAAAATGGACCCACTCGAATTTAGTAACAATATGGAAAGGTGTATCAAAAGGCAGCTACACAGACCCTAAAGCATACAGAGCTATACAAATGGGATCATCCCTCTGCAAAATAGTCGTTATAATCATAATAAATCGTTTAAAAAATTGGTACAAAAAACAACTGCTAGACCAACAACAAGGTTTTAGAACGGGAAGAGGAACTTCTGATGGAATATTTATTGCAAAGCGGATACATCAAATAACTGATAAAATGAAAAAACCAATATATGTGCTCTTCATTGATCTTGCAGCGGCATTCGATCATATCGAAAGGAACTGGATGTTCAAGTCTATCTACCAACGATTCCAGCCTAGCGCAAACAACAAATTGATTCAACTATTGGAATCACTTTATTCATACACAACAACCGCTCTGACACAATCACCAAAAGATGTATTTGAATTAATCCTGGGAGTGAGACAAGGTGGCCCCGAATCCCCTATACTATATAATATTTATATGGACTATGTCATGTGTATATTTGAAGAAGAATGTAAGACAAAAGAACTCAAACACTTATACCTCAACTACCATATTCCACATACAGCAACAACACGGAAATGGATCCTTTCTCACAGGCCTACTGAAGGAGTTTGGTGGTCCCTTGGAGTTGACGGATGGTTGGGCAAGACATACTCTAAAGGATCTCAACTGGACCAAGCGAAAAGGAGCAACAGGAAAAGTAGAACCGTCGAAAAAGCTTTTAGATGAAGAGAAATTTACTTTTCAAAGAAACATTTCTAAAGAGATTTTGGAAAACGACATACCAAAGGATTATGCAGAAATACGACGCGTTCCCGTGTATGTACCCCGTGATTAAAATTAAACCATGGAATCGTAAGTGGAAAGTGTATCCATGTTGTAGAGCTCGAAAAGCTGATCAAAAAAGTGTATGGGATCGTTTCGCTACGACCAACCGTTGCAGAGATATCCTTGATCAAAGATTTTAATGACGTCATATCCGCAGTACCAAATAAAATTTAGGCCCAAATGATGCGTCACCCTATCACCCGTATCGCGAACCCCAAAAAACGTCAGTTATCTCTATTGGTTCTCGAGATATTTCCCCAAAAACGTCGCGTTCGATTGGGGATGCAATGCAATGATTCCCCCGTGATGCGATAAAAATAACTGACGTCACGCCGCGTGCTATTATACTAATCGTCAATATTATCAATGGTCTAACGAAAAAATGACCACGATTAAGAAGATTTTGACCGTAAATTTGAGAAAAAACAAAACACTCTCTAAGTTAAATGTGTTACACACGCACGCGAATTAGTATAAGTAGACTAGTATCTCGCGTAAAAGTTTTTTACGACTTTAATTACGAAAAGAATCTGCAAAAATACGACGCGTTCCCGTGTGTGTACCCCGTGACGAAAATTTTAATTACAGAATTGGAAATGGAAAGTGTACCCATGCTGTAGAGCTTGAAAAACTGAGCAAAAAAATGTATGGGATCGTTTTTCTACGACCAACCGTTGCGGAGATATCGTCGATCAAAGGTTTTGATGACGTCATATCCGCAGTACCAAATAAAATTTAGGCCCAAATGTTGCGTCACCCCATCGCCCGTGCCACCAACCCTAAAAAACGTCAGTTATCCCAATTGGTTCCCGAGATAATTCCCCAAAAACGTCGCGTTCGATTGGGGTTGCAATGCAATGATTCCCCCGTGATGCGATAAAAATAACTGACGTCACGCCGCGTGCTATTATACTAATCGTCAATATTATCAATGGTCTAACGAAAAAATGACCACGATTAAGAAGATTTTGACCGTAAATTTGAGAAAAAACCAACACTCTCTAAGTTAAATGTGTTACACACGCACGCGAATTAGTATATATAGACTAGCCGCCAAGGCGGCGTCGCTCGCCACCCATGTTCAGTATGCGTCCAGTTCACGAAAAATAAAAGTAGCAAAGTAAAAGTAGTATAATAAGAATATTTTCTGGAAAGAACCAAACTTTATACTTAGGTATACAAAGTAGCTTTTTATAACTACACCTTATTCTTAAATATACAAAACTACAATGATGAAGAAATTGATACCTTCCAGTGATGATTCTTTCCACTAATGCAATATCAGAATAACAAATTCTTTCAATGAATATAATAATCTTCACCAACAAAACCAACATCATGATTTAAACCATGACATTCCACTGCAACCATCTTATTATAATATTAACCTAAAAGAATATATTAAAAGTCCATGAAAATAAGGTTCTGGCAATGTCTGAGGTAAAATGAGTGGTACAATAATACAAAAGATTCAGGTTTCGTAGAACAGCAACAGAAATTCCCATAAATAATTCAGATTTAATAACCATAAGATAACATATATAATATCTTAGTATCACACATCCCACCAAAACTTTTTCAAAAACTTTGTTCAAAAAGACCTGCATCCAAAGGTTTTTACAGGTGCTAATAAAGAATGCATGTCTGTTGTAGTTAGCAAAGGCATATATTTTATAAATTATTACTTATTGCAATACAAAAGTAAAATAAAATATGTTCATTAGAAAGGTGTATTAAATAACGTTTTGATTAAGCATTAACCATTTTCTACGACATTTAAACAGCCATTTCATACATCATCGAACTGTAAACTAAGTTGGTGAGGTAACGATAACGATATTATTTCGAACTTCGCATAGACAAACTGTTTGATGAAATAAATATCATGAGCAATGATTACGGAGGTTGTCTGCAATAATTTGTTGCTGCCAATCTGTAAATGTAATCAAAAAATAAATTGTGAGTAGAAACAAAATAAGCTTGAATGATGAGTTTGAATTTGACTCACCATTGTTTCCCTTCACATCTAAACTAACTGTAAACATCTGAATATCTTTATAATGTGTCTAAACCTATAATCATCTACTGCATGCAGAGAACAAATAATCATGTTAAGGCAGCCTTATAAACTGATTGGAAACTAAGCTGTTAATCTTTATTTACGATGACAAATGCCACAACATTTAAAAGAAAGAAGAAATACATATGAGATGACACTCAATTAATCATATCTGTAACCCAGTGTGCAAAATCATCAAAGAATCACTGTGATGGAGAGCATCCTCAGTGAAAATGTGTAGATTTCTTTAGAAATGCACTCCTACGCAGATATTTTTTAATAAATGTGCTGACTGGGAAAGAATATTTTTAAAATTTTAAAATTTCTGCTCGACACTAATGCAACACTAATTGATAGAGTGACAGACATAACTAAACACAAATCTTAGGTTAGTAAATTGACAGTGTGAAAGCTAGAATGTTAGGATATTGTGATTAAAGAGGTAATGATAGAGCAAATGAATTTGTAGAAAATAACTTTATTCTCATCAAAACTAAAATAAACTAAAATACCCTCATCAGTTTTCTATTCATTTTAGTGAGTCTATGTAAAGAAAGTCAAATGAAAATTTTGTAATGCTCACGCAAAGGTCTAGGAACTCACTTTAATGAATAGAAAACTGATGGGGCAAAAGCGTTAAAATTATACTGGTTAATTACAGGCACTGCAGTTGGCACTGAAGTTGCCAGTGTAGTGCCTTGTAGTGGAGTTTTTTTGTTCGAATGTTTCCACATAAATTTGGGATGGTCCCGACCCCCAAATCTCTTCCACGCTTTAAATGCCGCATTAGATCGGGGGCCGGGATGAGTCTTCCGGTACTCCCGAAAGTCTTTGTACGAATCTACAATATATAGTTGAAATAATTTTTATTAGTGAAGAAACAAAAAGGCTTATATTAGAATTGATCAAATACTATATAAGGGAAACTTACATTTCCTTTTATTTGCCAGAACAGCAGCTAAAAAATTGAAAAATGTACCTAAGACACAATTCTTCACCCATGTTACGTTAACATTGGAATTGTAAGAAATATTACCATTAGGTTTGGCGGATGATGATGGTAGTTCAGCTAAAAGAAATGTATAAGTAGATTGTGAAAGTCATAACATATGAAAAGAAAATGTTAATGTGTATTGACTCTTACTATCAGCTGTTGGTAAAGCGTTATCTAAAAGAAAGGTTTAAAAAGTAGCTGTCATACAAAAGGAAGATAAAAGAAATGGAAACTACAAAGTTATGTCAACTAAAACCCTTACTCTTTGCCACATTCGGCATGTTATTGGTATCTAATGAAGGAAATCATGAAGTTATAATTACAGAATGTCCAAACATACATCATAGACAAAGGAGTATAAATAGATAGATTGTGAAAGTCATACAAAATAGAAAGAAAACATATATTGACATGTATTGACTCTTACTATCAGCTGCTGATAAAGCCTTATCTAAATAAAGAAGGTTTAAAAAGTAGATGTCATATAAAAGAAAGACAAAAGAAATTGAAACTACAATGTTATGTTAATACAAACCCTTACTCCTTTGCCACATTCGGCGCGATATTGGTATCTAATGAAGAAAAGGACAAAGTTATTATTGCAGCATAGAATAGGTCCAAACATAAACAAAGGAGTAGATTGTGAGTAATAGCATATAGAAAGAAAATGTTAATGTGTATTGACTCTTACTTTACTAACAGCTGTTGGTAAAGCATTATCTAAATACAGAAGGTTTAAAAAGTAGCTGTCATACATAAGAAAGATAAAAGAAAGGTAGTCTTCGCACAAATTCCCCTTAAACCCTTACTCTTTGCCATACTCTGCACGCTGTTGGTATCTAATGAAGGAAATCACGAAGTTATAATTACAGAATGTCCAAATATACATTATAGAGAAAGGAGTATAAGTAAGTAGATTGTAAAAGTCATAACATATAGAAAGGAAACGTTGAAATTTTTATTGATTCTTACTATCAGCTGTTCGTAAACCATTATCTAAGGAAAAAATGGTCCAGGAAGTAGCATATATTCAAAAATGTCATACACTGTAACTCAAACAGCATGATTCAGCAGATGAAAAAAAAAGATAAAATTAATTGAAAACTCCAATAAAAATCCTTACTATATTCGATATTTTCACTGCCATCTGTAAAAATGAAAAGAAGATATTATATATAAGATGAGATATGTAAAGCAGATAAAAAATGCTATTGAGAAAGAATTTTTACCTTCACCAAGTAATTCTTTTTCTCGCTCTGAAATGAAATCAATTTGCTTTGAGTATTTTGACTACTTTCACAGAAAAAAATATATTGCAGACAAAACCGTAGAAATGAAAAAACTACAGATATTTAAAAATAATTTTCACCTGCACTAATAAATTTGTCTTCTGCCTCTGAAATGAAATCAATTTGATTAGTATTTTAATGTCTCTTACAGAAAGTTTAAAAAAGTAATGTTTTACCGTTGCAACATCCATGGGAGTTCCCATTATTATATTAATTCACTAAATGAAGAAAAAACAAAAGTTACAATCATGGAGAGATAATATGGAGCATGCCCTGACTTTTAGTTCATGAATTGTCCACAAAGTTTACTTCATGCACAATTCATGGTAACGGAGTACACGGCGAGAACGTAAGTCAATGGGACTTGTACTCCACCTAAAAAAACAACAAAATCTACACGTTGTTCATTAGGTACAAAGCTGCCAAACTACAGTGCTACAACAACTGTCAGCAGTGACTACAGCAATGGTTTACAGTATACTAATGAGCCACAACATGTCTCAACAGTGGCGTAACTTACAGAAGAAGCCAAAACAACTGTCAACAGCAGCCACCACTGTAAGTATTTAAGCTATTCCTAATAAGCCACAACATGTCTCAACAGTGGCGTAACTTACAGAAGAAGCCAAAACAACTGTCAACAGCAGCCACCACTGTAAGTATTTAAGCTATTCCTACAATAAGCCACAACATGTCTCAACAGTGGCGTAACTTACAGAAGAAGCCAAAACAACTGTCAACAGCAGCCACCACTGTAAGTGTTTACTCTATCTTATTATATAACAGAATAAGCCACAACAACAAATTCAAATGTTAAGTGAATCGAGACATTCACAGCAACACCTGTGGAAAGACAACATTTTGAGTATACATCTTTCCATTAATATAACCTTGCTTACCCGTACCGGCAACTTTGATTTTAACATTACCAAATGCTTTTGCCCTTGAACAGGCAACATACAACTGTCCATGTGAAAAACACGGTTTCTGCAAAAACAAACCAATTTTATCAAACGTTTGACCTTGGCTTTTGTTAATAGTAAAAGAGTACGCCAACCGAATTGGAAGTTGTCTGCGCTTCAATACAAAAGGCATACCTGTGTCGGATGGTGACAATTGTACTCTAGGTATAAAAATCAGTTCCCCAACTGCTGACCCTGTCAAAACTTCAGCCTTAATAAAGTTATGCGACAATTCACGAACAATCAAGCGGGTGCCATTGCAGAGACCCTTCCTGATGTTCAGATTCCTCAAAAGCATAATAATAGCCCCAGCTTTAAGTTTCAAACAATGTGGAGGCATACCGGATGGTGTAATACTATTCAGAAAATCAACCGGATAGTTTTGCCGCTCTTCTTCATCGTCACACGCCACTTCATCAGCACTGTAATAGCAAACTGCATCTCCAGGCAGTCTGTCCAACACCTCATTATTAATGATCAGTGATTGGTCATTTGTCGGGTCAGAATGGCTGTGGTGGCATATTCGTGAGGTTCCAGTCCGTCGTACATAACAGATATAATCGAAGTATCTTTAGGAACAACACAACAATCAGGAATTTCGATGGAACCTTTAGCAGGTTCGCTTTGTTTCGTTGGAAGTTCACCATTGCCAAGTTGCAACAGCCAAGTACAGAATTCTTGCTCTTCCGGTCTGGCTCTCATATTTTCAGTGAGAGAGTATTTCCACTGATGCCCATAACACAGAACTGGTCAAGCAAACTTCAATAACATCGGTTGGCTTTCCCTTTTTCACAACCGGCAAACACTGACGAAAATCTCCACCCCACAAAAGAACCTTGCCACCAAAAAGTGCATCACTGCCACAAATATCCTTGAGTAATCTGTCCACAGCATGGAAAATGGGTAGAAACCATAGTCGCTTCATCAATCAGAAACAGGTCGACACTTCGAAGGTATTCGCATGTTTCGATGCTGGTGTTATATTACATACGCTATTTTCTAAAACAGGAACAGGCAAACGAAATAATGAATGCAATGTACAACCACCAGACAGTAAGGTGGCTGCAATACCTGTATATGCAGCAGTAGCAACTTTCCAACCTCTGGCTCTGCATGCTGCAATAACATAATTGTATGTAAAAGTCTTACCTGTGCCTGCCGGTCCGTCCAAATAAAACAAAGTTTCAACTTGTGCTAAACCATCACGCACATTCGAAACTGCAGACAAAATCGCATCTGCCACAACTAACTGCTGTTCGTTAAGCAGAGGCCTTACCTGGTCCGCCCTGTCAATGTAAATATTTACATCATCTTCTTCCTGAGCAACCTGCTGAACCAACTCAGGAAGATTAAACTGTGTTAAAGTCATACCAAATTGTCTCAGGACATTATCAATATAACCCAAAACCCTTTGCTCAGCTTGAGCAACAGCCAATGTTCGAAGGTAGTCTTCACACAGATTCCCCTTGAATGTATTCCACAATTCAAGAGGATTAGAGGGCTCACAGTGAGTCAAAATAGTAACAAACAGTTGTCTAAGCTGTTGGGGCATTTGAAATGTTGAAGCCTCTTCCAATGTATTGTGCCATTCTGCATCATCTTGCAGAAGACGTCTGGCAATACATGCTTCTCGGAATGTGTCGTAAACACTCCATCGAAAGTACGCAAATCCTCGAAAGACGTAGCACCTGCAACATGTGCAACAAAACTCGAAGGAAAAAACGTTCTCCTTCTGACGGTCGAGCATTATATAACCGAGCGACTATAGGCTTAAATGTTTTTTTCGTTTTTTCCATTTTTTCTCCTTATCATGAAAAACATAATGATACGGAATATCTGAGTAAAGATACCGCCGTGCATCAGGATCGTCTACATTCAGATTAAACCATGCTGTAGGTGACTATCCTTTAATGCCCCTTCAGCAGCTGCCTCTCTTCACCAGCTCTAAAATAAACTTGATGACGATCAGGTAAATGAACAGCTAATCGCTTAATAGTATGCGATTTTTCATGCATAGAAAACTCAAATATTCTCCATAATGCTTCAGGCGCACTGACATATCGAGCATCCAGAAATGTTTTTATTTCGTCATGTTCCAAACGTTCATTAATCTCCACATTAGCACGATCATGTCCCTTGTAAACATATTTAAAGAGATATTTCACGCTCCTGATCGTGGTACATGCTTCCAAATTTATGTGAGCATTATACTTCTTGGACAACCACGGACAGTATGGAACTACCCATTGATTATCTAAGTCCACATTTCTTACCCTCACAGTGGCCATTGTTACGTCTGCGATAGAGCGGATACCCATTTGCATTCATTTGGGTTGCTTCACAAAATCGCTTTGGAAAATCCTTGGTGCAGTTGCCATCATCTCCCACACAAACTGCATTAGGGTTAGCATTCCCACAGGGACCATGAATCATACATGACTTGATGATATCATGAAGTTCTGGTTCCTGTTCAGGATCTGGTATTTCAGCAGAAATTAAGCTGTCAATGTCATCAGCATTACGCAGTTTGTCCTCTTGTGCTAAATGGATAAGAATATGAGCATGAGGTAAAGAACGTTTCTGAAATTCAATAACATACAAATGAGAAATGGCTTTTCCCAAAACTCCATTTTTATTGATATCCTCCAAAAGCGCTTTTAATTTCAAATTGAAAACACGTGTAATCAAGTCCGGACGATAATGTGCAGGCTCATTATCTAGGTTTTCCGTGATCTCCTTCCATTTCGGATTGCACGTAAATGTGCAAAACAAATCCGGCTTGCCCATTTTAGTTACCATAGCCATAGCATCTTGATAATTCTGTTGCATGGCCCTAGGACCACCCTGAAAGGAAGAGGGAAGAATAACGGGTCTGCCTGCATGAAGGCCACGATTTTCTGCAACATTTTCAAGATAATCAATGAGCCCTTGATATTGCTCAACACGGAAATTGGCCTGGTTTTGACGAATATAATTAAGACGGTCAGATTCAACTTTGCAGTAACAATCTACAGCATATTGTTGAAGTAATCTTTTACCTTTTAAAATGGGACTAAAAGCATCTCTAAACGCAAACCTATAAGTATAATACTGCAACATAGTAGTACGACAATGCCGGCCTGTTGTATATTCTGCTACATGAGGAATTTCGGAACTCCAACCCAACTCTCCTCTTGGAAAAAATACAGGATATACCATTGGATCGACATTAGGCGAATGCACAGGCAAATCCTGCAATGGTCTATCTCGAGGGTAAACAACGATGTCCCGAGCCAATGGTGGTGCACCATCTTCACCAACAAAAACAGCAGCTACTTCATCATGGTGAGGTAGATTGTATCGACGCCGGTCACCACCACTTCTCAAATGCATTCTAACCTGGAAAACAATAGTAAAGATCTGTAAATATTAGTTCAAAGATTTTTAATTATTAATTTTCGCGTTTTCCATTTACCTCAGATGGGCGACGATTTTGTTCATTTGCAAGTTGAAATTCCTCAGCTTCTACCTCACCCATGTGTTTATAAGCAGCTGCATATGGACTCTCCCTTAAAATGATGTCTTGCAAAGTTTGCATAACTTCAGGAGAACAACCTTGATTTTCTGGTCTTGCCATTCTCTCATTGAATGCATCCATACCATCATAGATATATAATTGACCAAAGGATGGAGGAATACCCGGTGGTGGGTGCAAATTACCTGTTCGGTGACATACCTGGCCATTAATACGAAAAACTGGTGGACCACGTCCCCGCGGTACAGCCAATTTCGCACCCATAGAAGCAAAAGCAACCGAACTATTGAACTTTCGAATATTTTCTTGAAAGTTCTTTGATTGGTTAGAATCACCTACTAAAAGTTCTTTAAGATCATTAGGATAATAAATGTCATCTAAATGAACTTTACCTTTGTGACAACACTTAAAATTGGTCTCGCCAGCAAACATCTTGGCACCACAAAACTGACAGACCTTGTCCATGGCACCAAGATAATGTAGCTCAGGCAATTGGTCTTGTCGAGCAACACGATGCAAAGGGGGATTAGCATCAGCCCGCCTAGCCCTCATACGTTGTGCATTCTCATTCTGCCTGGCTAATCTTTCACCTGGCTCTTCATCTTGACGATAATCAACTTGCCTTTGAGCATTGTTGCTTCTAAGTCTCTCATTTTCTGATAATGGTTGGATGTTATTCGCCTGAAGCTGTCTGCGCCTTGCTTCAGCTACATCCTCATTTGCATGCCTACGCTGAATAACAGAGCGAATTTGTTGTTGATCAGGTGGCTGCAAAACAAACTGACCATTCCTAAAAACTGCTTGGAAGCCAGGAATAATATTAGTGCCTCTTATATTAAACATCACAGGCACAGCACAGAAACACTAACAAAAATTGCCACCCCCAGTTAATAATGCACAGAACAAACCGGTGGGAGCGAAAACAAACCTTTCTTTCTACAAAACACACTGACACTGAAGGGGCAATGGCACCAAACAGATAGCTACACAACCTAGGAGAAAGCGAAAAAAACGTGCATTACACGTCAAATAAAATAAATATATAATAAAATAAAATAAAAAATAAAATAAAACGGTATATCCATCTAAGTTTTAAGTGACAAACCTTTCTTTCTATTCTGCCTTTCTACTTTCTGATTTCTCTCTACTACACAGCAAGGAACAAATGAACCTGAATAAATCCAGACAGAAAAGTTCTTAGATAGTGGGTAGGTAGGTTGGAAAAACCTTCGTGGAGTTTGCCATCTTTAAAATTAAAATGATATTTATCATATTTAAACACAATTGTTACCTCGTTACGTAATTCTTTCGCTTTCGATAAACTGACTTTATAAACTGGTAAACTTTGATTGATAACTGAGTGAACTGATTGATAACTGCTTTGATAATTACAGACAATCGCTATTGTCTATAAATTATTGTCTTTTCTTTCTCGAGCGTAACCGCACTGAATAAAAAACTTAATTTGTTTACTTTTCCGACGAAGGTCGTCGCTATAGTTTTTCCGATTTCAGCAACCAATAAAAACGACGAAATGGAGATCACGTGTCAAAACAAATGTTAAAAAATAGGCATTGCAATAGTTTCTTCACTGGTCGAACTGCCGCTATATGACCACGATTAAGAAGATTTTGACCATTAAAAAAACAAAAACAAAACACTCTCTAAGTTAAATGTGTTACACACGCACGCGAATTAGTATAAGTAGACTAGCCGCCAGGGCGGCGTCGCTCGCCACCCATGTTCAGCATGCGTCCAGTTCACGAAAAATAAAATGAAGAATTGGCAATGATAAGTTTGCCCATGTAGTAGAGTGTTGAATATAACTGATAAAAAATTTGTTGCCAGTTTTAGTCAATGTGAGTTGAACCGAGAGAAAGGATTAGTCAATTAAATTTCCCCTGGAGACATAAAGGAATCAAAACATCAAAATAATAATAAAAATTGGAACATCGAAATTCTCTATATTCCCTCTTTTTAACCAAAACCATGTTTTTTATACACAGAAGATGAAATGAAGAACACACATGCAAAACCATTTACCAACTATTTGCCTAATCAGAATGAAAATTTTTACCCTGGAGACGCGAATTATAAACAAACATCACAACACTTTAAATGCCCTTCTATTGACCGAAAACTATTTTTTTGATACACAGAAAATGCAAAGTAACTTCTACGTAAAACAAATCGCAATAAAACTAATGCAAACAAACACCAAAGAATCCAACATCCCACTATTATGATAATGCGTATAAATGCATGTGTATCACTGGAACTGAACTGAATAAAGGTTTTGTAAAATTATTTTTTACCCTGGAGACGTGAAACTTTGGAACACTTAAAATGCCCTACTTCAGACCAATATATACTTTTACATGCAGAAACAAAGGGCAATACAACAAAGAAGTATATATCGTATACGCAGAATAGAAGTAACTTTAGTGTAAAAAAAGCAATACATAATACAGAACACAAAAGCAAACATTGAATAACATTACGAAATGTGAATTGAAAACAAATCGATACCTCGTTTGTTTCGTACAGAAGTTACATTGGACAGAATTTTTAAAATCGATAATCTGTTCTTCACCAACCATCAACATCATGATTTAAACCATGAGTTTCATTTCTTTACGGTTATTGTATATTTTATTTTGCTTATCTAAAATAAAATAGATTTCGAATGCATAATGGTTTAAATACCTAATCGTATTATGACAAACAAACAAACAAACAAAAAGGAACTTCGAGAACATTTATATTAAACTTAAAAACAATAATTGAAGACACAAACTTAATAATTGACATACAAAAAACCTTAACATACTATGACGATATTGAAAGAAAGCAAAACAAACTAAAAGAAACTTCAAGAACACAATTTACGTTATGAATAATAATTAAAAACACAAACATTTTTTAACAAATGAATACATTCAAAAAGTATACAAAAAAACCTAATCATACAATGACGATATCGAAAGAAAAACAAAACAAACTAAAAGAAACCTTGAGAAAGCATTAACCTTAAAAATAATAATGAAAAACACAATCGTAATGATAGAACATTGACATCTGTGGAACCATTTTTAATTTCAATGAAAAACTCCTCTGGCTAATTCACAACAGTTATTCTTTACTCATCCAGCATACTAACTGTCTTCTTAGTAAATAGATCTATATTATTTTAACTTTGGTGTAACTTCAAACAAAAGAGGATTATATACCTTTCAATAATCAATTCACATCATCATCATGTTAGTAAACAACATCTTCTGCTCTTCTGCTGCAGCCATTTTTAAACACTTCTAAACTCTTTACTTTCTATATTTCATACCTGTAAACAAATAACTAATACTTTATTTACTTTCCAGCACACTTTCCTACTGCAAACATGTACTAAATACCTCTGTAAACTTTCTTTACTTTCCAGTAAGTTTCTACTGTCCATGCACAGAAATATGCTTTCTCCCACTCAATCTCGCCAGCATTTTGTGCTGAAAAACATAAAACAGACTTCTTGTTTGCTAACACTGTTTCTGACTTGATATTGGTCCAGTATTGATCGAAGATTAAAGGTTTTTGTTCACCCAGTCTTGCTTCGTGCTCAACTAAATTCACCTTCGTCTGCTTCGTGCTAAACTGTCTGTAAACTAACGGATTTAATAACCGATTCCGTTGCTATCGATTTTTGATTTTCGACAGCCAATCAAAATGGCGAAAAAAGAATTCCTTGCGTTTTGATTGGCTTAAAGAAAACTGACGTTAGATGCCCCGTGCTATTATACTAATCGTGAATGTGCCGTGCGTGGTCGGACTGCCGCTATATGACCACGATTAAGAAGATTTTGACCATTAAAAAAACAAAAACAAAACACTCTCTAAGTTAAATGTGTTACACACGCACGCGGATTAGTATAAGTAGACTAGTATCCCGGGTAAAAACTTTTTACCGAACTTAACTTCGAAAAGGATGGGTCAAAATCGCCTTTCCCGTGAACAATCCCCGTGATGAAAATTTCAATTTAGGAATTGGAAACCGAAAATGTAACCATGTTGTAGAGCTCGAAAAACTGATCAAAAAAATGTATGGGATCCTTTCGCTACGACCAACCGTTAGAGAGATATCGCTGATCAAAGATTTCGATGACGTCATATCCGCAGTACCAAATAAAATTTAGGCCCAAATGATGCGTCACCCCATCACCCGTATCGCTGACCCCATAAAACGTCAGTTATCCCTATTGGTTCTTGAGATATTTCCCCAAAAACGTCGCGTTCGATTGGGGATGCAATGCAATGGTTCCCCGTGATCATAAAAAAACTGACGTCAAATGATGCCACGTGCTTTTGGAATGATCGTGAAAAAAGTGTCTCTCGCATCTACGTGGTTTTACGCGCACATAAGAGGACGATGACCGTAAATTAAAACTAAATATATCACTCTCTAAAATAAAAGTGGGATGCACAATCGCGGATTATTATAATAAGATTATTATTATTTACGAAATACAATTCGCAGGCTTCCAAAGCCTCTATGAATCGCTCATTGTTAGGTTAGGTCATACGTATCGTTGTTGCATCCAATGCTCGTCTAAATTACGTTTGAATTCGCCAATGCTCTTTGCATGGGCAACAGATTTTGGTAGTTCGTTCCATGTTTTTACAGCACGGTGGTAAAACGAGTTGGTTTCTACCCCACGAATCCCGTCTTTCGGCGTCTGTCTTTCAATTTGATTTTCATGCTTCCTACTCGGTCGTGTTGTACGTTTGAAATTGCTAGACAATATTTCGGCGTCGTATTTGTGGAAGTGCTTAAAGAGCTCAATCATATCACCACAGGCTCGACGGTACTTCAGGGACGGAAGGTTCAAATTCCGGAGACGTGTTGCATAGTCAAGATAAGAGAACCCATCAATGAACTTTGTGGCGCGACGTTGAACGTTTTCTACAGTGTTGATATCTTTCAGCAAGTGTGGACTCCATACTGACTGCCCGTATTCGAGATGCGGTCTTACAAATGATGTGAAGAGTTTAACAAATAGATTGCCATCCAGAAAGCTAGAACTTCGCCGTATTAATCCCATCATTGCATTAGCCTTCTTTATTTTCTCAGCCATATGCGCTTGAAAATTTAACTCACTGTCCAATAAAACTCCAAGATCTTTTTCTATGGACGTTGTTTCTAGTTTGTGACCATTTAGCGTGTAGGGGTAGGTACATTTAATGTTTCGAGGTTTACCAAGATGGAGAACGTGGCACTTTTTGTTGTTAAATTGAAGGAGCCACTTTCTTGACCATTCTTCTAAGCAGTTGATATCATCTTGTAGTAGCTTCGCATCATCGTTTGAATTTACCTCTTTCATAAGCTTCGTGTCATCAGCGAATAAAAATATGTTGGATTTGACATTATCAGGTAGGTCATTGATATAAATGATAAAAAGTAAGGGACCGAGAACACTTCCTTGCGGTATTCCACTCAATACTTCTGCTGGTTCAGAATCAGTTCCATTAACTCTTACTACTTGTAGCCGATTTGAAAGAAACGCCTTTATCCATAGTAGCATGTTTCCATGAATGCCATACGCTTCGAGTTTTTTTAACAGTCTTTTATGCGGGACGGTATCAAACGCTTTGGCGAAATCAAAGTATATAGCATCAACGATTCCCCCTTTTCCAATAATTTCGGTACATTTATCTAAGTATAATAACAACTGAGTTGTTGTTGAGCGTCCTTTTATGAAACCATGTTGGTATTTCGACACAAGATTCAAGTTCCTCAGATGACTAACAATGGAATTTTTTATCAAAGTTTCCATAATTTTGCAAACAATGGATGTTAAGCTTATCGGCCTGTAGTTTTCTGCAATATTTTTTGGTCCTTTTTTGTATATCGGGGAGACAATGGCTTTCTTCCAGTCGTGAGGTACGCGTCCTTCAGCAAGTGTCTTTCGGTAAAGAAGAGTGAGTGGGGATACGATGTAGTTAGTCCACAGGGGCTAAGTTTAAGAATAACCGACATGACATCTTCTTCGGAAATTTTGAGGTTAGATAATTTCTCTCGTGTTTGCTGTTCGAGTGTTGGAATTATTGTATCTTTTTCTTTCGTGAAGACGCTGACAAATTGTCGCTGCAGAATATTAGCTTTCTCTTTGTCTTCGAATTTGATGGACTTCTCGTCAGCAGCGTTGCTCAGAAGAGGTGCTACGCCAGTTTTCGTCTTGAGTTTGCTTCGTGTATACGCCCAGAACCTTTTAGGATTTTTCGTTGCTTCATCAGCAATGCCTTTTTCGAATGATCGCTTTTCTTTTCGGATTAATCCCCTAACTTTGTTCCGTTCTTTAGTGTACGCATTGCGGTTGGCTATGGTAATCACACCAAGATTATCTTTTTTTGACATCCATCGTCTAAACAGTGTACGCTTATTTTTTATTGATGTTCGGAGTGATTGAGATATGGGGATGCTGCCTTTTAGATTCCATTTTGCTGCACCTTTACTAACAGGTACAAAACGATTTCGCAGATCCATTAACTTTTCCTTGAGTGCGTTCCAAATTTCTTCTACTTTTTTGTTTTTGTTTTGGGCTACAAAGGTGTTACTCCAAGATGAAGTCTCAAGCTCTTCTCGCATAGAATCGTAATTTGCTTTGTGATAAACATGCCGCTTTCCAACTGTGGAGTAGTCTAAGTAACAGTGATAATTAAAAGAGATCACAGAGTGGTCACTTTTGCCAAGCGGTGCCTGATAATCTATGTTTGAAACTTGCATTAATTCGTCAGTTAGTATCAGGTCGATTAAGGATGGATTGTCTGTTCCACGTTTTCGTGTCGCTTCTTTTACGTGTTGAAAAAGATAACAGTCACGTACAGTCTCGATAAAATTCGATTCCTTACTTTCTTCATTGCAGTTGGTAGTCATGTTCCGCCAGTTGATACGCCTGAAGTTATAGTCGCCAACAAAGCATTTATGAGTATACTTTTTCCTACCACATACAGTCTTGAGTAATTCATTCAATTTTTTGTTGTTCTCTTCAGCACCAGTGCGAGGGGTGGGACTGCGATACATGCAACCAAACAAGAGCAAATCTCCAGCGTGAAGCTTTATTTCTAGTAAACAGACTTCTTCGAATTTGTTTGGGACTTTAATTTGAATCACTGAATTTGATATTGATGAGTGAGTGTAGATAGCAATACCGCGACCAATAGTTGAATCTGCTTCCAAATTAACGTGGTGGAATGTGTAATTGGGTATATCGTAGTCTTGGCCCATGCGCTCGCTTCCATTTTTCGGTTTCATTTCGCAGATTGCAATAATATGTGGCTTAGACTTTTGTACGCGATCTAAAAGTTCGACTTTCTTCGATGCTGTGAATTGATCTGCGTTGGTGTATAGAATGCGAAGAGAGTGGTGCTTATTGCTAAGATTTCTTCTCCGGTTGGATCTTGTTGGTAGCGTGTTTTGGTTTATGTCTTCCAAAGACATTTTCAGCGAGTTTACTTGATCAAGGAAGTCTTTAACAAGAGATTTTTCTAAGTTAGTTAACGAGTCGAATCCATCAAGTTCTTGTTTATTTTCCGGCATTTCCTTGTAGGGTGTAGTCTGTGATTCTAGTCGACCACCGCAGAAAAAGACGTGGATGTACTGAAGAATATATTGGCTTTTATATGAAACGTACTTTCCAAGACGAAGATCACCTTTTTTAATAGTTTTGTGACAGACTTTGCACTCTGCGGTACCCAACTTTGAGTGGTCGACATGGAATTTTTTTGTTGTGTTACATTTTTTTGTAAGGTCATCTTTGATTGAATGCACTGTTTTATTTTTTGATTCTTTATTCGGGTTACTTTTTATAATTGAAAGGTCACTTTCTTTCGTATTTGCTGCTGAATGGGTTGACTCTTCAGGAACTTCATAAGACGGAGGCCGTTTTTTGGATTCCCTCTCACTTTCCAAATATGTTGGGATTCGCTTCCTTCTTCTTGGTTTTTCTCTTTCGCTTTCTCTCCCCACCGTTTAATTAAAGCTCTTTCTGCCAATGTGTAGTCGTCTGTTACACTAATTTTTCTGAATGCTTCATTTCCTTTCAAATTTGAAAGGTTATTCATTACTTTCGCTTTATCATCGTTACTTTCTAGGATGATCTTCAAAGGTCTTATTTTATCTGGTGATATCTGACCAAGTCGCATGACGTTCTTTATACCCACTGGTGATACGTGTATATTTACCAGTAGCTCATCAAAAAATTCTCTATCATGTTGCTTGTTGGTTTTTTCATCAACGCCTGGTGTTTCAGCAATTCCATGAATGATGATGTTACAGGACCTAAGCTTCTTTTGCTGATCTTCCGCTAACTCTTCATTTTTCGCATCAAGTATGATCTTTTGTATGTCGTTCTTCCTTTCGAATTTCTCACTTTGTTTAACCGCATTAGCGTATGAAAATATTTTGTCGTCAGGTTCAGGAGCATCGACATTTCGTTGCGGAATGATATCTTTCATAGTATTAAGCAGGGATTGTTTGATGCTTTCTTCCATTCTCTCCAGTTTTTCGTTCTATTTGAATTCTAGATGTGATATAGGGTCGTAGTCTAAGTTGGGCTTGCTTTGATTCTCGCGCTGCAGAACATCGTGCGTCATACTTTCGTGCTGTGTTTTAAGCAGCATTTCGTTTTCTTGTTGGCCATCATTTTCCCCACGGTTTCCACCTGTCCATGCTCTCAACTCACTCTCCAAGCTGTCAATCTTGTTCTTCAACTCGGCTTCTATTTTTTCGTTAGCCTTAATTAGCTCTTTGTTTTTCTCAATGGTGCCACTGACGACTGTGTTTCGTGCCTATAGTTCAATAAGCAATGACTTTTGGTCATGCTTTTCCTTGTCGCTGTCGAAAGTCAATCTCGCAACGGCTGCAGATAGTTCCTCAACTTCTAATGATTGGTTCAGACGATCGTTCATTTGTCCTTCTGCCATATGCAGCACGATTTCCTTATCGACGGGGGTGCAGCTTCCGCACCTGAATATATTGCCTTTTTTCTTTTTTTTACGGTGATTGATGATATTTTGTATTTCGTATGCGGGGAGCTTAGAGCACCGGTAGTGGACGAAGCGCTTACATTCGTAGCAGGTGAGTCTGAAGTCTTGATTTTCACTTTCATTGTTACATACCGTCCACGTGCATGTAGCTGATTCGTTGCTTTCACTTTCTTCCATTTGGTGTCGTAGAGTTTACAGGGAGATTCTTCTTCGCGTTCTGAGTTGTATTTCGTTGTTCTGTAGTGTTTATCGAATTCTCCACCTGTATGAGCGTACTGCAGATGTTGTTTAGCTGTCGCGCGGATGTTTTCTTCTGTTATGCAGGAATTTAGTAAGATTTCAGTGTTTTTCTTATGTTTGATTTGCTTTTTTTTGTAGGATTTTAGAAGCTTGTTCACGGAGCTCTTGCAAACACGACCGCTCTATTTGACGTCAAATTTTGCTCTGGTCTGCATCCAAGCATTCTTAAAAAGCTCATGAAAATGTTTAACTGGCTTAAGCATATTGGCAGTTGATTGTATTGAAATGATTTTTATAAAACCTGAGTCATCATATGCACGGCCCCCTATTGCGCATACATGCACACCATGCTTAGAGTTGCCATCTGCGTACAACAGCTACTGCAAGTTAAGAGAGAAATTCAGTAGTATAGTAAACCTTTCAGAATGGGAAATGGACATAGTGTAATCCGTGTTTTGTTTTAGATATATAGATATATATTAGACTTATAGATGGTTTTCATTTAGTTATCTAAAAAATTGAACCAAATCCTCTGAAACTTCAAGAAAACATTATACCTCTTTGAAAAGTTACATTTGAAGCTCCTCGATGTGAAGGTTGATTCAAAGTTTAAAAGAAAAAATGTTTTGATATTTCATTACAGTTGTTTATTTTTTTGTTAAATCAATTTGGTTTACTTGTTTTCATTGTGCCAAAGCTTAGAAGTGGAACTATATTGTTTTGTTTGGTTCTGTTGGATTTTAATTTGTTTCGACCATATGTACTTACTTTTGAGTACAGAGGCGTTGTATATTTTGTTCTTTTGTTATGAAAAAAGGCACTAAGGAAAATTTATTCCCCGTCAATTGCGCTTGAAGGGCCAGGGAGAGGGAGTGGTTTCCTTACCAAGACAGCATATGATTCCAGTTCTTTTATAACTCCAACAAAATGCATTAGCAACATATTGTGGATGTATTTAGCTCGTTAGTCTTACCAAGTAATAGCCACCTTTGAAAGAAAAGAAATTAGGTTAATGAGACAGAACGAATGTGTGATAAATTCAATTTAGATCCACATGTTGTAAACATTAAAATATGTACATTTAATTTAATTTGGACTTGCCAACAGTAAGTAAGTAAGTAAGTAACCGGAAGTTTTTAGTCCTTGGGCTTCCAACCGTAATGGTTGGTTTTTTCGCCCGCCACTATTAGTTGACTTACCACCAGAGATACGTATAGCATTGCCCAACTTGCCCGAAGGCCAGAGTGCAGTCAGTCGATGGCTCCTAGCGGACTGATACGCTGCTTCTCAAGCGCATCAGAGTGGAGTATCAAGATACGACATGACTGGACTCGAACACGGGTCGCAGCGGTCGCACTCAACGGTACTAACCACTACACCATCGCTGCAACAGAAATATTAAGGGCAAAAGCATGTACTCCTCCTTACTTATTTGGAGTTTGTGCTGCAGAAACAGGGTCGTAGCAATAAACATAAACAGTATATTCAGGAGTATTGCTTTATTTTACAAAGTAAATTAGTATACAATTCTAAACCCTGCGAAACATGTTCGGGATGAGTTGCATAACCTTCTCTGCAAATCCCTTAAATTCTGCCGATATATCATTTAAGATACCTGGGTAAAACTGCTCAATTTCATCTGCTTCTATCGGAATGAAACCATCGTGCGTCTCATATAGATGAGGTAACTCTCACATTATATTAGGACGACCCTTGGGTCCGTTATTTTGACTTTTAGAAATTACATGTGCATTTCAATGGTCTCTAACACTGTTAATATCTTCACGCAACAGTTCCATGAAGCAAAACCGAATGCATTTCACTAATACAGGGTCGGAGTTGGTAAAAATGCCAAAATCAACCATATCTTGAAAAAATCTTTTCCACCAACCAACACTGTCTCGTAGAGTTGACCAATATGATCACTGAATGCTCATTGCCGTTATCTGTTTTTATCGGGTTTGGAACACCTTTGATTTTCTTTACAGCGTTGCGGTAAAATTTTGCCATAACGTCTGGTAATTTATTTGAAGGCCCAACTTCTGGCCATATAAGTTTTCGGGAAAACCTGTCGATGGCACCGTGAACGAAAAAGCCAAAGGGCTTTAACTTGTCATGACCATCAATATGCCATGCTTGGTTAGGTCCTTTGGAAACGTACTTTCGTCGGTGTTGTTCTTCTACGAAGATCTACTCTTTTGGGATCCAAGGTCTTGAGAATCTTTGTCACATCTTCGTATAGGCAAATGATTGTATTAGAGAAGAGCGATGAACGTATTCTACGATAACCGATGTCGGAACCACTACCACGAAGCTCTTTTTGAATTGCCTCTTGTATTTCCTTGTAGATGGATCTTACTCCTTGAATGTTTTTCGTCTTTGCCCATTGACGTAAACGTCTTTTCAATGTTGAGAAGCTTAGTTTCAAGTCATGGTTAATGTACAATATATCTATTAATGTCACGATAAGTAAATCCTTGTTTAAAATAACCTGTTAACATATCCATGACTTGTCGTTGTGACTCTTTCATTCTATGTTCTTACATAATAAGTGAATTCTGTCATATTCAAGAAAATTGAAAAATGAATAGAAGTTCAGAAAAATCGAATAGAAGCTCCAAAACAAAATGAATAGTTGTTTGAAGAAAACGAATAGAAGTTCGGAAAAAACGAATAGAAGTTCGGAAAAAGTTAATGGAAAACTGACCCTTCAGTACCATCGTACATAACTTCTAGAGTTAATTAAGATAAAATTATATGTGTTTAAAGCCGATTACGGTTGCACAAAACATAAATATAATAAAAGCTTATGATGGTATTTGATTTATGACCTTTTAATATCTGAAGTTTTATAAAATGGATTCGGAATAAACAAACAAAAAAATATTTCATCTCATGGTTACTAAATCTTTAAATCAATTTAATCATAAATCAATGGATGTTGTTACTAGATTTAAAGTATTGTAAATTTTCAAAGGCCTCCAGTGTAAACAGCTTCTCGATGCATTCAATTGTGGAAAGGTTTTAAACGATAAACATGGTTAAACCTTGTATGCCCTATCCGCAGGTATTGTGGATTCTCCTGTCATTCATCAACTGTAAGTAAACTCTGAAATTTGTTAAGTTTTAAAATGTTTTAGGAATGGTTGACTTATTCTATTTCTTTTTATATGCTAAAAGATGTTCACTGTTTACATTGCTAACCGTATTCCAATAATGCAGTTACCCATTTGATCAATAAAAATGTATTGGTAGTGTTTACAAACTATGATCACAAACAGTAGTATTAAAAACTATCATTAGAAAAGGCTTGAGTTGTTTAGTTTGTTACAATAGAACGGGAGCAGCTAGAAGGAGCATCCAAATGCAATAAAGCCCTGTAATTGCACCATTAGAGCCATTAACGGTTTTAACTGTAGCATAAACACCTCTTTTAGAAAAGAAACATAATCTCTTTGTAGGTTTCCTCCTCGTGAAACAAATGTGAGAAATATTATTCTGCTCATTTGGTTGCTTCAGCCCTATTAAATAAAAGGTATTGAGTTGTGGATGTGCGAAGTATGTGTTTGATTACACTCTACCGTTGAAGGAGGTACGGCGATAAGAGTAAAACAAGATACTCTTTCCACTTCATAATTTTGCTCTAGAATGGAAGTCTATTGTACGCGATACTATTGGAAAGGCTTTCAAATTTTACTGATATCATTCAATATTGTCAAATTTGCAGATTCAACAAACAACGTCAAGACTAGTGTTTTGATATCACAGAATAGAAAGCTTAAGCAATCGTTGTACTGACAACAGAGATGCTATTATAAAGATTTCCTTCTTACCAGTGATCTTTTCATTCAAGTTCATTAAATAAACTTATTATAATAACAAAACAATTGGCTGAATTTTATTGCTTTTGGATGAATTGCATTACAAATTTTTCGAATATTTCTTGCCGTCATAGTGTAGTTATTATTATTATTATCAACAATCTTTATACAGGTATTTACATTTCAACAAACTTAATTGCTGCTGTGATTGCTGATTGCTAGGATCCTTATCACGTCTATATACTCGTAAAAAGTACACGTCAGTGGGCTTACATACCCAATTAAAAAAGTTAAAACGAAACTTTTTGTCTCTGCATTTTGAATAAGGATTAGTCACGTAAGATCACACAAAACTCTATTACAGTACCGTTAACATGACGTCAGTTGTTTTTTGATTACGGGGGAACCATTGCATTGCATCCCCAATCGAACGTGAAGTTTTTGGGAAAATATCTCGACCAAAAATTTGGGCCAAATTAATTTTGGTGCTGCGGTTATGACGATCCCATACACTTTTTTGATCAGCTTTTCAAGCTCTACGACGTGGATGTACTTTCCATTCGTAATTCCGTGATTTAATTTTTCGTAATGGGTACGCACACGGAAAGAAAGGGAAAAACATCGTTTTCGTGGTTAAAGTCGGTAAAAACATTTCACCCGGGATGCTAGTTTTATATATATATATAATCGTCGTTGTGCATCCCACTTTTATTTTAGAGAGTGATATATTTAGTTTAAATTTACGGTCAAGTTCTGCTTATGATCGCCTAAAACCACGTAGAGAGATAGCATAATGAGAGAACTAAAACACGGTCAAACTCTTACAGTTCCAGAAAGAATAGGTAAAAATGAGTTCCTAGGTCATAAGTCAAAACTCTGTGATTCTAGGACATGGCCAAACTCTGATAATCATGCCAATCCCGCAAAGAAAAAGAAGTCATCAACCAAAACCATCCCATTCCTACTGCGCATGCAGAGAACACTGCTGACGTCAGCACTCTCCTCGAAAAGCGCTATCATCCTTAGCATACATCAAATTCACATCGGTCACGGTTGAATGCGTCAGGGAAATTCCGTAGAAACTCCCAGAAAGTCCCTAAAATAAATGAGTCAGGGAATTCCCTGAACCATGTCTCAGTTCTGTCCACTCGTAAAAAATTGAAACGTTGTATATAATCAATATATAAGGTTTGCGGAGTGGGTGCGTGGAATCACCCGTTCGCCAGCGAAAATATGGAATGCGTGAAAGCCGGATATTCATTCAACAAATTCCGGCGAGCGAGCTGAATGCATGAATACGCATCCATAACTGAAAGGGCGCCATTTCCTTTTCGCACCACCCCCCTAAATATGTGCCATATTTTTTACTGTTCCCTCTTCATCATGGAGATAAAAATAACCGTAATCCTAACCCTTAACCCTGACCCTAAAACATCCCGGACGGAGACCACTGCGAAAAGAAAATAGCACCACTGAAAGAATATATGTAATTTTTGTTAGTTTTCTTGAAATGTATACTATCAACGTAATGTACAATTTAGTTATATTGCGATTCAGAGTCCTTATTACTTCAAAATGTCCAAATACCAAACTGTGCTCCCTTGCCTCGTTTTGATGTGGTAATTTGATGAAAATTATCAGAAATTGGCCCATAGCAATTTTCAGTTATGAAAAACTTAATATCAAGTAATGTCACAATATAAAAAATCAAAACAAGGTCGGGTTTGATAGTCTGATAACGTGTATTTAAAGATTTGATTTTGTGAATGTGGGATGGAGATAGAAAAGAGAAGGAAAACAAAATGCTTTATGTACATAAGTACAGATTTCAAAAAAATTCCGACATTCATAGTCGCAAAAAGAGCATGAATAAAAATGATCTATTATAAAAAAAATAGCTTTTTCGTATGCATAAAGAAACACTAGGAAGTAAAACCAACAAGAAATACATAACAGACATCTTTTAAACTTTGCCAAAATGTTCAGGTAACTTAACACAGATATAATGAACAACTTCCAGTTTTATGTTGCAAATTTAAATGTCAATCAACAAAACTCAATATATGTATACATAAAACATTCTTGAATTGGTCACATGTTCTTTTCAAATGAACGGTAACCGATTTGAATCAATGTTTCCTGACCACATATGCTGGAAATTTCCAACATGTCACATTTGTTACTCCTGTCTTGGTACAGCAGTTCCATTGTTTCAAGTGTACCAGATATTCCACGACTATAGTGATTTGTCTCAATTCATAAATTGATATCAGTTACTCTTGATAATGCCTTATACACCTGAAATAGTAAAACCAACAGACAAATTATTAGTACTAGTAATAACATGGTTTCGAGGGTGATTTGGGATTAATAGCCCCGAGGTTCATTGAAAAAATTTGAAAATAGCCCGAACGTAGTTAATTATATGGTAAAAAGGTTGATGATTGAAAGCAGGAATTCAAAGAAATAGACATTCAAATATTGAAATCAACAACTCAAGAAATATTAAACAAATTGAAAATAAATTTATTAAAACATTCGAAAAGTCCATTCGAATTATTTGATTGGTTTACAAAAATTGTGCGATATTTTTTAGCCAATCAAATAATTCGAATGGACTTTTCGAATGTTTTGATAGTGAAATCGATTGTTTCACAAATATCGTACGACTTTTTTAACCAATAGAAATCTTTGTTTACATCAGGGTGTACAAAAATCAGGGTTATTACAGATTAATCGCCCCGCTCTCCCCGTATATATATATTGAATAGCAAATCAGACAATAATTTTCCGCCATTACAGGTAGGTAATTGTTGTTTACAGTTTTTGTTGTAAAGCAGTTCAGTTTGTGAGTGGATTACATTAGAAACAATAAAGGTCAATTTTTTTCTACAGAGGGTAAATAAAGCCTGATACGCTACATTTCCAACTAGCAATAAGAATTCAAAATCTCTAAGGACCAATTAACAAAATTTTGTGGGTGTAAAAGTGGTCTCATTGCAAATGATGTTGTGTTGACTAGTTCGGTCTGTTGTGTGGAAATAAACTCTTTCTTGTGCCAGCGGTTCAAAAAACACAAAAGGCTAAACAAAAATGGCAGAAACGTAGTAGCAAAAGGAATGGATCGTATGGATATTCCTAGCACACAACACAGCTGTTGAGCACATTGATGCTCAGTCAACAAATAATTTTAGTGTGCTTTGAAAAGTTTAGAAGCCTTACTTCTATCTAGAATATGAGAGATTGTCAAAAAGGTCAACGAACAATATATTCCCATCCACAACTTACATTAATAGCATGAAGGTATTGGTTTCCCAGAAACAAACCTCAAAGCAAAGCAAAGCTTTCCCGGGGGAAGGGGAAAAATGTCTACTTAACTCTAACTAAGAATGACAACTTTGCATTTTGGTAAGCAATCCATGTACCGTAGAAACGGGAAAATTTGCCTAAAAGCCATACTTTGAAAATTTTTTTGCTCGCGCATTCAAGGTTATCTGACCGAATTCTACTTGGGAAATCTGATGTAAGTTAGCCAAATTGCACTTTTTGTATGACCCTGTAGGAGGTTTCATCGAGTTACGGCAGCCGAAATGCATCTCTCTATTAGTATTTTGATGACAATATTTGATCTTGCCAAATGAGATCCGTTCCGCTAAAAAGCTACACTCCGCAATAAAGGATGTTGAGTTATTTCAGAAATGTTGTTACTTCTTTATATAATTGGGCTAAGGAGAGACTAGGGTCTGACTTAAATAGCTGTGAGAATATCCACTTTGTTAAATCCTTTTTTATCATCTATATACTAATACGCGCTGTGCATACCACTTTTTTCACGCTTTCACTCTCTAAAATTTCGGGTCGTTTTTGCGGTCACTTATTCATAATGGAGTGTCAGACCACGGCGGTTAATATTTTTCTACGATTAGTATAGGGGAAAACATTGCATTGCATTTAATCGTTTCAAATGTTTTGATTATTCGTGAGATCAAACAAGACAACAACGAAAGTATTGCGCGAAGATTTATTAATGTTTTTAGGGTAAGTACGCTTTAGAACTTTTTTGTTTGTTTGTTTTGTTTTTTCTTATAGTATTAATAGGGTTTCTGCGTCATTACTTTTCAAATAATACGGGATTGAAGAAATGAATATCATGGTTTTTAATCATGACGGTCTGGGTTCGTAAAGAAAATCGCAATTGTTTTTAATTCACATTTCGACACTTTTACGACTTTCGCGTTTGGCTTTTATTTACATTGGGGTGTGGATTCCATGAACAGTTACAGCGATTTTAATCTTTTTGTTGTTTACCTGTACGCACAATTTATTTTTACTACTGCATACATCGTATCGTGAAAGATTTATTACGAATATTTTGATGTGTTTCAGATCTTCTGATTAAAAAGCTTTTCTGTTCATACTAAATATGCTTTAACCGAATACCTAAAGATTTTTAATTAAAAGAGTGAAGAGTGTTTTTTTCTGTATTGACGTTAGATATTTTTAATCATGGGGAACCATTGAATTGCATCTTCAATTTATACATATGTAAAAAGTGAAAAAAGTGGACGCACAGCGCGTATTTTTTTTTTTTTTTTTGATGAATTAAAACCCGTGTTCTACACGCTGTTCTACACGGGATACTACATTCTAAACAACATTCTACATTCCAAACAATTGAGGAACTTTATCATACTAAAATTCATTATAATATGCCTTTCTCTCTGTTCAGCTCACATCGATTAAAACCTGTAAAAATTTTTTACACGGGTTACTAGTATCATTTTAACATTTTGCCATTATTGATTTGCTTTATTTCTTCAGGTCAAAAATAGTGCTCAATACTTTCGTAGAGCTATTTATATGTACGCATAAGAAAAAACAGCGGTTTTTTGTTTGTACTCAAAGTTTCATGTCTCATTGGATTTCTGCGAAAGCAAGAAATACTTTAAAACCGGCTTTGTTTTTCTTTTTTTGGATTTCTGCGAAAGCAAGAAATACATTAAAACCGGTTGGTTAGTTTTTTTTCTGCTGTCCAAACCTAGCGGTTATTTTAATTTTCGTGTGTGCCTTTACATGAAAACTACCAAAACATTCTTTATATAGGTATTTTAGTGTTTTGCCACTTTTTCACAAAAAAAAACAGACAATTCTCCTACTAAAAAAACAATGGAGAACTTCAGTTCCACCAAATTCGAAGCATCGCTTGTAATAAACTTATAATTTTAAAAGTTCGTTGTTGGTAACATCTTGTTCTAAGCTCTCTTGCAGTTAGGAAAAATTATCGAAGGCGTTCATAGTTAAACTTTTTAAAAGCTATATTTTTAAATGCTTAGTAGCTAGATAAGGTAGGTAGATATGTAGTTAGTTTTAAACAAAGTATTTCTGATGAGTTTTTCGCTTTTACTTTGTTTCTTTTTTTTTTTTTTCGAAAAAGTTTGTGTTTTTTTTTCTTTTCGCTCTTACATCGTTTCTTTAAAAAAAACTGTCATATAAAATGTGTATCCATGGTTACAATTCGCATCTTACGCGTATTTCTTTTCTTTGTATGTAGAAGCTTCTGTTGTTTTTAAAGTCCTATTAACACTTTTTAAAAGGTAAATTGCCACCATCCCTGGAAATGAACAACAGTTGACAAACTTTCTAGCGGGATTAACTAATATAGTTCTATTTTTGTTTTATCTATTTTTGATCTATATGTATATATTAGTTATGCTTTCATGGATTCCTAGGGAGTGTGTGATCAAAAATGTGATGTTGTATTGTAGAAGTCATTCAATGTTCAAATTTGAAGAATGTCACTAGTCATTTTTCATGCTTCAGCTGGTTTCGCAGAAATCCTTATGCCTGTCAGGGCATCTTGTTGCCATTATGATAGTTACATTTAAGTACTGGCATGTAAATAAAATTTCCCGTTAGGTGAAGGTCTGCATTTATATCTAGAGTTCAAAGTTTGTTACTTTGATTACCACTCTATTTAGAGTCTAATGAAACTTTTCAAACACTCAATCAATTATTATTTATTTCACGAATTCTTAAATACAGGATGATCATTCAAAAATTAGCAATATACATATTTACAAAATTTCTGTTCTTCATCATAAAAGCATATTCATGTAAGATTTTAACCCAACCGATGATAATGAAGCCATGAACAATAAAAACTGGCTTTTTTGTAGCCTGTATGAGACTAAGACATTTTGGCATAACTACAGATGAAACAAGAACTTTCTTTTTTAGCTCATGATTTTCGGATGCATTTCATATCAGTTAATGGTATTGACTCCAGAAACTGCGGAAACACCACGCATCCCTGTCGATCATTGGGATATGTTTATCATCAAAACGTGCAAACAAATGATATGATAATTTTCTCCAATGACAATTGTGATAGACATTTGATTAACGAAACTATTTTGTTATCAGATTCTGCTGTCTACATTAAGGGAATAGAAAAAAATGGTTGCTTCCCAACACTTGTTGGAATGGAGGGAATCTCAATGTTTGGTGTGCAAGAGTATATAATGAGTATCAATATCTCAATGCAAAATCTTAATTTCATGGACATAAGTTTAATTGAAGTTACTGGAAAAGAGCTTGAAGAAGTTCAAATCGACATTGAAAATTGCTACATTGAGGGTATAGTAAATAAAAAGTTTCTTGCCATCAATCTTACTGATCAGTCAAAACCATCAAACAAGACACTCATTTCCATTCACAACTGCACAGTTGGTGCTGCAATAAGCATATCAGGTCATGACCGACACTTAAATGTCATTATTAAAATTACTAATTCATTGTTTTTCAATACGTTAATGATCAGTATCATGAATGCTGAAGCATTTGCTTTGCACAATTGTCAGTTTAGTGGACAAATGAATATGAATCGATACTTACTTAAAGTTGAGAAAGTAAAGTCCGTTGACTTTAATGATGTGTTGATCCAAAATGTTACTGCTGAAGGTATTATTACAGTAACAGATTCCCATTGTATAATTCGTAACTTAACAGCAAGAAATATGCATTCAAAAAGTTATTTGTTTAATTCCGTTGGTAGAACATTCAAATTATGGGATGCCATCGTTAAAAATGTTAGAACCAGTGGTATCATCAACTCGTGGAAGCAGTCCTCAACGTTAATCAATAACATATTAATTGAACAGGTGTTTGTTGATTATATGTTCGTCCTTCACAAGGTGAAACATGCAAACTTCACTAAAATCAATCTTGAAAGGGGATTAGGCGAAAATTTCTTCGAATATAACCATGGAGAATTTGTGTTTTTATCAAAATTTAACATCAAACATACGAAAGTAAAGTTCGATTATCTTTTTTTAAAGAATGTGAGTAATGTCAACATAACGGAAATCAACATTGAAAACGGGACAGCAGATGAGAATAGCGTTTACATCGAAAAAGGAAAAGCAGCTTTTCTATCAAAGTTTGTAATCAAAGATACAATAGTGAAGTTCCCGTATCTTTATTTGTACAATGTGAGCAATATCAACATAACAGAAATCAGTTTTGAAAACGGATCAGCAGTTCCGCGTGGCGTTTACATCGAAAAAGGAAAATCAGCTTTTCTATCAAAGTTTGTAATCAAAGATACAATAGTGAAGTTCCAGTATCTTTTTTTGTACAATGTGAGAAATATCAACATAACGGAAATCAACATTGAAAACGGGTCAGCAAATGGAAGTAGCGTTTACATCACAAAAGGAAAATCAGCTTTCTTATCAAAGTTTGTAATCAAAGATACAATAGTGAAGTCCCAGTATCTTTTTTTGTACAATGTGAGAAATATCAACATAACGGAACTAAACTTGGCATACGGTTCAGCAGATGTAAATGGCGTTTACATCGAAAGAGGAAAATCAGCATTTCTATCAAAGTTTGTAATCAAAGATACAAAAGTGAAGTCCCAGTATCTCTTTTTGCACAATGTGAGAAATATCAACATAAAGGAAATCATTTTTGAAAACGGGTCAAGTGAGCATGGCGTTTACATCGAAAAAGGAAAATCAGCTTTTCTATCAAAGTTTGTAATCAAAGATACAAAAGTGAAGTTCCCATACCTTTCTTTGTACAATGTGAGCAATATCAACATAACGGATATCAACTTTGAATATGGAACAGCGGGTATTTCTATTGAGATGGGAGAGTCAGCGTTTCTGTCCAAGTTAAACATCAAGGAGACAACAGTAAATACCACTTTTTTAAGTATAATCAACATTACCAACATCAATGTTGTGGGAATCTTACTCTCAAATGGACGTGGCAGTAATTGCATGAAATTATTTTATTCAAAATCAACTTCACTTTCTTATATTTCAATACATAATATGTCCTTAAACAAAGACATTTTTAACTTTTATGCAGTTCATCAATTAAATATGTCTAATTTAAACCTTGAAAATTCGAACGCATCAAAAGTTATTGATATTTCAGCTGCTCCCTTAGATTCGCAAAACACCTTCACAACATGGACCAATTCGAACAAAGATCAATCGTTATATTCTCTGACTAAAGAAACAGAAGAGAGAATGTTTTCGGAGGCGTTAAACATGGAAGGCATTGTCAAATTAAATCAAACATTGCAATTACGTCTCCCCGAAAGTCGATTTCGTACAAATGAAATAATAAACACTTTCATAGGTAGGGTCAAAAAGGAACAAAAACAATTATATTCCATTCCAATAATACATTTAACAAACATCGACTTTAAGCATGTCACATCAGATATTGCAATTGAATTGAGAAACGTAAGTTCATGGATAAATAACTTCACTACTATTCATTCAACAATTGGAAAAGGAATTCATGTTGAGGAAATAAAAGCTATAATTATTGGTGTCAGCATAACTTGTAAAGAAGGTATCCAAGCTATAAATTCTAATATTACCATAAAAACTTCAACTTTAAACGTTTCGGAAAGCGCTGTTTTCTACCGAAATTTCAAGGACACAGTTTGCTCGATCAGTATGGAAGATGTCAAAATAGTATCCTTTAGCAATAACAAACCAACAATTATCATCAAGGGAGATGAAAATACCAATATCAGCATACTTCGGGTTGACCTGCGTTTGACAGATGTAAAAACGGAATTTCCAGTTATTGAAATTGTTACAAAAGCAGGGCTTTTCCCAAGTATTGTTTACTATAACAACTCAACATTGTCCTGTCCAAAAAACAGTCTTCCCAAATACGATATCAAGGTAAGTGACGTTTTGTATTTTAGATATTATTGCATGTCATGCATGAGAGGATTTTACGATGTAACTAATCGCAATGCGAGTTTTTCCTTAGCTACAAACTTTAACAATGTAACAGTTCCTAAGGAAGTGAACTTAGCGGTAGGCTTTTCTTACTTTGCTACTAAAAGTATAACAAACTGGACGATGCATGGAAGTCCAAACACAATTACTTGTAGAAAGTGTCCCAGTGGTGGAACTTGTCTGGACTATATTTTAAGCAACGATAATTATTGGGGCTTTCTTAACCAATCCTCTGGAGAAGTGAAATTCCACCATTGTCCCAATGGTTATTGTTGCTCTAAAAATACAAAATCATGTGAATCTTACAATACTTGTAATTCACATCGTTTTGGAACGTTGTGCAGCAAATGCAAAAATGGCTATTCTGTAGACTATTTTTCACCTAACTGTATGTCAGCAACCACTTGTAAAGACCCTTTCATTTTTCAGATACTATTCATTCTGAGTTCCATATCTTATATTCTTTTAGTTGCATACTTAGATCAACTGAAAAAAGTGTCAACATTCCTAAAGCAAATCATCCATTTTTTAACATGCCACAAACTCATTCACAATCATAGTGAAGAAGATATTGATATTGAAAATATTGAACTAAAAAGATACAGCTCAACTAACCCAATCGATGATGAAAGCAGAGGACAGTTGCTACCTAATGATATAAACTTGTCACAAGAACCTGAGGAAGACAAATGTCGATGGTCGGGTATATTGAATATATTAATTGCCTTTTACCAATTAAATCAATTGCTGACTATTGAGTTGGATTTTAAGCATTCAAAATCAAATATAAGCCAATTCTTCGAAAATACATTCAATTTAAAGATGATAAACCCTTTTTTAAATCTTTGTCCGTCACTCACGTTTAATGACCTAGAAAAACACATTGTAAAAGATCTCGTTTTTTCCAGTATAATGATTTTTCCTGTTCTTATTTTATCCATAGTCTTACATATTGTGTACATGTACAATAAATCAGTAAGAGTAATAGAAGCAGACGGGCAAGAAGAAGCAAATATCATTGAAATGAATGACATATATGCATCAAAACATAATCCAGATGACATGTCGTTGTTAACACGCGGTTATGCATGCTTCTTACGTTTATTTGCCATGCAATATAAAAGCATGGCTACATTTACCTTAGTTATGATTCATTGTATACAAGTAGGTAATGAAAATGTACTATATGTATACAGTGACATGAAATGTTGGGGTTTGACGCAGTATCTTGCCTCTTCGTTTCTGGCTTTGTGGATTATTCCTTTGCCTCTTTCTCTCTTTTTGTCATTACAGCTTTTAAAGTCAGGCCGCATCTCTTCTGAAATATTCATCGTATTCATGGTTGTTCCTGCAATCCTACCATTTTATTGCATTTGGAAATTGAGCGGCAACGTTCGTAATCTCAATAAATTTGATAATAAATTGAAATCAACCATCAGATTCATTTTTGAACAACCTTACAGAAACGGCATCACGTATTGGCACTCATGGTCACTTTATCAAAGATTGATTATAGCGTTTGTGGTAGTGTTTTATATCGATCCGATATCTCGATTGTCTTTCATTTTTCCACTTTTGGTTTTGTTCTTGCTGGTTCAACTACAAATCAAACCATATAAGGACTACTTGGTGAATCAACTGGAATCAGTTTCACTTTCGCTACTAATTATTTCAGCCGGTGTTAACCTTCTCCGCTCATTCTTATATGTTTATAGAGTCGATGATGACGAACCAATAACATCAGTTCTGAAGATCTACGATTCAATCGACGTAATATTAACACCGATCATATTTTTGGTATTTTATTTCACTTACCTATTGTTTCTTAAGATTTGGCAGAAGGTTCGGCAGGTTTTAATTAAAAGAATCAGAAAAAAGCTTATCTGATTTACTATTAGCTTCTACTGGTTTGATGTCTTGTGTAATACTCTACTACGCAAAATTCAATACACGTCCTAACAAAATATAACGCTTCAAGCAAGAAAATTCAGACAGTAGAGACGTCATCATCTCTGGATATCATAATTTTTAAATTTTCATTTATATACGCATCTATTGAGACATTTATTGATCGTATTAGTACCTTATCGGACAAAACTTAGTCGGACAAAAGTGACTAAATTTTTTGAAAGTGACTAAAATTTTGTCCGACTAATAATTTTGTCCGACTAAAATTTTGTCCGACTAATTATTATGTCCGACTAAATATTTGGTCCAAATCATTTTTTTTTCAGAATTCTTCTTCTTATCAGTTTAATTACAAAATTTTAAATATTTATAATTTCTTTATAATTTTTCTTTTTGCTCACCAACGAATACAATATTTTTACATGACTTAATCATAAATAAACAATTCCTAAAGTGGTAAAGTGTTTTGATGAATAATATTAACGCTCGTTTTCATGATGTTTATCGTTTAATCTTTACGCTTTAAAGGGATTCTCGACCCTTTTGTAAACAGATTGGACGTTTTTAATAGCCCCACTAATTCCAGGAAGGAATCCACAGGAAAAAAGAGAAAAGCACTGGTAATAACAGAAACTTCCGATGAAAGTGATAGCGAGGTAGTTCAAAAGAAAATGAAGGAGACAGACATAATAGAAGAAACGCCTGGAGCCATTGTAGGAACCAAAATAGACTTTTATACTGATCAGGAATATGACATATGAAATATGAAATTGAAAAATAAAATTATACTACAACCTATTTAATTAGGGTTTTTTTCCGACGGCAAAATTGTGCCGTCGTGGTATGATGATTTTGTTGGACATATGTTTTTCACGTTGGCAAAACTGTTTTTATTAAATATGCCTTTCCCCTCGATTTCCTATACATATCTAGAACTTACAGTAATTGGCGCACTTCCGCACGCTTTTAGAGAATCCTTATCGAAAATTAAGTAAGTTCTGAAATTTTAGAAAAGGACCAAAATTTTAGTCGGACAATATTATTAGTCGGACAAAAGTGACTAAAATATTTGGAGGTGACTAAAATTTTGTCCGACTAATATTTTCGTCCGACTAAAATTTTGTCAGACTAAGTTTTGTCCGATAAGGTATATATTTCGATGTGTTGAATTTTGTGACATAAGATCCTCAAATAGTGGCAAATTTGTAATATTTCATAGGTTTGTAGCGTATAACGGGATCGAATTTGATGTTTGTTTGCTTTGTGTATTGATATCGTTCACCTAACTATAACGTATCCAAAAATGCTCTTTGACAATTTCATCGTACTATTTAATATCTGAGAAATATCTGTGGTGGATTGAGTGATAAATAGAGAATAACAGTGACTTTAAAAGCTTTCTTCACTGCAGAATGTCGATTCCTGACATTACGGAAATGAGACAAAATATTTGTTTTTGTTTTTAGAATTTTAGCAAACGGTCTTTCCTATTTTATCGTATCTTGTTAGGACTGATCTTATCTCATTTAATGTTCACCTTTCACCGTAGTATTTCATAGCTTATTGAAGAATGGAGCCAATGTAAACCGACTTATTTGTGCTGTTTCTATATTAATTTTACTGCTCATTGTTCAATAAGAGATACTGAACTGTTTTAAAGTTTGTGAGAAAACGAAATCTATAATTCACTATGAGGGAATCACCATGCTTCAGCCAATCACGTATTCACCTCGTTTTGTCACTACTTTCATTCACCCGATCGTGCCAAAGCCATCTTATATTATTCTAGTGAGAGATCCTCACTACTGACATCAGCACACGCTATTTACTGCTATTTACAGCTTTATTTACAGTTCATTGTCTTGGAGTATTCCCTCAAGCTCCTTGCACACATCATTTGTTTTAGGGTTTCGATCAGATTTCAAGTTCTTTAACTGCTTGCTTCAATCAGCTAGTTTCTAGGAAGATTGGAAGAAGTAAACCATCATGGTATTTCACGATTGCAGCAAAAGCAATCGTGACATCTAATATTTTCATCATGCTTGCACAGAGATTTTAATAATGCCTTTTTCAATCCTATTGCAAAAGACCTATATATAAATTTGACAAAAAGCTGCATGATTTTTTGTTTGCTTACATACCAGGTTGTTGAAAGAAATACTATTTAAATGAGGCTTTGGGAAAACGAATAAAACGGTTTTCTAAGCAACAAGCTTTACGATCTACATGTTGCTTCTTATAATTTTGAGCCGTTCATTTTGAAGATTGCAATATGTTTATGATAGCACTCTATGTTTTTGATTTAGATCAAAAACGCTTCCATCGTCTTCTTACTGAACGAGAAACCTGTCCATTGCCGTTCACCGGCTGATTGAAAAACTATAAGTAAGTTGGTGTTTCTGTCCAAAACGTTAGCCTGCCTTGCCCTGAAGTCTGCATTGTGAAAAGAGTGTTTTACTCGCAAGATAAATTTAAGTTTAGACTGTTAATCCGTATAAATTAACTCAGTGTACCAACTTGATCTTTCGCTGTAATTTTCCATCTGTATTGTACGTGTTGATTTTAAGACAGTAAATGTTGTATGTAATTATAAATCAAGAATAAAACCAGTTGAAAATAAAGAACATAAAATATCATCACCAGTGCATAAGTGAATTCACTTTTAAACTTGCAAATAAATTGAACAGTAAATTTTGTGTTTCTGATCTTTCTTAGCTTTGATTTTTTTCTAATTCCAACAGGAGAAGGATAGCACTGTGAAATTTCAATTTTCATAATTAGTTTACTTAATAATTAATAGATTTTTTTATTATTATTCTTAAAGATTATATGAGATTGGGATTTCATTATCTACATTTCTGATCATGTAGCCGATAATACAGTGCAAAGTTTCGTAAGGAATTCAAATGATTTTCTAATTTTCAATTTGATCAAATGGAAGAATTATCCTTTTTTTATCCATTAAAGCTCCCTTCATTTTCTAAAGAATTTAATGTAAAATATATATTACGCGAATTTTAATCGTGGCGATTGTACATTTACATGTTATTTTTCATGTAATGTGGAGAAACTGTATTGACACAGAAGAACTGCTGCCTTTTTATGAATTAATCAACTGCTTGCATTGTTTTTGATTTTTTAATTGAAATCTTTTGATGAAGTCATTAATTCTTCAAATTGAATCAAGGCACAAATTTTTCAATATAGATGCATGTAATTTATTCTATGCACTTAAGTTTCAAGACTTTCGAAAGTCTAATATGAATCTCAATGTAGATCTGGTCCATTATACCAGGAATATCATGTTTTGTTTACACGAGATCATTTTTCCATACATTTGTAGGGAATTATATACAGCTTAGTAGAGTTGTTCGTGAATTTTCCCTACAAAGTCATTAGAAACTTCACATCAATACTTGAAATAATCATGCAAAATAATGATGTTTCTTTTGATACAAGATTTAAAATTCTGAAGTAACTATGGAATTAAACAGTTTTCAAAACGACTCACAAGAAATTAAGAATTTTCGTGGAACAGGCTCGTTGAGTTTACGAATCTGCCTAATGTATACAAAAATGTTTATAACAATCTGATTTTATATGAATTTGGGGATGTTGGGAAAATGTATTGTCATTATTTTATGTAATCTCAGAACTGCTTACATAATTCGTGACATGCAAAGAAGTTAATTTGGTTAAATCTGGAAACATTAGAGAGGTTCTTCTGTATTTTCATAACCTTGAATTTCCACTCTGTATTATGGAGCAATGTAGATGTTTTATTCCATATTCAATGTCATTATTAATTGTAATATGCGACGAAATTTAGAGCAAACATTTTAACTGTAACATTTTAAAAATATTTAAACGCATCAAAAAGTATAGACACTATCAAACGAACTACCCATTGCCTGTTGGGTTGATTACACCAAGTCGTCCGTCAGCATGGACCACCAAACATTGCTTCAAATCAAGCGAAATAAATATTTCGATATCTTTGATGCACATCTTATACTTCAAAAAGAAGGCAATATGAACACATGCAGAACATACAGGGCAGTATTATGGGCCCTTCGCTTATGCTATTTGCAAGTGGTAGATAACATCGACTGTAAATTAATATGTATGAGGACATTATAAAGTAGAAAACAACTGTTGAATCAGATGGCCAGTCAGTATCAAAATCCAAAGAACAACCAAGCTGTATTCGTTGGCGAAAAAAGTAAATACATTTTCACTAACAAAAGAGCAGGAAAGACAACTTGAATATTGATAGAGATTGTTTTATGTATGACTGCAGATCCATTAACACTAAATAAACGTTCACTATTTTGAAAACCATACGTGCACAAAATTGGGAATAATGTTTGCATGTTGTCGTGGCTCTGAGATCTTCCAAACGTTCTGCACTTGGTAGTGGTCGAATTTGCACCTTTTAAAATTGGAAACACTTATTTTGACAAAACTTATGTTCCTGTCAACTATCGATAAATCGTATTCAAAGCCTACAGAGTTTGCTGAATGATGTAGTTTGTCGATGTGTCAAAAAAAGCCGTAACTGACATTGACTATTAGCTTGAAGCATGTTCCATTTTACCTTAACCGATCCAAAATGACGAAAGTATCTCCCAATAAAGAAAGCAGCAAAAAGTTGAACAGGAGAAGATGTCGAAATGCTGATTAAACTTTGGAAAGAAAAGTTCCTGTTGATAGATACAAAAAAAATAAAGTAAACTAGTTGTTAATCATTGTTTATGTAAAGTACTTTTTTCTGGTTATTACGATATTGTAACGTATTATCAAAATCATGTTTAGTTTCGTGGGAAAAAATATTTTCTTTAGAAAAGATCAATGTGACTTTTCTACCAATTTGTACCAATGTAGGTGTAAATGTTTGCTAAATCAGGAGATGTAAGCTGTTTGTGAATTGTAGTAAGTATCTCGATGTCAGCTGTTTGTGAATTGTAGTAAGTATCTGCAGTATCTACAATTTGAGGAATGATCTTTTCGACACTCGGGTGGCATTTGCTGATTCGTTGTATTGAGTTGCATCTGAAAAGGAATACTTAATGAAGCTCACACTTCGGCTGATATTGTAGCAAGTATCACACAGGGTTATTTAGAACTAGTGATATGTTCAGATGTTTTCGTTTCTTGTTAACGTTCATGATTGATTCCAGTGTCTAATTTCCACATTTTGTACACAATAGGCTTTTAGTAATCGTATTACTCTACACAAGTGTCATTACCCACTTTGTCACTAGATAATTCACAAACTGTTACATCAAATGAAGAAAGGTAGTAACAAAACTACGCAAAGAGCCATTGCTGTAACAGTTCTGGGGATATGGCTATCAAACTCCAAAAATGTCACGAAAATTATTATTTAAAAAACTGAACATATCATCTTGTTGGCGACAAAAGCACAATCACCTTACACCTCTTTAGGACTAACGAGAGTTCTGAGAGTTGAAACTCGAAGAAATTGCATTAAATATGATTGTTTTTATTATTATTGATTTTAGCTATCCCATTAATTACGTGACTTGTTTGACAACCCCCTGGAGCATCTGTTCGATAAACGTTTGTTTCACGAAAAATATCTTTCGACAGTCATCCTGTTTTCAGAGTTTGTATTAAGAACATGATAAATAAGGCTCGACAACTCTATTGGAACATGACCAACTATTGTTTTCTTCATCGTTTATTTTATATGTACCAACGGCATACTTATCGTATTCTAATGCTTCTGCTCTTTCATCGGAATGGGTTACAAGTGTTTCTCCGTTATAAGGACTCCAAACACTTTTATATACATAATGGCCTTTTTATTATAGTTTGAAACTTAATTTTGTGGTACATTTCAAACTCGCGTTTCTCTACAGCTCTTACCATGTTGCTGTTTTGTACTGTTGTTAAAAAATCCAATGAAACCATAGCAAAAAGAGAAAAATATTCTACCACGCTGACGAAAAATCAAAGCGAATACAACCTGTAAAATGAAACTGAAAGCCATGAAAGCTTGGTTTTTAACCCACTTGCCAAATGTCACCTGAATCAATCACTTCAGTCGGTGCACAAGAAAATGGAAAACGAGAAAAAACGTCAATATACCGAACGAATAATCAATATCGAACATGGTTCGTTCACCCCACTTTATATTTTCATGCTATGGTGGTATGAGCAGAGAATGCACTACGTTTTTCAACCGATTAGCAGAACTCCTAGCAGACAAAAGAAAACAACCTAAAACGCTTTTCCAAACCTCCGTTTCCCTTTAAAACTACTTTTATTGCCACTATTCCAAGTAATCCGGAAATTTAAAAATCATAAGACATGATCATATTTCATAATTTCATAATTTAGTTAGACGTTATATCTGACTTTATTTTCTCTCTGCACTAGAAAGTCTTTAATGGCAAGCAGATCCAGATCTCCTGAGTAACGCCTTTTGTTCTTTCCTTTTATTTCGGAACTGAACATTTCTTGTACACTCATGAATGTAGGAGCTTCACAGCAACAGAAATGCAGCTGTCGAGAAGAAATGTCTCTGCTAGGTAAAATTAATAATTTCCGTTGTCAATATAGGAATATGGTAGAAGGATCACAAGAGGAAACCTGAATACCTGACGGAAAAAAACACATTTGTTGAACACTTTTGAATCCGCAACATTTTTGCCGCCCTCATTTATGTCAAGTTAATCCTATTCAATAACCCCTTCCCTCTCTCATACGCCCTCTTCCTGCTAGAAAGTCAGGTGGGCGGAAGAAATTTGGCATAGGGTTCATGTTCTATACCAGGTAAGTCAAAAAAAAGTATCGGTGCTTCACAAGAAATATCTTTGATTGAATAAATATGAAAGATAATTTTTTTCATTTCTGATTAGAGGAATCTGTTGAGTATATTTTGGTGTATTATTCTTCTGATTTGGTTGAGGACAAAAAACTGGAAGCGGTCCTTGTAAAAATCTTCGAAAAATGGACAAAACAGCCGAACAAAATATTCCTGCGTAATTCTTTGATTAAATTCGATAATGTTAACGAAAAGGCTATGGGGATTGAAAGAAAAGACACGGTTTGTCTAATTACCTCTTTAATAATATCTACCCTAGCAAACTGGATGCATTCCCAAACTCATTGTTGTACGTGAGTTGCGGCATTTAGTACATTTAGTACTCCCCTGTGAGAAGATATTCCATTTTTATGAGACGGGGAGTATTGTTTTACTAGGAAAAAAACTACCTGGACAAAATCTAATGGAGCTATTACCAAGTTTGAAATGTTATCAAAGTCGGCGAAACAGTGCTTATGAGAAACAGGAAGATAGAAAAAATGGTAAGTTTAACCACAAATGGTTGGGTCCTTACGGCATTTATAAGATGCACGATAAAAACTGCTCGTCGATCAATAAATCAGGAAAAAAACAAAACGACAATGTAATCCCTGCTGAAAAAGAACCTGCAACCAGCAGATATCGATGCAGATCTTCCTGCTGATCTTCCTGGTGATACTTCTACTCATGAAGACTCTCTAGCTGATTCTACTGGTGATACTTTTACACATGAAGACTCTCTAGCTGATTCTACTGATGATACTTCTACACATGAAGACTCTCTAGCTGATTCTACTGATGATACTTCTACACATGAAGACTCTCTAGCTGATTATCCTGATGATCTTTCTACACATGAAGATTCCAAAGGTTATCCATCTGCTGATTCCCCTTGGAGATCCAAAAAGTGCCTAAAGTCCAAAAATGACATTATTGAGAGTATTGCATATGCTATGCTTCTTTTGACTCTCGCCCTCCCTCATTTTAGCAGTTTAAAAGACTATTACCAGGTTAAGCCAACCCCCAAAATTTGAAAAAATCATTAGAATAGAAAAAAAATGGACTAAAGGCGCTTTGTTAAATCACGGTAGTATTAATACATTCCCCAAATTCCATCAATTGTAAATCACAATCGAAATAATAAATATTTCACCTTTCATAATATTCTTCTTTTGTTCCAGTTTTCCCAAAATCTTTCATGCTTTTTAGCCCATGCATCCATGTCTAATGATACTCGACGGGGAGTACTTATTTCCGGAGGGAGTACTTTTTTCCTACTAGGTTCCTTTCTTGAAATTTATTGAATGAGAGTCAATCTATTCCCCAATTATCTATGTCATTAAAATTAGATATACTATCTGCTACAAAGTTTTATTACTGGGGGTGTAACCGTAAATTTTTACTCCCCGGAAAAAACTACTCCCCCAGTTATTATTTCCCGGGGAAAAATGACTCCCGGAGTAATAATTTTCTGGGAAATTATGACTCCCACGTGGAAAAAATTACTCCCCTTTAAATTGCAAATTTATTTGTTCTAATTAGAGGGTAGTGTTTTTTTCCAAGTACATTATGACTCCCTAATGAAGTGCTTCCATTGCATATTCGAATTAAACAATCGATTTGGACATTCCAATCAATGAAGAGTTGTTTTGATGTGGGATCAGAGAATAAAATTGAAAAGATGGCGAAGACAGATAAATCTAAGAACCATGTGGACCTGAAGGTAGTAGAAGAATTTTTGAGAAGGAATACGTACCCGACAGAAATTTCAAAGGACAGAGGCAAAAAAAAACTTCAGAAGAACTTGCAAAATTTTCAACTCCAAAGTCATTTTATAATGACTCACTCATTTTTATGATTTTATTGCCAAAAAATGCCAAAACCTTCATTTTTCTAGAAGTAATCACTAAACTCAGCCTAATAGCACTTTATTAAGACCCCTCCCATTTTATGGATATTGCCCTGGGGTGCCCATTCTTATTCGATCTACCACTACAATTAAGCACAGAAGAGTACAATTTATAAAACGAAAAATATGCTAGGATCAAATCACTTGCTAAGTAGAGATGTTATAAAAATGTATGCATAAACTTTCTTGTTGTGTTTGCTGAAAAAGAAAACCTCGTCATAAAATCAAATCTACATGTTAAAGTGACCTGTTGTTACCCCCATCCCGTCGTACTGTACCCCTGGTGACGCCAAGAACATTTTCATCCGGAAAAAATCGCGTAAATTTATACTCCTGGGAGTCATAATTTCCTGGGAAAATATTACTGGGGAGTAATTATTTCCCAGTAAATAATGACTGGGGAGTATAAATTTTGGGGAGTAATATTTTACGGTGACAGGGGTTCGATTTCAACTTTGTGGTAAAGTGGTAAAGGTTTGCGCTTCAAATCTGAAGAGAAACGAAAGAAGCGAAATGGATGAAAGTGCTGTTTCAATGAAAAAGCTTGGGGCGGTCAAAGGATGATGAAGAAATGCACAGCAAACGAATGGGCAAATTATTTCATCTCCCCTGTTGACTTACGAACAGACACGCGACAGGGTCCGAACACGAAAGTCATTAAGAGGCGTCCGGAGGGACGTGTTTCGACGGGTTCCGAACAATACATTTATAAATAACACATTGGTCCAAGCAATTTCCTTTTAATGGGCATAATTCTTTTTTCCTGCAATTGAACATGGATGTTGTTTGTGTCTGTGGTTCTACGCGGATTTTCCGGTTATGGCTGGAAACAACAGATGACATATTGGGTAGACAGCTATATCTCACTTTTATGTTGTTCTTATTAAAAAGCTTCTGAAATTTATGGCCTTTTGAGAAGTGTTTTGTAATTAAAGATAGAAACTTTTTTGCGACATTGGTTTTTACATTGACGCTATATGGTGGTTTAAACCAAATAATGTTACGAGATCTCGATCTATTTTTATTATTTTGTGGTCGTTTGGAGTATACTATATTCTCTTTGCATCCACATCTTTTTAAGGTGTCATTATAGTACGTGGCAGCTCTATTAAAGACTTCTTCATTTGACGAGATATTGCTGATTCGTTGGATATCATAGTGGGAATACGTTCGATTATATTTGGAGGGTGGTTGGAGTCAACATGAATATAGACAGGATGACTATTTGGTTGGTACGTTTCGTTAGAAAGGTTGAAGGTTACATCAAGGAAGTTGACGACTTTAAGGTTCGTATCTATCGTAATTCTGAGATCAAAAGAATCTTTGAAGATCTTTATCACATCCTTTCTTTTTATGTCAGATTGACGAGCGGTAACATTACGGAAATAGCACAGACCAGGAGCTCCTGTGAGATAGATGAGTAAAATTCCTCAATGTCAAACTGTAAAAATACACAATCTCTTTTGTTGTTAATAGCGTCAAACCATTTTATAACGTCATTTGTGTTATGCCATTAATTTACTTTGGTGCGTTCTCGCACTTTTGTGTTAATTGATTCGATTAAAGCTTTGCTAACTTTTTTCAATTCAGATTTAGCAGGGTTCATCAAACGACATTTCGGCTTGTTCTGAAAGTCGCTTTTATGGTCTTTTAGTGTTATAAATGCTGTGTTCTTAGCAAGACATTCAATGCGGTCGTCCAGTTTTAAACTCTCTGCGAATTTCTTTGCTTCTTCGTTGATCTGGGTGTATAAAGAATCGTCCGATTTTTTATAAGTTTTTGTAACGTTTTCGAAGTATAGCTTGTCGTGCATACATTTGTCCATTTCGTAAAAGTTTCGTGTTTTATCAGCTGGAATGAAAGCTTTAGTAGACGATGTAATCGAGACAATGTGATCCTTCATTTGGTTTTGAAAGGCGTTATTGACAGTTCTAAAGGAGATCGTTTGAATCATTCCGAGAAAGTCGTGTTCGAAATTCACTAGATCTTTGTGTCGCGGCGGGCATTTCGTTATCTTAAATCCATAGTTACACTTTTTCTCCTCGGTCGGTTCGATTTCCGAAAATAATACCTTCCACCTCATTCGTTTAATCACTTTTTCTATTTAACTAGTCAGACACTTTAATTAAATTTGCTTCGACGGAAGAGGAATGTTTTTCATCGAGTAATTGGTGGTGAATTTATCTATATTAAAAATTTCAAAATAATACAGATCCGAGAGTGCTCAACAACTCAGCTTAATCAATGTAAATGTCATTAGAAGTGTATTGTTGACAGTGCTCAATACGAACGTAGAGCTTTCTATATTCAATTCTATTCAAGTTAAAAATACAGATAAAATACTCAGAGTTTCACGCTACTGTGATCTTCAGATGCACTATTTACAATGATAAAAATGTCTTGTGCAAGAGTTAAAAAACTAAAACGTCATTAAGAGGCGTCAGGAGGGACGTAATATAAATATAGGGTTTCTGCATCATTACTTCTCCTTTAGGGAAGGCAAACAAAAGCAATGAAATTCGAAGAAATGAATTTTAAATCATGACGTTCTGGGTTGGTGAAGAACAATATTCTATATTGATATCCAATCTTAGCTTCGTAAATTTATTTTACTAAGTCTTTTTTTTCGGTTCAGCTCACATTGATTAAAACTGGTAAAAAATTTTTTTACCCGGATGTTTGATTGTGTTTCATGTCTCCAGAGTAAAAAATTTTCCCAGGAACAAAAGTATTTCGATGTTTTAGTTTTTTAATTATTTTGATGATTGGTTCTTTCCATTAAGCCTGTCTGCGGTTCAGCTCACATTGATTAGAACTGGTAAAAAATTTTTACGCGGGTTACTAGTGTTTTATATTTTTCGAAGTATGAAAAGACGTCAGCGGCTCCAGTGGTACCACGTCCGCAACCTCGAACTAGAAAACATTATGTGAGTATTTATGATATGTATGCCTGTAATGATCGATGGTTAATATCAATTACTTAACAACATAATTGGTGTTTCTTTATTCGTCTTTTTCTGAGATAACATTTAATCAGCTGTATTTAATTAACTGTATGAATAACCTAAGAGTTCAACGTGGCGAACATTGTTGATATGGTAAGAAGAAAATTCAGAAAATAAACAACAGCATCGACATCATTGTTTAATTTCAGGATAAATTTTGATTGGAATCCTGTGGTAGTTTATAAATGTTTTGCAAACACTATTGCATTAACACGTTCGGTTGAATTCTTATGGAAAACAACAGGACACGATTGAAATTTTTATTTTCACTTTCTTTGTTTATATTTGTTACGACGCTGTGTTACGTCGGGTATAGCAAAATTCAGTTTTCACCAAGCAGCCGTACACAACCGATTTATGCTTCAAAACATAGAATAGCTATTACTGGTAATCCAAAGTTGGTTAAACAATCAACATCCAAACAAATCCAGCAAAAAGTGAACAACGTCAGCGAATCTGAAAAGATCATTGTCCTTGCTCCAAAAAATCCAAGATGGACTATATTATCGGCTTTCTTTTCAAAACTAGATAAAGAAACATGCGCCTATTCTAAATGCAAGACCACAAAAGATATGAATTATTTTCAAAAGGCAGATGCTGTAATCTTTTTTGGAAGGTCTATGTTTTCTCCACAAGAATTAAAAAAGTTTAATGAGACTCGAAAGAAGAATCAAGTGTGGATTTACTTCACATTAGAATGCACAGTCAAGACACCAGATTCAAAAAACTTGGATAATTATTTCGATTGGATCATGACATATCGCTTGAATGCTGACATCAGAATGCCTTACGGCATTATATTGCATCGAAATCATACGAATGAAGAAGAGAAGAAGAATCATGCTGCAGGAAAGACTAAACTGATTGCTTGGTTAGTAAGCAATTGTAATCAGCGAAGGGAAAAATTTGTAAGGGAGTTACAAAAATATTTGCCAATTGATGTAGGTGGTCGCTGTGGCAAAAGTTTTAAAAGTCAACTCATATGCAAGAAAAGGGATTGTAAAGAAGAGCTGACACAATACAAATTCTATCTGGCTGCAGAAAATAATTTCTGTAGGGATTACATAACAGAAAAATACTATAAACAAGGTTTCTTAGGGGACACTGTCCCTATTGTTCTTGGCGGGGCAAATTACTCTAATACAATTCTTGCTATTCCTGGCTCGTACATTGACCCTTTTGAATTTCGAGATATGAATGAATTTATCAATTACATTAGAATGCTTGATAAAAATGATGATAAGTACAACGAGTTCTTTAAATGGAAAAAGGATCATACCATTTTGCACAGAAATCCACATGGAGGATATCGGGCCATGTGCGATTTGTGCAAAAAACTTAATGAGCACTTAAATTTATCTCCAAAATCAGTTTGGAAAGAAGTTCATGCTGATTGCATTAAACCAGCAGAAAAATTTGAAAAATGGATGAGAAACTGACATTTTATAAGTTTTCCATAACTTATGTACAGTAACTTGCCTATTACAATTTTTGATTCGAAATTTCGATTGCAATGAGAAGAATTTGTAACTGTTTTGACTTTATTTGGTATTGTTTTGACTTTATTTGGTATTGTCGATACCAGATTCAAGGCTGTATTCTTCATTCATTCTTTTGTTATTATGACGTCACGCCACGTGCTTTTATACTAATCGTGAAAAAAAATACGTGGTTTTACGCGGACATAAGAAGACGATGACCGTAAATTAAAACTAAATATAATTCACTCTCTAAAATAAAAGTGGTATGCACGTTAAGCGATTACAATAGGATAACTTTAATTTATTTTACTAGCTTACTTAAGGCCCGTTTCCACTTAAAAAAAACTTCAGTGAAATGCGAAAATTTTCGATCGAAAAATTTCGCTCATTAAAAAAACCTTTTCCGCTTAAATTAAAAAAACATAACAATTTTAAATCAAATATCAATCAAATCAAATGATTTTTTATTTGTGGGGAAGAGCGGGGAAAATAAACAGCAAAGCTGCAATCTGATTGGTCAGAACTTTATTCGAAATATTTCGATAGAAAAAAATTGAACTTTTTTCAACTTTTGTCGAAGAGAAATTTTTCGCAGGAAAAATCAATTTGTACCTACTGCGCATGTTCACTTCACATTTCGATCGAAATATTTCGTATTTCGCTCATTTTTTTTTAAGTGGAAACGAGCCTTTAAATTAGCCATTACTCTATCTTGCAGTTACGTTCAGCTTTGAATAATCTTCAGATGAAATAACCAAATGCATAACAGGATGTTTCCTGTGCATAGCAATAAGATCATGATTTGAAGAAAGGATATTCTAATCTCGCAGTCATAAATCTTTTGTTATCAAATTGGATTCTTAATGTTCAATAGACGACGATTAGTGAGTACTTCAACTCAATAGTTACCTCAAAGATTTATAAATCTGTTCTTGCGTCAAGAGAAACGTTGTTAATTCGCATGCTTATCTTGAGTGTTGATGTGAAGTTTCTAACGACTTTGTAGTTTCTAACGACTCAATTATGAATTGTTTTGCATTATGCGAGTTAGATCTACAGTGATTTTGTGTGATTCGTTGAAACTATGAATCATTTTGATTATGAGTACTCTTTTTAATAAAATAATTGATGCTTTAATTGAATAAGCATGTAAATTAGCTGTATTTTTCTGAAATAATCTCTTTACTTACCTGTGTCGTTGATTTATTTAGTTGAGGGGAGTAGTGACAAATCAGTTGAGTCAAAAAAGGAACAACAAAAATCTTCGCCAATTCAGATGTTATTTCACGCAAGCTTTCGCCCCCCTCTGTGGGTTTGGTCACACGTTTATCACTAAATGGTCACAAGTTTATCACTAAATTTATAGCATTGATCACAATAAAGTAAACGATATGTAAATCGGTAAAAACAATAAAAAAAAGCTATAAAGGGATTGTTTTAACAGACCTGTTGAGAATAGGACGCTCACGCTCAATCAGAAAGCTCTCCGGGTAATTACCACTCCACAACCCAACACTCTCATGTAGGCAGCCCTAAACTTGACCCTTACTCTTATGAGGATTCAAAAAAAAAAAAAAAAAAGAGACACAAAATCTCGGGTACGAGGTTGGTTTGATGTACAGCATGGTTACCCTATATCATTTATCCAATCACCTTATTGAAAAGGTTAGTCATTATTCAGTCTTGTTTCTGAATTAGCCACGATCTGAAAGTTATTTAACTAAAAAAAATTATATTTTACAATGATATTGGAATTGGGTGTTCCCATAATTCAGTTATCACAGGCGTATACAGGGCGTATACAATTGTAAAGAGTTGAGGATTCTAATAATATGATGATATTTCTTTTCAGTATTAAGTGTTGATATAGGATTACTTGCACATTTTTCTTTTCAATTTAAATGACTCTCCTCCACAGATTTTAATATGATCTCTAACTTTGCACCTGGTGTTATGTCCCAATTACGTACTACTATAATGCAAAATGAGAAATTCTCATTAAAAATGCCTCAATTGAATAACAAAAGAGTTTCACAAACAAAGCTGATGGTATTGTGGTAGTCGTAATATAAATTCTATGAAGTAGATTGGTTGTTTGTCTGGCAGTTATACGATCTTCTCGTCGCACAATGTAATTTATTTATTTATTTATTTATTTGGTATTGTTTTACGTGGCTAGCCTCACTCAGTTGCTATTGCATCTGTTTTCCAGGAGGGGCCACGGCTTAGGTTGGAGGTTCCGAAGTTTGACACTTTCACGAGTGACACAAACCCAATCAAGGCCCCGTGCTCTTCTGGATGACCTCCTGCAACACCCGATGTATCATCTACCCAATTTCCCTCCCATGACATGGGTCGACCCGGCGCTATGGTACATTCACTCGCGCATGGTGAATCGCCGCCAAGGGGAATTGAACCCCGATCTCCCGCATGAAATATGAGAGTGGTAACCACTATACTACGGCGCCATTTTCATAGTTATACGTGTTTTCTCTCTCAATGCGTATTGTCGAATGCATCATCTTTCATGAATAAAGCTCTATATACACTATATATACACTATATACTAATTATAGGTCATAGTTTTCACTATACCATAGCAGTCACGTGACACAAGAATCTGGAATGGCAAGACGTCGAATATACTGTATCATATATTCTTACGATACGCCAGTAAATTAACAAGCCTTGGAAACATTCATCATGTTTTGACCAAAAGTTACTAGCTTTTCGTTTATGCTGTAACCGAAAACACAAGGGTGATAAATCTTACGTTGGATAATTTTCGTAGTGAACGTAAGAGCAGAATGATAAAGGGAAACAATCCCGAGTTGAGAATACTGATTGTACAAAATTTATTTTCACGGAAATTAAAAATACTATATTTACAAAATCTTGTTGGGTTTCATTAATGTTTTGTCTGGTTAATCTGCTGTCGTATTGTCATGTTTTGCTCTCGGTCGATGATGAGCGAGTTAGCTTTCACCTCGATCTTCTCTTCAAGACTTAACTGCTGTCGGAGCAATCTTTTCAATGCTTCCTCGGATTCTGCAAGCTTGATCCGCAGCCGATCGATATTGCCAGATATTTCATCGACCTAAAGAAAAGCAATTTTGCGATTGTGTACGTCCGTCCTTAACGCTACCAAATCCTTTTTCCTTTCATTAGCTGTGCATGGAACAAACCAGCAGCTGGCGTTTCGTACTTGAGAATGAAGATTTTATAACAAGAAATTGCATTTGTTAGCTTTGAGAAGTAATTTTTTTACCCTATTTCTTTGACAAATATGGGGCATAATCATTAAATCATGAAATCATTATCAGCAATGTAAGAGGTAGTTTATACGGTCGAACTTTCGTCTTGTCTAATGTAAATCAACTGACCTGCGATTAGACATTGTCAACACTTTACTTAAGAAAGCAAGAGTTTGCATAAGTACAGGTCATTAGACTTACAATAGACAAGGCAAAGGTTCGACGGTATAAAGACATTTTTTTTTTTTTATAAATCACTCGCTCCACTCAAGGCCGAAGGAGTACAAGGAGTGGGGCTACATAGTCCGGATGTTCATACTGTTAATTTTTTTCAAAAGCCAGGGGAGATATATCTAAAAGCAAATTGTTATGACAATCAATAACTACTCACTTCGTTCACAAGCTTGTATTGCACTCGGTCTCTGCATAATTCAACATTGGGACGATATGTTCTTGTGTCTAGACGTGTCTGAGCGACTTGCATTGGTGGCTCCTTATCTGCAATAGCTTGCCTTAACAGATTTATATTGTCTTCCATACCCTGGGTTTCTAGCTTAATCTGCAACAAAACATTTGAGGATACAATTTGTAGGCCCGTTAATTAATAGAATTTAATATTAACTGCCTGAAACGCCAGAAAAAACATCGACTATTTACCTCGTGCAAGTGGTCTTCCAGTTTCTGTTTTGCTTTGTCGGTCTCAGCAATTCTCTTTGCTAATGCTAAATTCACGTTGTCACACTGCTTCTGTTGATCATCATAACTTTCCTGCAAAATCTCATCTATCATGCTTCTTAAAGTTACAGAAGAATTTCGTTCTTGCTCAGCCTTTTGTACATTTTTATTTGAAAACGTTTCCCATTCCTCAGGTGTAACAGAGCTAAAAATGAAGACAGAAAAAATATATTGACGGAGAAGATCATAGAAAAAAAAACCTTCAAAGAAACTTCTCACTTACTTGGATCCAATTTTAGCAGCATGTAGCGCATAGTATTTGTCAGGAGAGTTATTATTCAACATAGAACACCTCTCATCCAATCGTAAAGCAGAAAACTTGTCTGTCACATCTTTACCAAGGTAATAATTTGCTGATCTCAGCAATCTAAACGTAGAACACAATCTTGAGAAAGAAATAACAACCAAGACAGAATCACCATCTGCCTATAAACAACTTTTAGCACACGTTATGTCAATTCACAGACATTTAGAAATCAGTGTATTTTCCTATTATGTGGTTCAAAATAAAGAAAGGAAAAGACAAAAACTGTTACAATTGATGGATCCATTAAGCTTTAACTTTTAATAATGAAATTTACCAAGGAAAAAAGTTGCTAATAGTTGATACCAAGACAGAGAATGTTAATACATACCTTATTTGTTCAGTTGCTTGTTCCAATGTTCGTTTTAGGAGGGCCTGCACTCCTTCGATGACTTCAACTTCCTAAATGAAATACTCCATTATATATGTCAAAATCTCAGACAGACCTAACTAAACTGTGTTTGAACAAAAGCGCATCCATGCATTAGAAGCAATTTTGGGAATGGCGCTGTGAAATTAGTGAAATCTTTCAAAAACAACATCTCAGAAAGAGTTGGTTGTAGGAAAAAAGACCCCATACTATTTTTTGAGCTCTACAATATGGATACACTTTGTGTTCACCATTCCATGATTCTTTTTGGTCACCTACTTTTTGACATGACTATGACAAACAGGAATGAGAGGGACTCATTAGAACCCAGCAACTGCATAAATTTAGTTTTGCTCAATTAGGAAGGAGTAAATAGAATTTCACACCAATTAGAGATGAAAATACAAAATCAATACATGTGCATAGGCCGAGGAGATAAGAATCTTGGCTATGTTAATAAAGGTAGTGCAGCTAATTTTTAGTTGTTGGACTTAGAGTGCATTTACATGAGAGTCGTACTGAACTCAAAGCGGTTTGAAATTTCAATCCTCCCATTACAAGTTTCGATACGGGCTCTTATTTCGGTACGGTTCCTGGTCAAACCTTCAGTGATGTTAACATGATAACGGCTGTACTAAAATTTTACCTGTGATGATTTCAAGCCTACTTCTCAAGTAATTTCGATACGGCTTGGAAAGGTGTGAAAGTTTTCACATTGCATTGTTTTATCATAAAATATGTTACAAGCATGTGGATATTAATTAAATTTTACTGACACCTATGAAATGAAAACACAGAATGTGCTAAATTTATTCCATCATAATATTTCTACCTGTACTGAGAAATCTCAAGCCGGTTTGAGTTCAATACAGCTCTCATGTAAACACACTCGTAGAGAGAGCTGGAAACTAAAAAATCTATTGTTTCGATTTTTACTTGCCAAAACTTGCAAAAACTGTATCAAAATTTATCATGTAAACAAAACGTCGATTTCAAACAGCTTAAAATTTCAAACCGGTTTGAATTCAGTATGGCTCTCATGTAAACACACTCGTAATTAGACTATCAAGTTCTGCTAATTAAACATGTAGGCCTAATTAAACTTCTATTTAGTTTATTTATTAAAATTAAAAATTAGTTAAATAAGGTTTCCTCCTTACAACATGATGAACTCTTTTAAACAGAATTGCTGTATGCTCATTGTGTTCCTCATTAGAAAAATAAGTAACAGGTCTGCTAGAAATGAGTAGCTGACAAATATAAAAAAAGCAAACGATGGAAACAAATGAAAAACTGAGTTTTCTCAACTTTCATAACAGTTCGTTATCTTTAATCAAATCAAACAGTTTTTACCTTCAAAAGCTGATTTTCAACATCATCGTGAACAAGATCAATAGACATTCTTTTTTCCCTATTTTGAAGGCATTCTTGAGCAATATGAAGAGGAATTTGTGTTGCATTAAAAGCATTCACAAGTCTTTGTTTATAATCCAACATTTTTTGAATCTCAGTTTCTGTTTCTTGATATTGTCGATCTAGTTCAGATTTCCAGAAGTTTATGTCGTTCAATCTTTGCTCCAGCTTTTTATTCACATCACTTTGTGTTTTCATAGTAGTTATGTGGGTCTCATTGGCAAGTCTAGCACTTTCATCGCGAATCACTTCACTTGTTTGTCGATCCTCTTCAGCTTTTCCATAACTTAAGTGATTAGAACGGTGCCAGTCCTGGACTGTGTATTTCGCAGGAGCTTCAATCAATTTTGCCATTTCGATTACAACGTAGCTATCGCCCCACGTAAAGAGGTACAAAAGAGCAAGTAACTGAGTCGGCCGTGAGTTAAAAAATCCTTTGCATGTGAATGTGTTCTAATAAATGTTTACTGGTTGCACAGCAACGATCTCCTCCATATTTTTAGTTAAAATTTTACTGAGGGAGGTAACTTTCTTTACGGAGGAGAGCCACGTTTAAAAACAAAAGTTTTGTAAACATTTAAAATGGCAGATCTAGATATTAGCGCCCAAGCCCTTCATGAAGTTTAAGAAATTCCCAGACGACTGATTTGTGTAAATTTGTGAAAGGTCCTACTTATTCGATGCTTAATTCCACTTTAGTTGAATCGTCGTGAAATCATTAATCGTATAGGAAGTTAACGCGGGGTTGCAATCATTTCTGCGATCGCTTTTGAGACGTGAGCATGCTCTCATTAATACTTTCAGAGGAACAGCTGTTGAGCCTGTGTACAGGCCATTGGCATGGTAGTTTACTTTGCTTCCATCTGGATGTTGGTCGCACACAACTTTGGAAACTCCTCTAATAAGAGATGAATGAATGATATTTATTTGTCAACAAAAAGAGTTACAAAGATGTTATATTAAAAAGACAATTAGACTGGAGACTATCTAGACTAAAATGTAAGAAGACAAGCAATAACAAAAAAAAGGAAAAAATAAAAATAATAAAATGAAAAAAAATGAAAAAAAAAATAAAAATTAAAATATAAACTAAAATACAAAATTAATTGTTATTAAATCTAAAAAGGCATGTAGTTCCAGGTCATTAAAAGTAGATTGAAAGAAGTTCCACCAAGTTATGGATTGGTAGGTAATAGAGTGTATTCCGAAGGATTTAGTATTGTTTAAGGGTTTAGATAGAATGCCCATTAACTTTCCTCTAGTATTAAATTTATGTGATAACTTAGTAAACTTGATAGTACTCTGAATGTAACGAGGCAACTGATGATTAAGGGCTGAGTGCGTGAATAATACATTGCAGGTTTTGACAAGATCAAAGATAGTAAGAAAACCAAGTTTAGCAAAGAGAGGTTTTGAAGGCGTGAGAAGAGGAAAAAGAATGTGATAATACGAGCAGCTGGTTTCCAATAAAATTATTTTTGTTGCACAACGGTTGTGCAACCGTTTTTCAGAACAAAAGATATGTTGTACAACACCTGTTGCAGAGATAGAAAAAAATCTATCTCTGCAACAATTTCCTACACTTGTTGCACAACAAAGTGCTGCAAAACGGTTGCGCAACAAAAATAATTTTATTGGAAACCAAGCTTAAGAAGATTCTTGTTGAGCCCAAACCTGGCAACCATAGCGCAAGTGAGATGAGAAGATAGCATGATAAATAGAAAGAAGAATAGCCTCAGGAACAAAGTGGCGGATTTTACAGATCGGAACCAATAAGTGAGTTTTTTTGTGTATGAAAGAGCAAAGACAAAACAACAATGATGCAGCGCTCAGCAGCTTTGAGTCCATCACTGCAAATATTTACGGGGAGTATGAGTGTATACAAATACATAAATATTAGTAGGTCGTTATTTGTACATTTAGAAACAAATGTACCAGAAACGCCTTTCAGTAAGAATAGTCAATTAAGTATCGGAAAATTCAAATTATTTGCTTTTCGCCATACACCATCTTCAGTAAAAAGAAATAACTATATATATATATGTTTTTACTGAAAGATGGCGTAAGCCGAAAAGCTTGAATAAAATCGTGTTAATTATTCTTTTTATTATAAGTATCAGATAGTTTCCGTGGAACATTATGCATATGATTTATGTAGAGAGTTCCGTTATTCCATTTTATTTGACCCGTATCTACTCTTCGTATTCTTATTTGCTGATTTGATGCTTAATGGCATCTTCTCACGACAGGACACACATTGAATTCGTTATTTTAACTGAAGTATATTTATCTTGAATAAATATTTTTGAAATAAAAATATAAATAAATAACCGCACATCCTTTTCGAAATTAAGGACCGTAAAAAACTTTTACACGAGATGCTAGTATCATACTGATACATGTAAAATTAAAACTAGCTCCTGATGCAAATTTGTCTGGGTGTGTAAACGTAAATGTGATCTTTAGCCTTCATTATTCAAACACTTTTATAAGAGTTTTCAGTAACACGGTTGGGATTATCAAAATGATATGATACGGTGGAGACAGAAGAGAGCATTATATTTTCTTCTATCCTATTGAAGGTCAGCAATGCAGCTTTGAAAGAAAAGAGTGTATGAAACGTTGGAAACATTTTTATTCTTATAAAATATTTATAAATATTTACAAGCACTATAGTAATAAATATTTTTAGAACGATTTTACTATATATTTTTTTGTAACATACAGATGGTAACATGTATATGTTTGGTGGGCAAAGCGTGCAAGTATATATTCTACTTTCAGCTCCCCTTTATTCCGCAATTCCTTACATAACTCAGCAACTGCACTTCGATTTCTCATACAGCATCTGAGTGTTTTCCTACATTATTTTAGTGAAACTATCCGCAAGAAGCTACACAAAAGACCCTTTATAAATTACCTCACAACATGGAGCGCCTCATTTATAGTCGAAAGATGTTTGCTTTTTTTAGAAAAACGTCTCAATTCTTTCATAAAATTCCACAGTTCATAGCAAGGTTCGAAACAAGGTGTTAATGTAATGCACGTCGAATTCTGGCGAAATTTGAAGGAAAACAAATAAGAAAAACGTTACAGCAACCAGTCCAATGTTCTTGCTTTCCAAGTTTTGCCGCATGACTATTCACTTGACCAGATTCACTGTATTAGCAACTTCAACGTTTATGTAGCACCAATCGTTCATCAAATTATAATGGCCATTACATCACAAGCCTGAAACACAAACCGCGAGAAAAATATGGTTATACATGAACAGACCTGTTCAGAAAACTGTGCAGACCGAAGTCATTTCAAGTACATGCCACAAAGATTACATAACACGCCGAATTCGCAATGGATTTTCAGTCAAGTAAAATGTCAACCCATCAACTGAACCCCATCACCCTAGGCTCAATACTAAGGTTACCAATAAAGATCTGGACTGGCGTTTGGTTGTCATAGATCAAATGTATGTACTGACAAGAACAACTACAGAAGAAAGTGTCTGTATCAAAGTTGCGCTGCAATGGATACTTTAAAGGAACTAAATTTCGCGGGAACTAAATTTCGCGGATTTCGTGATTTTGCGGGTCTTCCGCGAAATTTAATTCCCGCGAAATTTAGTTCCTTTCTAATGATACCGCCAAATAGAGGTAGGGTGAAGATCATCTTGAAATCAGATTTTAAAAGTTCGAAGGACGAAATATGATTTTCCAGCTAAGCAATTATGGTCATGACACTCTAGTAAATTGTAGAACTACAGCAATAGACCTTTCCCAATTCTTGTTTAATCGTGGCATTGTGGTTGAGTTATCGTGTCCACACCAAACCAACATCATTAATTGGTCAAGATGATGATTATAACACAAAGTATAGTTTCCAATTTCCAGCAAATGTCAATAACTCGAAAACCACAGATTCAAAGAGATGAGAAGTTTATATATCACAAACCTGACAGGTCATGATCAGATTTTTAATTTCTGAACCAGTCAAATCAACAACTCCAAACACAGGTTCCTTATCACATGTGCAACTAAAACAAAAAATACAAACAGGAAAAATAAAAAGCAAATGTTCTCTTACCTGCTTTTCCAAAGCAATATATCAGATTGGAATAGAAAAAAAAGTCAGAACACAAATAAGGACAAAGGCATCCACTGTTTGAAATTTATTTACCATTCTTTCGCTTAGACCGGTAATACTCACAAATCAAGTTTGTTAAAGCGACTAATTTGTAGTAGAACCTTCCCAGAAGTTTTTTTTCAGAAGCAGCAGAATTTTCGCATGTGAGCCAAAACAAACAAGAAATATTACCTATGTGTCATAACTGCTTCTCTCAACATGGTATTGACATATTTTAGATCAATCGCATCAACCTATAGAATGGAACAATAGCTTGACTCTTATTCGAAACATTTAATAATATCTATTGTAAAGCCTTGTGGAAGGAAAAAGGAAAAAAAAAGGAAAATGAAAACGAAAAAGGAAACAAGTATGATTTTTCTTCCTTTTTAGCAAATTTGAGGTACTTTTTTTGAGAAGGGATAAAGGTGATGTGTAAAACTGACAAAGCTCACTTCAGTGTCAAGACGAATTCCGCATCTGCAAAATATAATTCTACCATTCTGCATTAGATTGTCTCTAAACATAGGTAGTTTTTGTGTATACATTCATCAAAGAATTTCACAGCATAAGGAGTTTAAAGGTAACATCAAAATTTCAGATGTCCACAGTGTTCCAAAGATTGAATATATGCCAAGGATAAGCCTCTTACCTTTTACATACTGGACAAGTGACTGAATCCGTGGACAACAGATCAATAGCTGAACAAAGATAACGTTCATCGAATGTCACCAAATCTTCATACTCCTTCAAGATTCTCTGTTCTGTGTTAATAAAACATGAAAGAAGACAACAGTGACTTTCTTTTTTTTGATTTTTTTCTTCTTTTTTAGGCTTGGAAAATAACTCGATTTCCACATGAATTAGATTTTACAAAGTCCCTAAACTGGGATGTTTTGTGAGCTTTTGTGATTATCATACTTTACAAGCTCCATCATTCTTGTCGTGGAAAAAAACAATAAAATAACAAGAGTATTTCAGGTTATTGAGGCATCAACAAAAATTTGAAATAATATGGAAATCACAAACCTTCCCTCAAAAGTTCCTGCTGTATATCTTCAAAAACATTTAATATTTCATCAATCTGCAAGTCATCTAAATCATCTTCAACAAATTCCTAAAAGTGACATTTTTGATGATTAAGCATTATGACAACTGAATAAGACAGCTGAACAGAACACAAACATTTTAACATACTATTTAAATGTTTTGCTGCATGGAATAAAAAACAGTGGCAAGAAAACTGAAGGACAATAGACTCATAAAAAGTTTGACAGCAAATAATGCCCTAAGGCCAATACTTTGTGAAAGTTGGAAGCACAAAATAAAAGAAAAAAGAATTTGGCAAATTCTTTTTAATTATAACCAGAACTATTTAATTTAATTTCCATGTTTTTCCATCTATCGACAGGCCTTAATAGAAACTACATCACAACAACCGTTACCCCAGTTTATATAATCACATTTGCATTGTTTAAGAAAAGAATGTTACTTCAGGGGAAAATGTTTCATAAAGTTCTAAGTACATAAGTAATTTAAACAACAAATAATTCCTGAAAAGGTCTATTGAAATTTAATTTATGCTTATTATTGTTTGTTTCCTAGTCTTCATATTACATTTACAAAATGTACTATGAAGATAAAGATGCACAGTAAATGTACACTAAAGCCGAAAAACTTTTAAAAGTTTGTTGCTCTTTGTTTTCAAAAAACCTTTCAAATATCCACTACGAATGACAAATCACTTACAAAATTGTCCCTGTTGCGTGAACAACGTGGTAGATTCTTCAACAATGGACTTTCCAGTTTCATTTTTTGCCACTCGTCTGCCATGAGTTGACTAACATATTCTTGAGACGATTGACTGTCTTCAGTATTCCGGAAAGTATTAACAAGGTTTTGTCGGTTACTTTTTAGTCTTTCAAAACATCCCTAAATGGAAATTCTCAATGTTTCATCATCTGAATCAATTTTAGCAAATGAAACAAACGTAGCTGAACAGTATTGTTAGGCTCTGTGAAGCAGCATCTTTTAACTTAGTGAGTAAGATATATTTTCATAAATTTTACGATTACTTTCTTGTAAGGTTCGCATCAAGTCACATTATTACAATGTGTATTAGTAAAACAATCCCATTTTACATTCGTTTCGATCTTATGATTAGTGAAACTTCAGATGATACAAATCACATCTAATGAGTCAACACCAATCTGTTTCATCTGGTTTCTTTTATTTAACTGTCAGAAAGGTTTCGTCAGCAAAATAATTATCAAAAACATTATCTTTACCATCGAAAAACCACCAATAATTACATATTATAATCGTCTACAATAAAGGTATTTAAAATTTCACAAGGTGATTTTAAGGTATTCATAAAATCAGTCAAAAGAGGGTCACAAGAACACTCCTACCATTTCTCCTGGATAATTAGGAAATTAAGATTATTATATCAGAATTTTTTCGATCATAAAGCATAGAAAATTGGAGGTTTGATGTTTATCTCAACAAAAGACAGCTCATCCAAGTTTTTCTAATATTCTTTGATGAGAATTTCATAACATTCTATGAGTTTAACCTCTATATTATGTCCTACTTAGACACTATAAAATAACAGTCTCTTTCCTGATAGTAAAGGTAATCTAGTTACCTGATACCAAGAAATGAACCTGCCATCTAACTGTCACAGTTTTTAAGAATGTGTGTGTGTTAATTTAATGAAGCATAATTTCTTCAAAAGTTAATAATGATCATATATCACAGGACATTAGTTCTGTGTCTTCGATATCAGAAACTATAATATTCATGTGTTTTCCTCTTCATTCCTCTTGATTTACATTCCTGCTTCAGATTCACTGATTTTACAACATTTTTAAATCCGTTTGTTAAAAGCGTGTTAATGTCAATGAAAAAGCAAAAGTTCTTTGACCATGTTCAGGCCTGGTCGCAAGAAAATTAGCAGGCGTGTGGTCATCGCACGCCTTAATTGACGATATAAGTTATGGCGTGCGCTCGTGTAAATTTTTGACAGATGTGCGATCAATTTTTTTCAGTTAAGATCAACAATCTTCATTCTGTATAATAAGTCAAATTTGAAATGTGTCATATATGTAAAAAATACTGTGATTTCCACGGAGAATGAATTTAATAAAATAAAACACTAAAGATTCGGTACGTCAAAACTTAGCCATAAAGATTAGTTTGACCGTAAATAAAATTTATTCAAACATTAATAAAGAGGAAAAATAAAACCTGAAAATAAAAAAAATATGTATAACTCTCCATTGTTTTGGTTTGAAGTTCAAATGATTTTTGAATTAAATTAAAGACGTTTCCGTTCCATTAACTCGTCACCACCTGGCTGGCTATTTTTTTAAATAAAAGATTATTTTTTCGAAACTGCAACCTTGCGCATACTTTTGTAGCTTAAAAAAAAGTTAAAAAGAAAGAGAAAACTACATAATACAATTAAATAATACTTAATAAAATTGCACGCATGAAGCTCCTTCTTCGATCCACAGCGGATTTCGCTGAGTAGACTTATTTTCTACTACCAAACGAATCAAATTGTAAATTTATAAATGATTTTATTATTTAACTACCAAACGAATAAAATTTGTGAGCATTGATTTTTAATTCAAAACCACTACCGTATTCCAAATCGATCGGAGACCACTTCTGAAATGGTAGCAGTAAAATTTAATCGTAGCACATGGACAATTTTCGAAGCAAAACTTTCAACATTTTGGGACAGATTTTATGTTGACTTTTAAATAAACATTTGTTATCACACTTGTCATTACAAGCCAGGCGTGCGATTGCCACACGCGTAAATAAATCTTGGCGTGTGCGGAGGCGTGCGCGTGCGATCGCACGCCTCTTACGACCAGGCCTGATGTTAATATCTGCCCCAGTGCATTGAAATCATTAATGAGTCAATTTCTTGGAATAAGGTATACACATAATCTTAATAATATATACATTATAGTTCAAAATTTCTATACCTTTCTAAATCTTTCTCGCCATGCACCAGTAGGTGTTTGATCTTTCAAACTTGGCCGTTTCTTTCTTTCAGGAGTTTTTTCCATTATTCTGAAAAGAAAAGCAGAGCATGTATAACTTATAGTGTATGTGTACACCAGCAGCCATAGAAAGAATGTATTGCAATGAATGCATGTAAATAAAAACATAAAAACTATAATGTTTTCTGATTCTAATGAATTACTTTTTCAATTCTAGCGAATCACTTTTCAGATTCTAGTGAATCAAATCGGAAAAGCGATTATTACAGTAGCAGCAAAAGCGAATATCGTATTAAAACACCCGTGGACTCCTACTCCTATTCCTACTACTTCTCCGGTCGAAATAGCAATTAGTCTGCGATTTAGACTCTGCAAGTCCCCACTAAAAACTCAATATAAATTCTAAAGAACAATCGCAGGCTTTTGAATTTTCAAGGTTTTATATCACATACATTTAAAACACGTTTTCTTTGATTATTTTGTTACTTCATTGATGAAGGAATGGATATTGATCAAATAGGTCTACATAAAACTGTGACTTCCAGTTACTTTTGGCACTGAATGTACCTTAGTACTTGAAAATAGATAATGTTTTTCGTGTCAGTAGAACTCAGTTCAGACCTTCTGGACTTTCTACGTTTGTTAGCTATCTACACTGTCTTTGTACATCAAGGCTTCCAAAATTCAGTTAAAATGGCAGTTATCGTTTGAATTCACTTTCGGATTCAAAAAATTATAATTCAAAACATACATTTTATTTTCGAAGAATTGCGTTCTTTTTCTACGTTGTAAACAGCTCACGCATGTATAATTGTTTTGTCTTCTAATAAATTAATTTGCTGGTTTGTTACAATTAGACCCTATTTACACCTACTATTACTTTTAAACATTATTATCGCTTATGCCTGTTTTTCACTAGTAAGATATCTCAAAAATAACCTTTACAGAACGTTTTAGAGGTTTAAGAAAAATTTCGAAAGCATATTTTTAGAAAGTACTTTTGCTGCTACCGTTTTGGGCCATCTGGCTCTTGTTTGAAGCTATAAACCGAAGATATAAATCGCTTTTTAGCTTCAAATAATCGCTTAATTGATTCATATGAATCGCTTTTCCGATTCAATGAAATCACTTTTCCAATTCTAGTGAGGAGTATTCCAGTGAAAGAGTATTCACTTTTGAGTGTGATCCTGTCAGGATCCTAGCTAGGATTTCAACCAGGAAAGTTATTTTAATTTATGTTTTATACGCAAGTAATCGTAGATCACATGTTTTCTGTTTTGGCGCCCTATAAAACAACGTTTTTGTGCAAACAGCAATGCTTCAAGTCACTCCCACATGATAAATTTCAGTGGGTGTACTTTGTGAAGCAATAACTTGAGATGGTATGCATCAATTTGATGTTATCTGAAAGACAAAAGATGAATGGAACTTTTTCCAAAATTTCATACCATAAAGCGGTGTGACTTCGATCAGCGGGGTGACTTTGATCAGTAAAAATAAACTGTTAAAACTCTGAAATTAAAGTGTGTTTTTCATATTTTTCAAGATTTTCATTTAGATTCCTATTGTAAGATATCATCAGAATCATCTTCAAGCGAAATGATCAATTTCTTCGGAAATTAACGACGAAAATATAAAAATTTCACTGCTTACATTTGTCATCCCTCTACGTTGTATTCAAGAGTCTAGCCTGGACATTTTTGGTACATATGTGAAGTATAGAGGCTGAATGTAAAGAAAATTATAATATGTCTGAAAGAAATTTGTTCACCGCTATAGTCTGTTTTTCTTTTCCTTATTCCTTTATCGATAATATCGTGTATATAAAAATCGAAAAAAACGAATGTTTTATATCGCTGTAAGTTACATATTCGCAAGAACTTCGTGAAAAGTCGTCATATCTCATGGGAGATTTAATAACTTACCGAAGAAATTTTAATAAGCGTATTCTTTAACGAGGATCACACAAGTGTGAACGTCATAAATATCTTTTGTTTTACTAACATTCGCTGATCTTTTACGGTTGGACATTTACCGCAGATGAGAAATGGTGGTCTGTTAAACATTGTAATAATGACGCTTTAAAAACATTGCCAAATATAATTATAAGTCATTTGGCGCTTCTCATAAGCTGATCAAAGTGACCCCATAATTGATATTGTCGTTTTCTTGGAAAGATCAGGTTATTTCTCTGGAATTGCAAGCTTAGATAATGTGAAATTTTGCACCGAAATAGAAGAAATATGTAATGTAATAATTCCTAAGTTTCAGAAGTTATAATGGTTTAGTGTATCAGAAGTTATTTTTAAAATAGAGGCAAAATTGATCGAAGTCACCCCGCTTTACGGTAGTAATTATATAATAATCCATGCTTTTTATTTATAAGAACAATTTTATAAGAACACAAACCTCAGATTTAATCAAAAAAATAAGTATGAAATAAGAACAACCTGAGGCTCAGATCATTGTTCCAAAAATTAAGAACAGCCTCAGCCTGAGTTTTCTTGTAAAATAAGAACAACTCATGATGTAAATTCTCTCTCTGGTGAATGGTTTAGAAGTTTGTTTTTTTCCACCTTGTATATTCATATCGGGTCATTACCGAACAGCAACCATACTTTTAACCAGTTGTTTTTTAAAAAATTTTTAATTACTGGAAGTCCCAAACATAAATAAGAACTAAATGAGGCTGAAATCTGAAGCTAAGAACAAAATAAGAACAATTCAAGCTGAAGAAGGCTAAAAAAATAAGAACAACCAGCCTCAGATCAGATTTTACTGGTTCCTATATATATATATAAAAAAAAGCTTGTAATACCGTCAACCTCCCATTTGGACATCCTTCCAAACTTCAGAGACAACCTAATAAAACAGACCTGTCTGGTAAACGAACAAAAAATACTAAAATATTAGATGAAGAAGATGAAACGCAATAAGTAAGCGTGAAGTGTAATAAGCGTGAAGCGCAATAAGTGTGAAGAAAAAAGTGATTTTCGATATTAGATCTGTGTTGTTTAGATAGAGCCTTAAATCAGAGACGTAATTATGATTCACATATAACAGTTCTGCGTTATTGCATGCAACATTGCTCTCAAGCATACAGTCAACTCAAATGTTTGATTTTTGTGAAGTTTTAGATCTAGTTTGACAGTGCAGTATGGATTATTATTGATGTGGTTTGTATTTTGCAGATATGTTTTTTGATGTCCGAAGTTTGGAAGATTGACGATATAATATTAGGGGTCGGCACAAATAACTGTTGACAGCACCCCTCCCAACACGCGATGGCGATGTTGAATGGGTCTGCTGCGATGGCTGCCACATTTGGTATCACTCGCCTTGTGCTTTGAAGAAATGGCCTAAAAACGAAATTCCTGTTTCCAAAAAAACAAGCCACAGTGAAGGTGATGATGGTTTTGTTGTTTAGCTTTTTTGTTTATAACTAGTCTTTGTTTGCGCTTAAATTCTTTCGATAGTGACTTTTTCGATTTGCGCACCTTTTATATTTTGACTTCGCATTCCAAGGTTCATAACGCTGATTTTTGATTTTGATTTCTCGATTTCTCATAAGAAGATGCGTATGATCAGATGTTTTTACGGTTTTAAAAGATATCTTTGTGATATATATATATATTGATGATTTTTGTGCATGCATTCCGGAATTAACAGATTTTCGTCATCTTTTCAAAAAAGGCAAAAATTGTTTCAAGTCACCCCGTTTAACAGAACCAGGCCAGACAGATAGGATTCCATGGGGAAGAATATTGTAATTATAATTCCTTTTGTTGACAAAACATCTCTCAGTCATTCATTCAAATCCTGGCCAGAGCATTTGATTTGGAATGGAACCGTGAATCAATGTTAAACAGAAAGTCTATGGAAAAACAAAATCAATTTCAAAGTGGTTGAATAAAGACATGCGGATATTGTTATATCATCCTAAAAGCAGTGAGCGCATCTTTCTTCTTCTTGTAGGATGATGATGGCGCATTACTCGAAGTCGAATCGGAGAATAGCGCTAACCAGCAGCAAAAAAATATGTAAAGTTGGTTAAAATAGCCTTATGAAAAGTTCAAATAATAACAAAAACAGCTTTTGGTAGTTTTCAGGCGATGAATGTTTAGTAGTTTCATTTTCCCAGTCACAGTTCTGTCCGCTCTATTTTGTTTATCAATACTTTAGGTTGATACTTTAGGTAACATGACACAAAGAGTGCGTTCACATGAGAGCCGTGTCGTTTACGGTTTTTTTTATAAGCAACACGTTTATAAGCAACACTAGTAAATTTTCTCAAAAAGTTAAGCAACAGTACTACAAGGATCTTACATAAATTAGCAACATGAAATTTTGAAATGATGCAGCACTAACATAGCTAAAGCACATTTCTTAAAATTGCCACACTAGGTGGTTACACTAGGTTGCAGTACTGTGTCCTACACTTTATCCCGCTCTCGAAAGAAATAAAATTATGGAATATTTATCATTAAAATATCTGTGAAGCATTTGGTTAGGAGAGACATTTCTATAAGCACTCTTATTCATAGCGTGGTCATAGGCAGGCGGCGACGGTACTCCTTGTGTCTCTTTTGACCGCCGATTAGCCTTACTTGAAGTAGACGCCATGGTTTCACATAAGAAGCACATTTGACAACATACAAATTAAAAATGGCGAATTTGAAATCAGTGTTGAAGTGTTGGAGTGAATTTAATTTACCTTCCCTACAGGTACACTTAGTGGTTTATGTATGCTACATGTTTGGTTTCTGCAAGAATAGGAGTTGAATCTAACAAACGACGCGAAATGTTGATAAACAGTGATTAGCAAAACACAGAAACGAATATATATTCATGTACTTTACCCGGCCGGGTAAAACTTTTTACTGAGTTTAGGCCGATGATGGAAATTTTAGGGATCGTCTCCAAATTATAAGCGATATAATAAGCGCTTATTAGCGAATTTACGCTAGCGATTTTCGGAAAAAGCGCTTAATGAATCGCTTACTTTAATATTTAAGCGATTTGTACAAACTATCAAACAAATTTTCAATCATTTAAATCGTTTATTTTTCGCTTATAATTCGCTTATCATCGGCAAAAATCGATAAAAATCCACTAAACTTAATCACTTAAGCACTTAATTGCTTTTCCACTTCACATGAATCACTTTTCCGCTTTACTCGAATCGCTTGTTTGATCGCTCACAAGTATTGATTAAAATTCTGATAAACATTCCCCCCCCAAGGAATATATATACCAAAGTATCGATCGAACCATAGTCTTGTGACTATGATCGAACAGCTCAAAAAAGAATTGTAAGGGACGGTTCCTATTGGTAGTAGCTTTAAAACAAACTTTTTTTTGTCTTTTTTCTTAAACTGAATGTGAACCACAGTTCATTAACAGGGGTAGAACAACTTAAACAAAAAAGAATTATAGCAAACGGTTTCTATTTGTAGCAACCTGAGAACAAACTGTTGTTTCTTTTATCTCTAAATGAATAAGAACCAGGTAATCAGTTTATTATTAAACACTAACGCGTGCTACCTGTAATTATAATCCGTCACATTGAGTTTTCAAAATAATGCTGAAGTCGCGATCACAACATCTTTTGAGAGTGTAGACATCCTTACCAATTTTGTAAACATCTTGCATTTATTGGGAAGGCCTTAATAGAATGGAAAATTGTAGGATTTACTCTATTTTGACTCAACGTTCGCAAGACGGTATTCACATATAAAGCACGGTACTCAAACTTTCTTCACTTCGTCGAGCAAGTCTACTCCGACGAATTTCGCTGACGAGTACAAAATATTGACCAATCAGAAACATATTCACTGGGGAACATCGTGCCTGCAATTATTGAGTGTAGACACCCATCGTTAGTCATTCTTTAAATCATTTAAATCATATTTTAAAGGGAGCTGGAAACTAAGATGCTTTTTAATTTCATTGAATAACACAAAAACGAGTCCTACTGGTACCACTTATGTTTTCATTTTCTTTCGTTAGGTGAACAAATGAATTCGTATGACGAAGGAAATTTCAAAATTACCTTAGCAACGGAGGTCGTTCTCCCTAGCAACAGCAAAGAATCACTAAATATGCCTAAGTAATTTGTTGTCAATTTAGCACCAAGCGCCATGCATGCAGACGAATTATAGTCTTCGCAATTTTGAATGCCTAATGTGTGTATGTTTATAAATCAGCGAGTTTAATAACAAAAAAACTTTAGAAACTTTCGTAATATATTTGGCTCGCTAGAAAATAACGATTCGTGACTCTTATTACGGCGATAGCAACGGTTTTTAGTTTTTATTTACATTTTCTTTTCGAAAAATATTTTCAGTGAGCGTGAGCATCGCGAGCAAAATCTGAAACGTTTCTTTCGTGTTTGAGTGGTGAAAACATTGGCTTGGGTGATGTCATAATTTAGCTTTCTTGTCCACTGATAGACCCAATCATGATAAGATTTTCAAAAAGCGGAAAAAACCTTGTTTAATACGTCGGTAAAATGAAAACAAAATACTAGGCAAATTCAAAGAAGCTATATCTTTTTGCCGGTTGAATCTGAAACAAGAGATATACATGCATGCATGTAAACAAAATGTTTCCAAACAAAGTATTTTTCAAACTCATCAATTCGCTTAAAATCGCTTACACAAATCGATTAACATTCGCTTATAGGAAAATTGGTTAAATTTAATCGCTTATATTCTAACGATTTGATTCACATTATATTCGTTTACAATTGCTAAACAAAAAAATCATAAGCGATAAAATTAAGCGAATTTTAATCGATATTTTGGAGACGATCCCTTATATTAGTTGAGCGTCACCCGCCCGCATCACTTTAAGTGCCCGCGTAAAAAAGTTTTGTCTCGAATCGCAAAAGTTTATTCCCGCAAAATATTGCAATATTGGTAAACCGCAAAAGTTTTTTCCCGCAAAATTTTCAAAGCCATCCCAATTTTCGTTAATTATTACAAGAGAAATTCCTCCAACCTAAAGCCTGTTTGTAGAAGTTCATTGAATCCAATTTCAATAAGTGATTTGATCTACTTTATTTCGTGAAAATTTCGAGGGTTTTTTTCGGCAAAATTTCCCCAACGAAATATTTTCCCCGACCAAAAATTAAACAACGTTTGTCTAGTGAAGGTTTTCTGTCTTAAAATCTCCAACGTATAAATTTTTCTTTGTCTAGTATGAATGACACTGACAAAAATTGGATGGTAACACAGGAGAGCGAATCTGAGAGATATAAAAATTACAATAGAACACAAATTTGAATGTCAGTGAGTTTGTTTACAAAGTGTATCCAAAGAACAACACGAAAATGGTGTCAATCTACTCTTTTAATGTAATCACTGCCTCGAGGCTTTCATGTCTATAAAGAAACAACTTCCCAGATGAAATTTTCCCCTCTTAGATACTCTGGTTTGGCAAGTGAAAAAGTTTTTCTGCAGCACAAAAAAATGTGAGGAACCGCAAAAGTTTATTCCTGCACAAAGGATTCATTTCCACGAACCACAAAAGTTTTTTCCCGCAAAATGCAAAAATTTTCAAGGGATATTCTTTCTACTAAATTTCAAAAGAACCATTCTAAAAAAAGTGCAACATTCAGTGTCACAAACTTTATACACTTAAAACAAAATACTTTTCGTCACAAAAAAACATTAAATTATTGGTAGACACTTTGCTGGTAAACAGTTCTAAGTAACTTTAACGATTTTCTGACCATTGAAAAATTTAAAAGGTAGTTCTGACCTATTCATAGTAGCGTTTTTTCAATGTCACAAAGTCAATAGTGGGTATTTAACAACTAGCAGAGGTTTATTTACAACAAATGGCTCTGACTAAAAATTTAAGTGTATAAGGTATATGTGACGGTTTATGGGAAAAGGATAACAAGCGAAAAAGCGATTTGAAGCACTTAATCGCTTTTCCACTTCACAGAATCGCTTTTCCGCTTCACATGAATCATTTTTTCGCTTCACATGAATCACTTTTCCACTTCACATGAATCGCTTTTCCGCTTCACATGAATCGCTTTTCCGATTCTAATGAATCGCTTTTTTGATTCTATATCACTCAGTCAAGAGTGTTGATTAAAATTCTGATAAACATTTGAGAGTGTAGATATCTTTCTCAATAAAAAAATGTTTTTCATAAACTTTTTATTTTTATTTTGGCAAAATAGCAATTAGATATATAATACTCCCGGTTATGGTCCAACTTCGAAAACTGGCGCATGGGAATATGAAAAATATAAACATACATAGACGTTGAATGAAATGAAACGTAAGTAAGTAGGTGACTAAGTACTTTTCATATTCTAACAAAATAGCATTACTTTATTTTATTTATATCGTTTGTTATCAAAATCTCTTGGACGGTCACATATATGAAACATGGAATCTACGATGTAAACAGATTATTTGTTTATTACGGGGATAGCAACGATTTTTAGTTTTTATATACATTTTCTTTTCGAAAAAGATTTTTTTCTCTCTTGGCACACATATGTCTGTAAAATATATTTTGCAACTCATGCAAGTATATTTCTTTTGTTATAAATTCTGGTTATTAATTAAGCTACGTTTACATTAGCGAAAGACCCAATCACGTTCTTTCTGTAGTATTCGTCCGTTTCTTTCGGCGTTAAATTTTCCAAAAGTGGAAAACAGCCTTTAGTCTAAAAATAAAATCTATTTCCAGATGGATGGTGTTTTTGTATCTATTCATATTATTGCGCCAGTTTTATAACGATGATGAAAATCTTATTAACAAATTATTTTTATTCTTATAATTAACATCACTTCTGACTTACAAATCGATTTTCCGATTCAAGTGAATCGATTTTTCGATTCAAGTGAATCGATTTTCCGATTCAAGTGAATCGATTTTCCGATTCAAGTGAATCGCTTTTCTGATTCAATTGAATCACTTTTCCGATACTAGTTAATCGCTTTTCCGATTCCTTAGAATCAATTTCCAATCGCTTTTCTGATTATTTTGAATCGATTTTTTGCAGCTAAAAATCGATTTTAAAGAATCAATTTTTCGCTTGTTGTCCTTTTCCCATAAACCGTCACATATAATGTTCTGGTGAAGCATGTAATTTTTTTTTTTTTTTTTTTTTTTTTTTTTTTTTTTTTTTTTTTTTTTTTTTTTTTTTTTCGAATAGTAACGTATACAAACTTGTATAAATAAAATCATTACAATTGTTTTCTTCCCAATCACAATCTTGAATTTAGTGCATCCTGCTTTCGTGAGCTACAACATGGATGTCCGACTCAGCGACTTTTTGAAATTCGAATATCTGTTGTTTTACGCTTGAGCGAGTACCTCGTATACACATTAAGCACGATCTTAGTAATGCGAAATTGAATCTTGTTTTCAGCCAGCCGCAAATCAAACTTTTAGGTTGTTTTCTTTTGTCTGCTAGGAGTTCTGCTAATCGGGTGAAAAACGTAGCGCATTCTCTGCTCATACCACCATAGCATGAAAATATAAGTGGGGTGAACGAACCATGTTCGATGTTGATTATCCTTTCGTTATATTGACGTTTTTTCTCGTTTTCCATTTTCTTGTGTACCGTCTGAAGTGATTGATTCAGGTGACATTTGGCAAGTGGGTTAAAAACCCTTACGTCTGCATACGCCACTTGACCCCTGACCCAAAAACCCCTCGCAGATACATCAGCCCTCGCTTCATCAGATGTAATTGCTGATTTTTTGGCAAACGACTCCCCTGTTAAAGGTTGAAGTGATGGTTCGATTGTTACGTCACTACAAGTTTCAGTTAAGATTTCCGCTGATAGATCACGTATCTCATTGTGACGTCCATAAACAAAGCCGCCCCGTGGACATGATAGGGCATGTTGTACACTATAGTGTTCGCCACATATGCACGTAGATGGTAATCGTGCAAGTGGTATACCATAGCGAAGATGAATAGAGTCCCAGAATTCTTGCTTATTAAGGGCAAAACCTTGCTCACGAATGGGAAGAACTGTCAACCAATTTGATGCACCTTGTTCGGTAGAAGCTTCCATAGCTTTCAGTTTCATTTTACAGGATGTATTCGCTTTGATTTTCGTCAGCGTGGTAGAATATTTTTCTCTTTTTTCATTTTTGATCTGTTTCTTTAGCGTTGCTGTTTCAGTTCTTTCAAATATTTGTGAATTTGACATTACATGATTTACGGTTGATTTGGTAATACTTCGAGAATTTTCATATTCATCGTTGGATAGTTGAGATGGTATTATGATTCCCAAACCACCAAATTTTGCTGGTAGCGAAAATAACAACCTTTCCATTTCGTTGAAGTTATAATTGTTAAGGAGGACTTTGATAAACGAATCAATGGCTCTGTCTAACGGGAGAAGAAGGTGTGATATTCCAGGAATTGTCCGCATGACGTAGGTAAAACGATGTCTAAGGCCATGGTTAAAGGCACAGAAAGCAGCATGTGGCTCCGATTTGGCTATTTCTGATAATACTTCCATTTGTTTTATCCATTGTCTAACTTTTTCAGCGACGTATTTGTCTTTACTTTCATTTTTTCCGACTACAGCCCCCAGGTGCCGATGACCTTCAGTTGTGATTTGTATATCAGAATTTGAAAAGGTATTTTTTGCTTCTGCGTAGTGATCTTCTTTAACAACTAGCCATGATTTGGTTTGATTGACGTAGTAGCCAATATAAGGACCGTACTTGATGATAAGATCCCACCACTGTTTTAATTTGTCGATGGTACCAATTCCTGTTAGGTCATCTGCAAATGCAATATGTAATAAATGTTCCTCATCGTCACCAAAATGTTGTATCACGGTTGACAACAATGGCATGAGTCCTAACGCATACATTCCCATAGCGATTGGGTCTCCTTGGGTGGTTCCTTCTCTAGATTTTATTTCTTTACCTCCAGCGATGAAAAGTCTAGCGGATTTCATATAGCAATTACAGATGAACGTTGCAATTTCAGGGCAGATTACTTTTACGTTGTGGAGAAGTACATTCCGGTTTACCGAGTTAAATGCATTGCTAGCGTCAATCTGAACGAATCCATGAGAATCTTCGTTTTCATATAGATCCCGTATTGCATGAACAGCAACTTCGCATCCTGCTTCTTGTCCAGCACAAAGTTGAACGTACCCAGTTGCTTGTAGTACATCAGGCTTTAATGTTGCCATAACAGCTTTACCAATAATACGACGCAAAACCTCCCCTATTCCTATCGGTCGAACTCCAGGAGATTTGTCAAGCGGTATGAGTCTACACGACATTATTGACTCAATACTTTCTGGATCGGTGAGATATTCGCTACATAATTGTCTGGTCATTAGAGCAATTGCATGGCAGAGGTCGTCTGTGGCAACCCCGAAAATATTACTTGCAGCTAATCTCCTCCAACAATCTGCGTCAAGGCCAGATGGACCGGCAGCACCTTTTGTTTTAAAAGCACATTTCTTTATTAGATCAGCGTTGATGATGTCGTAGATTATCGGGTTCGTCTTTCTAATTGGCCCATTTAGCAGCAAATCTTCGTATTTCGGTTTAGCGTCGGGATGTTTATGAAGAAGACATTGCATAGTATCGTCCGTTAGAGTTAAAACTCCGGCTGAACAACCTTCTTGATCCAGCAGCCTAATAGCAGGATTTACTTTGCCTTGCATCATCAAATGCGCAAATCGTTTGGCTACATCGTTTCTTTTGTTTAATCCGATTAAGGAAGAGTTCAATCTCTTCTGAATTTCTAGGCCTTCGCTCAAAAGCTCGGTAACTCCCTTATCTTTCCATAGTTTCAATCTTCTTTCCAGGTGTTGCTTATTCTCCTGAGACTTACATTTTTTTGATGATTTTTGAAGAAGAAGTGAAGGCATTACCATCAAAGCCTTAAGGCATATATCTCGATTTGGTGACTTGGAATTCCATTCGTTTATCAGTTTTGTCATTTCCCTTATGAAGTCTTTACCAGATGAACATTTTGGTAAATCGAATAAGTTCTGACGCCAATAAACAATTTTGTCGTACGCATCATTTATGGATGTTTTAAAGTTGTCTGCTTCACAATTATCAACAGAAATCTCATTGTTTGTGTTTAAGTCTGCCGATGGTGTCTTGCAAGTTCGGGAGTGTTGTTTCAATCCCCTGCTGTTTTTGAAAATTCTTTGACATCTATCGCATTTAACGCTTGCAATGTTTGGACTTTCGATTTCAGATGACATTATCTTTTAAAACAGAATTTGAATGTAGATGTATTCATAAATCAACTGATGAATAACGTCTTAACGTCCAGTTTTCTAAGTGTACTTTTACTTTCATTTTCTTGTTTACAATTTGCATCCGCCATCTTTAACCGTCAATCGATAATCGATAATCGTATACCATTCGTTCGTTTGAATTATTCATTCCGAATGCTTCCCGAAAATATATTATTGCAATGTTTGGTATTGTCATGTTAATGATTTTAATAATCGTTTTGTAGATACGCCACACAATAGCGCAATTTAATTTTACAACCATTATTGAAACTGATGCTAATGTTCGCTAGAAAAGCGGTACTCCTCCGAAAATGTAGAAATTGTTCGTTTTCTTCTTTCTTCATTTTCTGAAGAACTAAGCCGAAAGGGAAATTTTGACACGGTAAAAAGTTTTGTTTTTGCATAAAGTTTCACCACCCCAAAAATAAAAAAAATTTACCGTGTTGAATTTTCCTTAGAGCTATGTTTCTATGGGGTTGCTATGCTAGATCGTCATCATTCAATCGGATGTATTCAAATAAGAGAGTAAAATAAAATTATCGAGGCAATTATTTATAACAAATCACGATTATTTTAGCGATGAATTCTGGTCAAGTGTGGTCCTAACTGATCATCCACTTCATTTGCTCTTGCCTACCCCCACACCGACCGTCATATCCTTGTTCAAAATGTCCAAAATGCTCTTCCGTGTGCATTTAATGACTTCGCCAGTGTGTTCCGTATTATAAATGTAGCGAAATTTCAACATTCCATTACATAATCGAAGTAGACATTAATTTTTGCAGCCTTCTGGAATAATAGAGTTAGCTACAGTTTCAATTTCTATCAGATACATGCTGAAAAAGCCAACTTTGCGGAATACCTAATTTGCAAAAATTTCTTGAAAATTTCTTCTTTTTAAATGTGGTTGAAGAAAAAGCAGGTCTGAAGTAATTTGAAAGCTCGAGCTAATACTGATGAATTTCCGGCGGGCGGGATCTCTCACTGATTATAATAATGCAAAATGGCATATTTGATGTGATCTCCGGCTATGTATATATGGCACTAGAACAAAATATGAATAATGAAAACATCCCGCATGACATTTTCAGGAGATAAGTGACGCTAAACTAATATAACGAATGACGAAAAGTTTAATTACGGAATTGGGAACTAAAAGTATGCCCATGATGTAGCTCGAAAAACTGATAAAAATAATGTATAGGATCGTTTCACTACGATATTAACCGGTGTTTAGAGAGATATCATCGTCAATCAAAGATTTTGATAATGTCACAGCCGCACCACCTAAGCATATTTGGGCCCAAATCTTTTTTCCCCCTTTCTCCTGCATCACGGACTCCAAAAAACATTATCCCTAATTGGTTCTTGAGATATTTCCAAAAAACACTGCGTTCCATATTTGGGAATGCAATGGTTCCCCGTCGTGATCTTAAGAAAAACTGACGTCAAATGCCCTGTGCTATTATACTTATCGTGAATGTGTCTTACCTCATCTAACTGTGGCTATATGACCAAGATTAAGAAGATTTTGACCGTAAAACTCCAAAAAATCTAACACTCTCAAAACTTTTGGATGCACAGCGGGTATTAACTAGGATATAGATAGCAACGCGGGTAAAATTTTTTACCGAGTTTAACTTAGAAAAGGATGTGTCAAATTCGCCTCTCCCGTGTTTTAACCCTGACTTGAAGCTCTACTAGCTCTACTGAAGTCGGTTGAGAACTGGTTTCTGGAGTCTCCTTTCATATCTCTTCCAGTTCCTTGAATGTCTGAAGCTTGAAAATATGAAAGACTTAGGAAATAATGGAAACAGAAAATGTACTCATGAGAGTGTACAGGATCGTTTCACTACAGTAAACCGATAGCAAGATATCACCGATCAAAGATTTTAATGACGTCATAGGGAAGGGTCTAGAAACTATGTTGGCTAATTAGTAATTAAAGGATACTCTCCCAATTAGGATGTAAAGAAGCAAGTTAAAATTCAAAGAAGTCAACTCTGGATAACATTGGACTTTGTCAACTTGAAGTCTTTATGTATTCTTAATCATTAGACATTAAACATCAGATTTTATTATCTTTTTTTTTTAGAAAAGTCTTGATCAAACAGCCACAGATACTGCTTTGAGACAGGACGAAGCAGAAAAAGCCAAGAAACAGTTGATTGAGCTAACAAAAGAATGGAGACGAAATAATGATGAGGTTTGTTTGGCTTTACTAAAGTAAAATTAATGTTCATTAATGTTGTGAGAATTATCTTCTGAGATCTTTTGGGTTAAGTTAATTATTATTGTTTTTCAGCTCATTTTAGTTTTGTTTTTTCATTGCCACACAAAATTCGCAATTGATGTTTTGGCAATTCATTTTCATGAATGTTGCACTTCCATACATAATTATCGCTTTTATATCTATATGCATTATATTATTATCTCAAGGCCTCCTGATTGAATTCCTAATTTCATCCGTTCATTATCGTAATAAGACCTGTTAAGTTTTTTGATACTTCAGTTTAGTGTGAAAGAGAATTTCTTTTCAGGGTTATGTACTTTCTCGTAATCTTGATAAAATCATGTTTTTCTGTCTGCATAGGTTTGTAATAACAGCAAAACACTTTGTCAAACAGTCAAACTGTGAACATAAAAATGTTTGACTTCAAAATTTTTTTATTTAGCATTTTATTCAAACATGGTAAACATGATTTCTTTACCATGAGGGATACCAGTCATTGTATAATTGTATAATGATGTATACAGTTTACTAAATTCGATTATATAGTTATAATAATTCTTTTATTCATATAGGACATCAGAAACAAAGTTGCACCTCTCATTAAAGCATTCCAAAAAGAAGTAAGTCGCCACAGAGGATATCAGCTTTGAACAAGTGCAACATTATAATGGCATAAAAGAATGCTAGATGCTTATTTGTGAATTGCTTGTCAGCTGCTTATTTGTGAATGTATTGTCCTTTGTATTTGTCTTTTCTTCGAGACCCCATTTGGCCTTCCTTCACATTGACTAATATCAATGTCATGCTGGGTATAAAGTTATGAATTGAAATTTTAAAATCTAAATGATCCTCATATTTTGTTGTAATGTAATGTCAGTCTCACTGTTTCTAAAAGTTTTGTTCAAAACTTGGTCTCCATGGCAAGGTCACAATAGGTACCCCATGAATTATTTAGTAATACACATTTAGTAATTAGAAGTTTGTATGTATAGTAGCGAGCATCTGGACTTATTCAGGTCTCTACTATTTTTTTGCTGACAAAGCTATAAATGAAGAAACTGAAGAACTTTTAGAAAACAGAATGGTTTGTACTAGATGGTATTTAAAGTGAAATTCACGGTAGTAGCAGTCTGGGATGTTGATATATATATATATTATGATTTTGTCTGCAAAAAATAATGGAGGCCTGGAACTGAGGTACAGTAACAGTAAAATAAATTTCTTTGCTAATTTTACAACTATGACTGACTACTCTTCATACAATTATATCAATCAAAACTGAGTCATTTGTATGTGAACAATTTCTTTTTGAACATTGTGATGTGATATGGTGATCATGTTTTGGAAAAAAAACCTCAGGAATAAAAAGTGACTTTCATCAATTTTGAAATTTTAAAAATGGTATGAAAAAAAGTCAATTGTGATTTTTTGAGTTTATCTCCCCTTTAGCTATGGAATTCTTGTAATTATCTATTTCTTTCCCCAATTCCCTCGTTTTTGGGAATTTTTGTGTTTTTATAGTAAAAAGTTATTGGTTATTTTTGTATTATTTCAGGTTGACTCCTTGAACAAGAGAAGTAAAGCTGCAGAAAATTCTTTCTTGCTACTGTATAAAAACCTATTGGAGATTCCAGGTTTGTGAGACTTTAGTTGATTTACTTAACAAGCAAAGTAATTCGGTTCTACGTATCAAGACATTTCTTCAGGCAGGTCATACTGACTCCTGATGATTGATAGTTCATTACATTGAATCTGACACTGTTACTGCCCTCTGGTGATTCTCTGGTGTTGCCAATGTGACGTAGTTTGCAAAAGGGATTGTCACATGTGATAATCACACGAGCCAAAGTTGTTAGTGGTTTTTAATTTTAATATTCGTGACAGGAATATTTGAAAAAGTGGAGTCCACTCCTGAAAAATAAAAACATTATGAAATCAATCAAATTTTTTGTGTGTAAAGCAAAACTGAATTTTTAAAGGAAGTGCAATCAAAGATCTTGAGTAAAACAACATTCCGTTGTCATGGCATGTGTGTTATGTTTGTTTATCTGTCAAAACGGTCAGCAATTTTTTGCAAACTGCTCTGAACTCAAAATGAGGTCCCATGTTTTATCCTCACATTGTTTCTCTTGATGGATATTTTAAGAGATCTCATCTTTCTTTAGATCCAGTGCCTGCTTTGAAGCAAGCAGAGACCATAAAGAAACAATTAGAAAAGGCAAAGGTGATGAATTTCAATTCTTTGAATTAAAAAAACATCATAAACTTTGCAGAATGTTTTCGAATACAGTAAAGGCCTGGTCTCTCCTCTGAGATCAGTGATTGATCAACAATAATTGGTAAATTTTGTATTATTGTTTCATGTGGCAGGATTTTGAACTGGAGAATCAAAATTTACGTAAGACGTTGGAGGAATACCACAGTGAATTTGCTGAAGTCAAAAATCAAGGTATTTTCTTGAATTGCAATCTTTTTTGTGCATGGCTGTAAAGCACTATGGTGTTTTTAAATCTCGGTTGAAATATCTACTGTTTTCTGTAGAGGTTACTCTCAATAAACTTAAAGAGAAGATCAAAGAATATGAAGATGGTGAGGGACAAAAACTTAAAGTAAGCTGGTACTTTTGTGATGAACTGATTGGCTATAAAGATGATGTTTGTTTTGAAATTGAAAAATACTTGATATTCATGCATTGTTTCATAATTTTCATCTTCAGAAAGATACTCTAAAGTTTCAAACACAAATGTTGAATTATTATGTGTCATCTAGAAAAATTGCATGAAGCACTCTAAACATTCATCAAATGGTGAAAATGCTAGAGCAAAAGAAAAGCATTTACATGAGTGTTAGGAATGACCTTGATTTTCAAAACCCGTTATTACAGCTGTTTTTTTAGGGAAGCTAATGGTTATAGGTTTTTTTAATGAAAATTTCAGAACATTCTTGAGGAAAAAGATAAAGAACTCAAAGTAAAGTATGATGAGAGGGAACAGTAAGTGAATAAATTAATAGTTGCATTTCGAAGGCAAAGGATTGAACTACAAGTAAAGTCAATTCATCTACTTTCTTCAGTAGTGTCATGAAGTTTACTTTTCTTTTAATGTAGAAAGCTAATTGAATCGAAACTTCAACTCGCAACAAAGTTAGGCGACACTGAGGCTAAAGTTAAGTCACTGACGGAAGGTGGGTTTCTGTAGCATTGTACAATACTGATATGTAATAGATCAGTTAATTGTTACCTGTTAATTGTTATTTTCGGACATCACACAATGAAATTTTTTATTGTTTTGGGTCATGATGTGTTTGGGAAAAATGTTTTCTATTTGGAAAATCCTGAAAATCAGTAGTTCTTTTATAAAACACTTCTAGGTAAACAAACTAAATGAACAACTTTCCTAGTAAAGAAAAATATTTTTTGTCAAGGCCATTGGAAAGTATACTTTCTTGATAAGAATCTTTTTAATCGTCTGTGTATGACTCCTGAGATTGCCAATTTATGGCTTTAAATTGTAACTTTCACTGTTGCAGCAACAGCTGGACGTGGACTTCTTGCTTAAAATGTTCTTTTATATGAAGCCCATCATCTGGTTTCCTGGTAAACTTGTTCAATTATTCCATTTGGTTATTTTAGCTTTGAAACAGTCAGAGTCCGAAGTATTTGATGTGAAGGCGAAACATGAAGAGGAACTAATTGCTAGGTGAGATCTTGCTGATTCACTGTATTTGTAGTGTGTAAACTTGACTGTATTTTGAAGTGTGTAAACTTGATTCTTCTACTAAAATATCAATCTGTTCTGAAATATTGCAAGTGCATTTAAAATTTGTCATGTCTAATTTCATCTTTAGAACATCGGAAATTGAGCTTTTGGAAAGTGATTTGGAAAGAGCAAATCAGGTATTGTTCGTACCTCGTTTATTTACATGAAAATATTTATCTTTTTGAAGATGACAATTTTAGCAGGCGTGAAAACTGATCATCTAAGAATGACACAACTTACTGGTGAATTGGGATGAAATAAAATGCTGTGCATTTGCATTCCATTAAAAAAAATCTATCCACATTATACATGATCATTACGTAACATTATTTTGAAAAATTTCTTGATTATGCGAAATTCAGTAATTTGATCAAAATTTTGAGATATATTGTATGAATTATTAAAATTGAAGTTATCAAAAAATTATCAAACTTTTGTCTTGCTAGCATGACTTAGTCAGGAACCTCCTCTTCTCTCTGATGGCAAACAACTTTCCAAACTGCCAACAGTTTGTTGATTTATAGAAAGACTCCTTGAATCAATGTTTACATGAATTCACACGAAAGCAATTGAGAAACCTATCAATATTTGTTTATTCTTTTTATTTTTTCTCCACAAGAATTTGCTTGCTGCCGAAAAGTTTGCCGAATCACTCAAGATGCAATATCAGCAAGACTTTTTGCCACAAACTGTGAGTACCTTTCCAGGCATGCGTTTTGCATTGTCTTAGACTCGAATTCGAATGATTTCCTTTATTATTTGTTAGTTCTAATTTTGGTTATATTTTAGAATGCTGAAAATTTAAAAAGCACATCAGAAGAGGTATTTCAATTTTTTTCTTGGCTGATCCCCCAAATTTGAATTGGATTATTAAATCTCAGTGATAATAATACCTTTTAGGTGGACAGTGAAACTATACGAGCCTTGGAGTACCAATTGCTATCTAAAGAGAGAGAGGTTTTTGGATTATTTTTTTTATTATTATTATTTTATGCTTTGAATGTTCTTATTCAGAATGTCTTAGGTTTCAGGCATGCATTGAAAATGGAAAAGTCTTCAATTGGGTCAAAAATAGGAGGATTGATCAATAATTGTTTCTCTTTCTGTTTAATACTCAAGGTTTAAAATGTGAAAAAAGTACAAGGGAAGTTGTTTTGTATACTGTGGTGCAATATTCTTATTTTATTCAACAATTCTTTACAGTTGTTGATCAAATCCATTCCCAAAAGCTGATTGTTGATCTTAATATTTAACTTGCCACAATTTTTTTGGGTCAACACCAATACATCGAGTCTTCTTCTTTCTGTAATAATCCCTGATCTGTTGACCGCATCAACTTATACTCTGAAGCAAATCTTGATTTATCAACTAGATGTTTTAGCTGCACGACATAACAGGAACTGTATTTGCAAAAAAAAAAAAATTATATGGAAGAAACAAGCATCAGCTACTGACCTTCTCTTTTTGAACATTGAAGACGCTTAAACAAATAGGAAAGAAAAAACCGACACAAATGACTTAAACGAATTAATAATGTGTTTAATCATTTCTTTATAAACTTAAGAACAGACTGATACGGACTGTTAAAGATGAACGATATTTCAAATGAAGAATTGTTATTATTTTGCTTTTGAAAAGACAAAGAAAAAACATGCTTCATCTTGCTTTCGAGTATTGCGGGGTGTTATCTCATTCTCTCCACTGACATTCCTTTTTCTTGCAAGCTAAGACATGCTGCTGTTTTTCTTTCATTCTTTCTTTTTCTCTATATCTCTATGAAATGAAGCACTTTTATGTTATCGCATTCTGAAAAAAAAAGCATTACTCCCATCACCATGGAAATGTCAGTTTCTTTTGTTGATTTCTGTCGAGATGTAACGTAATCTTGAAAATTTTTGATGATCAAAAGTTTTTGGTCAGAAGGATTGCATTGTGAATATTATACTTTAAGGCTGTCAAAAATGATAAAGTTGTTGCTTTGTTGTTTTGAGGTTTCGCAATTGATGCAAGAGGTCCATCATCAGCAAGTTGTTGCGAGTAAAGCAAAGGATATTGCTGAGAAAGAGGTTGGCAGCACTTGAGTCTAATTTTTACTTAGTTTTTTGGTAAACAAACCTTGCACTGGTATTAGTTTACCTTTAAAGGCAGACCAGGTTTCAGAGTGCACATAGTGTGTATGATGTATGTTAGTGACAACAAACGAATCTTTTTAATTAAAGGCTTTGATATTAGTTGCAAAGTTTTAGAATAATAAGTTCAATAGTTAATGAGGACTGTGTAGTAAACCATTTTAGATTAAACAGTGTTTTTTGTTGATGTGTTTCTTTATTGGTTGTGTTTTTTCATTTAGATTAATTCTCTTGAAAATATTCTTGAACAGAAAAATAAACAAATTACAACCTTGGTAAGTTATTCTTGCTTTTCCTTTAGAAATTGAGAAGTGTTGTTTGTTATAAAAAGAAGGAAAGTTTACAGTTTACCCCAACAAAGCATGGATTGAGTTTTGTTGCCAAAAAATATTAAACAATGAGATCTCTTTATAACATAATAAACCATTTTAATAATATTGATCGTTATATTTTCTCATGTCCCTCTATTGAGATTTTCGATAAAAATCTTATTTTTTTTTTGGTTCAAAACCATTTTTGTTTTTCCTATAATAGGAAAACCAAATTGAGACTCAGGGAGATTATGAAGAAGTTAAACGTGAGCTTGGGTGAGTTTACATTGGCATTAATTCCGCTTTTTCCATATTCCTGTGAGATATTCTGTTCTAATAGCTGTTATGGTGATGAGACCAAAACATCCCTGTTGTTATCAAACTTTCATATGAAACCTTCTTATAGTGGTCTCTTTTCTGCAAGTATCACTGGAACATGTTGTTCTAATGAGTTCTACTGTCTGTCTGATCAGTTTACCATTCTGTTTTAAAATCCTTCTATCTTTGTTATAGTGTATTGAAAATGATCGAATTTTCAGGAGTTGAAAATGAACATCAGGTTAGTACGGCCATGAACATCTTCCTTCGTAAGTTGTTTTTGGTATTCTTCGTAAGTTAACTGAAGGAGGAGTTTGCTGAAGTATAATTCTACTTAAAGAAAATTTCTGCAACATTTGTACTGACTTGGAGACTTATTCTACCTGGTTATCTTTGTTATTTTTCTTTTCTTAGTTGTCACACTAGATTATTTTTATCAATTTCTTTCACTTAGTGTGTGATAATGGATGAATTAAATGAAACCTTTGTTTTCAGGGCTTATTATGATTTCTGTTTTTGTGTATTTTAGTCACAAAACGTGAAGCCGTTGGAAAAACTTTTAGTCGAAAAGAACAAAAGTAACATTTCCTTATCCTCAATGAAGTTTTTCTTTTCTCTTTTAACATAATGTTTAACTGGCATGGGCTAAGACACAATAAGAACAAGTATTTGGCCGAACTGGGGAATATCTAGGTGGTGCATAAGTAAAATCTAATAGTAAGTCAACAAGGACTGATTGTCAACAAGGACAGACGTCAACCAGGACGTATACGATAAGTCAACGAGGACTATCACACCAAGGAACTGTCAACTAGGACAGGATTATGTTAATAGTACTGCTGTCAACAAGGACAGATAACGAATGACTAATATACTGCTGTCAACAAGGACAGACAAACTCGTGACTTAAATGATATAGCTGTCAACAAGGACAGACTAACTTAGACCAAAATATATTGCTGTCAACAAGGACAGACAAGCTTACGACTATAACTGTCAACAAGGACAGTATGTCACTACACGAACTGGTAGCTGTCAACAAGGACAGACTATAACACACAAATATATAACCTACAATCGTCAACCAGGACGACCGGGCGTTGTCAACAAGGACAGACGCCCTAACACAACTACTTAAGGCTTAGCAAATGCACCCCCAAATTTCCCCCAGCTGACCAAACGCAAAAACATTGAGACGCACTAACGCAACGACACTGCAGAAACAGTAACATGGTTCCAAATATGTGATAACGGACGAGGTGAAGAAATAAGGCGTGACATACGAGTAATTGAGTCATTGTCAATATGTAGATACCTACGATAGGCATCACTAGACCAACGACCCAAAATCTGGATAACACTGTCGGCAATCCCAGCAGATGCGGCAGCCGACGCCCCACCAATTCTGAACGAGTGTGTATTAATGTCTGCGGCGTAAGGCAACGTACGGGTAAGTAATGTGACCATGTCCTGGCGAGTCAAAAAGCGATTGCGAGAAAAACAAAATAAGGGCAGCCCAGAACCAGGATGACGACGGAGCCATTGTCTCATCAAACCAATGGGGCATAGAGCATGACCCGATCTACCAATGCGAATGTCACAGCCAAGACGGAATGGATCGGTTTTAGACGCTGATATGTGCACATACATAACATCGTACGACGGTGCGAACGAAATATCATGAACCATTAACTGAAGAGAAGCATTAAACGCATGTGAAGATTGACATGCGTATTCGGAAACACGCAACAAACCAAAATATGCAGATGCAGTTTTCAGCAACAGACGTTCAACAGGTGAATAGTTGAGTAAGTCCAACCGATAATGTATAGCGAGTAAGTGCCCAAACGTGATTGGTTGGCGACGAGGACGTGTAAAAGTTGCACCTTGAACGCGACGAATACCTCTCAGCGTGTAATACAGACGCGACATCTGTGCTATCGAGCTTGGAAAACCCTCCATGATGGCAAAAAACTGAATACCGCATAAATAAACCTTCAAAGAACGAAACGATAACCGATGACCAAAAGATGCCACAAACCGAACCAACGTATCCTGTGACAACGGAAACAAGGGTTGTGAGATTAAAGCACAAAACCTCCGGTATGATCGAAAAGCTACTGCATAAGTGCATCTGGTGGAAGGAGCTAAAGCTTCGGCTTGGTAGCGACGGACTTGTTGATCAATATCGACCAGATGACAGATGGAACTGGAGAGGGGCTGTGCTCTGACGAGGGCTTCAGACGATGAAACTTGTTGACCTGCAAACGAGACAGAGAATCAGCCGCTGCATTTGCGTGTCCAGGAACATGTTGTAACAGCACATTCAGGTTTATACGAGCAGTAAAAAGGAACAAAAACCGAACTAATGCCATTATGTCAGAGTCCCGACAAGTACCCGATTTCCAAACATGCACAATAGCAATATTGTCCGTATAAATTACGATTTGCTTATTAGCCCATGACTGACCCCAAGTCACCACTGCAGCAACAATAGCAAACAGCTCTCTAACATTAATGTGGAACTTGAGATAATCTGTGGGCCAAGGTAAACTGAACCATTTATTGCCGTAACAAGCACCAAGACCAAGATCTGAAGTATCAGTATACATAGACATACTTACTGAAGAAACCGGCTCGTCAGGGATAATGGACATACCGTTCCACGATGGGAGAAAGTCTATCCACCACTGTAAATCCGCCCTAGCTTCCTGATTGAGGTAAATATGATGATTCAAACTGGACACTGAGGTAGACAAATCAATCAGCCTACGAAGAAACATACGACCGGGGCGAACTACCTTGCAAGCAAACGAAAGAGAGCCAATAAGAGACAGCAACTCTCGCTTAGTGCACTTTTTCCGATCTGCCCAGTACCGAATAAGTGCCTGTAACTCTGTGAGTTTGAGATATGGCAACCGCATCACTTGATGCTGAGCATCCACTTCAATACCAAGGTAAGTCACAACTTGGGAAGGTCCCACGGTCTTATCCGTAGCCAGAGGAACACCCAATTCTGAACAGATCGTAATGACTGAAGCCATATTAGCCGCTACCTGCTCATGAGATGAGCCACAGATAAAAAAATCATCGAGATAATGAATTATGAAAGCAATGCCTCCAAAAACAGTAAAAATCCAACAAAGAAGATCAGCGAATGCATTAAATATAAATGGAGACGACCGACTGCCAAAAGGCAGCCGAGTATCGATAAAAAACCAATCGTGAAACCGATAACCTAATAAACCCCACTGATCTGGTCGTACTGGACAAAGTCGAAAGGCATGTCTGATGTCAAGTTTCGCCATGAAGGCATTAGAGCCCAAAGAACGTACAAGGCCAACGGCTTCGTCAAAGGATGTATAACGAACAGAATAACTATCTTTGGAGATACCCTCATTAATAGAGTCACCACGTGGAGACGATAGATCGAGAATTATCCGAAACGTACCGTCCTTCTTTGGAACCGCACCCAATGGTGAACAATGCAATGGAGAAAGCGGTGGGACTAGAAACGGGCCTGAGGTATGTCCTCGTTGTACTTCTTTCCTAATACTTTCCCAAACCGGAGCGGGGTTAGACCTGGCAGATAATAAATTATTAGGACGTGTGGCCGAAACGTCACCATTATAACCAATGTCGAAACCATAACTAAAACCATTTAAAACAAAGGACACTAACTCTTGATTCGGATGAGAAACCAAATACCTAGAAAGAGCCGGCACTGATACGGGTGAAGACACAGAAGAAGGTAACGGACAAAAATCAGCGTTTGAAGCGACGTGAGCATTGATAGGCTGAATGAGACCCTCCACACAACCGACATTGGTGCGGGAACCTGCACTGACTGATGTTGCATTGTCCGTCATTGAAAAAGCGGCAAACATTGGCTGCATTCCCCTGGAAAGACTGGGGGGCACGAAAGGGCGGCACGGCTGAAGTCGAGTGAGAGGACCCTGAGCCAGTAGACACCTCCCCTGCCGGCACCCTAGAACTAATCCCTGAAGCAACATTACGATTAGCCCGTGATGGACACGAAGACGACATGTGCTGGGGGCTTTGGCAAATGTAACACACGTTTAATAAAGGAGACCGCCTAAGAATTCTGTTATACAAATCTTCGTCCACTCGATTCCAAAGCAAGCTGGAATCGTAAGCCAATTGATGCCGAAAGAGCCGATCGTATTCGATCCAAGCTGAGAACGTGAACTGTGATGCAAAATCACAAATTGTGGACTGATAGTGGAGAAGTTCAGCTGTGCGCTCCGGAAAAAAGTGATTGTGTACACGGAGAAAATTAGACCACGCTACCATCCATGACGCAAAATCACAAACTTTGGGTGAATAGCGCGACCGTGGAACTAACGAAAGCCCTGGAGAAGAACCCCCGATAAACTGAAAAGTGTACTCGTCCGAGGAACCGACTGCAGTGTGTGGAAGTAACGAATCAAAATTTACAAACTTACCGGTCCTTATTTGCTCAATAACCGCCGCGGGCAATGCAGGAATCGCAGAGGATCGCAACTGAAAGGCGCCATGACGTTGACCGACAGGAGTAAGCTGGGTAGAAATATTGTTAGTCACGTGAGTAGGATCGACAATGTTCATATTCACGGATGCTGACAACGGCAAGCTAGTAGAACGTCGTGTGAAAAATAGTTCAATCTGATGTGCAATACGCTCATCCAAAGAAGCTTGATCAATTGAGGATGCGCCAGAACCAGGACCAGGATTTGTAACCCCACTACTCGACGTGGATACTACTCCTGGAGTGGAGGTAGAGGTAGCAGTGGGAACCGAAACCACATTCGATGACGTGACAGCGGAAGTGACGGATATCTCCGGATTATAAAAAAGAAATAATCTGCGGGCTAGTTGCTGTACTGATCCCGTGTCAACAATGTTCAAGCTGTTACACAGTAACTTTAAAGTTTGCTTAGGGAGCTCCAACCACTGCTCTAAAGTACGATGGCTATCTGCCAACTCGTTGTCATTGGTGGAGGAACCATCACGGCGTTTGCGTTTCACAGAGGAAACTGAGTTCAACAATAACAATGCATGAAACAGGAATAGCACCAACACTTTCGAACAACACCACATATTATAATGAATCCACAACTCTGACAACAAAAAACTGGATATAAACCACGCAAGATCAGGAACACAGCAAATATGGACAGAAACGTTCGACACTACTTTATAAAAACACGAATACTCAATATACCAAGATCATAAAACTAGAATGAAAATATTTGACTGCCCTCGTGGTCGCTAATCAAAAACTGAGGCCATGTGCCTCATGCCATGTGTATAAAAAAACCTAACGACATAAGCGCGCATGCTCCTATCGGCCAGCGACGACTTTGGTCTAACACAAAATGGCAGACCGAGCAGCAAAGGCAGCGCTCAGCGAATCTGCCCGCCAGTTAACAAGGGTTAAGTAAACTTAACCACCATTATTTTTTTTTATTTTTTTTTTTTTATTTTTTTTTTTCATGATTATAGGTTTGCAGTCAGAATGCACCATGTTAAAAGTTCAGAACTCAGAATTGACCGGTTTGTAATTTTTTTGACCGGTACTATTATCAGAGCAACAATGAAAGAAAGAGTAACAATGTGCAATAAATTATTGGAATCTCTCAAAAAAAAGTTTTGGTCCAATTCAACCACCATGAATATTTTGAAATCTAAAATGGTTTTTATCCTGTATAACCAACCAAGATCTCCTATGAATTTTGATTATAGAACCACTTAATACCAAGCAAACTTCATTATCATAATCGTCAGTTCTAATGTTTAGGCAAACATGAAGAATTACAACGTAGTTTGACTGAAGCATATCGAACAATGACAGAGCAGAAAGAACTCATCACGCAACTGGAGAGTGATTTAATGAACGTACGTGGTTACACAAGTGCATATCGCGGCGAAGGGGTTGGTGCACCAGCCCCACCAGCTGTTAACACAGAATTTTTAACCAAGGCTGTTCAAAATTTTAATGTTGATGAGGGTAAGGAGTAATTGCTTTCTGTTTACACAGAGAGTGTTCGATTTTATCTAAAAAAAAATTTTTTTTCGTGGCAATCTTGATATCATTCATTTACTCAGGATGTCCTTGTCATCTTTATGAATGTCTTATGAAGAGCCAAATAGCTTTTTAAACTTCAATATGTGTTATTGAAAATAATGTCGTTCTGCGTAAATGTTTTATCATTGTTTTTGCTTCATGTTGTTGTTTTTTTATAGTGGATGAACTTGATAAACAAAATGCTGACTCATTACTTCCCATCATTGCTAGTCAAAGGGAAAGATTTCGTACAAAAAATCTCGAGCTAGAATCGGTATTACTTTCTCTTTGTTGTTGTTAATGTGTTGTACCATTATAGTGCATGTTTTCAAGTGTAAGACCATAACAGCATACAGTTTCAAGTGCTTTTGTTGTGTAAGATCCAGGCGTAAAATGTTACTTGGCATAATTTTGTTGTTCTTTTTGTTGTTGTTGTTGTTGTTGTTTATTTATTCTTTTTCGAAAATGAATGATGATTTTCAGAACCTTTTATGGTTAAGGGTGAATTAACTTTTTGACAGGAAAACTTGCTTTGTAATGGTTTTCTGATATGCACCTAGAGTCAGAATCTAGAGCAAAGTGGAAGCAATTACGATCTGCTGTATCATTCAGGCCAATATCAGCAATTTGCTTTAATACCTTCAACATTAGTAAAATAAGTCTTTCGAAATGAACTTCAAAGAAATTACCTGGAGGCGTCAAGCATAACGTTAAGGAAACAATGGAACTGAACTTGTTTATAAAATCAAATCAAATCAGTTTTTAACTGCTCTCTTTCTCTGAAACTTTACATTATCCAGCTGCATATATATATATATATATATGTGTGTGTGTATTGTCCATGATGTAGTATTTTCTTGTCTCAGCAAACTCGCCACCAACAGCGTCAAATCACTATGTTGCAAGATGAAGTCGATACTGTTCGACAAGACAATGTCAAACTCTACGAAAAGATCAAGTTTCTTCAGAGTTATCCAAATAAGGTTGGTGGTGTAGGTTTGTTTATGTATTCAAAGAGAATAAAATCTGTTACAGTTTCCTCAGCTTGGGAAAAACGAAGACTTGAGAAGTGATTCAATTAACATTATCCATAATTTTTTTGAGTATGATATATTTGATTTCAAAGCTTTGACCGAAAAACATATGTATTTCGATCAGCATGATCTTGGTTTGAAAGCTAAGTAAGCCTTCTTCATTGGAATTTTCAGAATACAAGACTGTTAACCACATAGATGGGAAGCTGTTTATGTTCATATCTCAGTGAAAGTAAATCAGTAATATACGAGGAAAACTAAAAATTATTTGTGGATGGGTTATTCTATATTAAGCAGGGAGAATGATATTTATCATGAAATATAAGTTTGTTCGGATAAAGGTGTTTTATCTTCCTAACGTGTAAGCCAGCTTGAGTATACTTCAAAACGTATTGCTCAAAATTAAAAAAAAAGCTGCCACTTTGAACTTTCCGGTATCTGATAAATAGTTGAATAGATGAAAAACCTGACTTTAGTAGGAAATTTGTATCTCGCTATCGTTCATGGAAGCTTAGTTGAGTTTTTCCTATACAGAACTGCGGCTTTTTGGAGACGCTGTAAGTTGAAAAATGAAAATGAAAGGGTTTTCTGTTTCCATATTCTGTAGAGAGGCAATACTCCCATCAATGTAGAGGACGAATCTTTAAAGCGTTATAGTAGTCAATATGAAGAAAGAATCGATCCGTTTTCTGTATTCTCCAGAAAGGTAACTTCCGGCTTCAGTGATACTCTTTTTACGTGATAGAAATGTGTAAGTTTGTGTGGCCTTATATAGCTCTTTAGCCAATACTGGCTTACTTTTTGAAATATTTTTTGAATCAAAAAATATATGATCGACAACATCTAATGCGCAAGTATGTAGCGTCTTAGTGTCATCTTGAAAAGTTAGTCCGTCTTCACTAATTTCTGTTTCATGAACAGCAGGTTTATATATTTTTTCGATCACTTTAATAAAAGACAAAAATCAGTGCGTAAAAGTTTGAGACGGAGTTAACTGCAAAACGATCATGCCACCCTTCCTTTTCTCTCTCTCTAGTTTTATGTTGTTGTTGTTTTTATTGTTGTTGTTATTTTTATTGTTACTGTTGTTATTGTTTTGTTTTAGGAAAAACAACAGCGGTATGCAAATCTGTCAGCACCGGAAAAAGTAACCCTTAGTATGGTGAGAAGCTAATATTATACAACATTAACTCACATCTGACGCCTTATGAACGATCTTGTAGTATTAGCTATTTGAAAACTTACGTAATGAATTTCCTTCATTGGGAAAAAATTTTTACGAACGGATATATATAGAGAGCTGTCACTCGAGTGGAAGAAAATTTGTTTTCCGCGTTTTGCGTTATGAGTGGGAATCCGAATCGTATACGTCGGAATGGCAGCACCAAACAACTTAGTCAACACACCTTTCTACGACTATCAATAGTTTGCTGTCAAAACTTTGTTAATTTTGTTTGGGTTAACGAGAACATTCTTGCGTGTTTCCTCGTTATTTCACACAAAAATAAGAGACTTTCAACCGAAAACTTTTCTGATCGCACAATGGTATGTTGACAGTCTCACAATATTACTGAAAACTTGCATGAGTATAGGTCGGTACTCAGAGGTCTACAAATTTCATTTTTGCTAACAGTGCATTTTTGCTGGTTTTTGATTGGGCAGTGTTTTGTGCGTTCTTAATTGTCGAGAAGTGTGAACTGTAGAAGTTTCACTGTAAATCAATAATTATGTTGACTGTATTTGTATTTAGGGCCGGTTTGTACTTCCAAATCAGTTATGTTGACTGTATTTGTATTTAGGGCCGGTTTATACTGTCCAATAAAATTGCTCGAACGTTGGTGTTCTTTTACACGATCATGCTTCATTGCTTGGTCTTTCTGGTAAGTGTGTTTGTTTTTGTTTTTCTCTTCTGAAGAAGCTTTCAACCAGGACCTGTTTTACTCTGACGTTTGTCAATACTCCGACAATAGTAGCCTGTGTAGCATGAGTAAATGGTTAAGACGGAATCTGCACTTTCTACATGGCTGTAAATGTTTTCAAGGGGTCGGCATGGTTGTTTTAGGTAGTATTTCCTGATTTTCATGCATCATTTCGTAATTTTGATATTCACGAGGTGGATGTGTTTAAAGCTGAATAATATTCTGGAAAAAGGCGTTAAGAAGGGTGGTTAAATAACAACAACAGTTTTACAGTGAATGGAGACACCATCTGAAGGTCATCCGAATTTCCTATTGTTGCTGACGATAACCTTTCTTACATTCACTTTTGATGGGCGCTGTCATGCATCACGCCCTCATTCAAACATTCTCTCCCTTATGGACCTTTCTACGCCATGATGTAATGTTAAAGCGCGTCGGCGTGATCGTTTTTGGGTGGTGGTGAGGATAGGCAAAATTTTCGACTATGAGTAACTTCCTTCACAGAGTTGAGCGACCTTGGTCATGCGCATATCACCGTCTTGCGTGTGGAGCGACTTTTTAACTTTGGAATTATCCCTATTGTGTGGCCTTCCTGGTGATGACTGGATCAACTGTTGTTGTCAAGAAACCGTCTGAATGGAAATCTACTGTTATTGGGTTGATCTGACCATTAAACGTGGATCTATCGCCTCTATACAGTGTCTGGTTAGAGAAAATACCTCATCTTATGCCTATAAAGGTGGACTTGCGTGGCAAAGGTGGTTTATTGCTAAGACGAATTGTGCATGTTTCGTCTTTCGTGCTTGATCCGTTCTTAGATCTTTCCTTTTCGTAGTGGTTTCCCTTTAGTGTAGTGGTTTTTCCGGTTGCACTTAAGCTTAGTTCCCACTGAAGCAAAATGCGTTCGTCGCTTATTATTTAGAACTTATTCGTTCAGAATAACTTCCTCGCTTATTCGGCAAAGAACGTATTTTAATAAGTTCGTTGCTTCTAATGAATATCAAAAATTCTCCTTCTTCATGAAAAGCGATGAACTTATTTTTAGCGATCTTGTGATCAGAAATCCAACATCAAAGAAGCACCGCATAGCAAGATAAAAGAATCTTTAGTTTCTGAAAATTTTAGTAATTATTTCAGTATTTCTGTAATTTTCTAGTAATTTTTTTCAGTTTCGACTTAGTAACTATTATAACGTTTTAGTGCGTTGTGTGTGTTGTTTTTGAATTGCGTAAAATTTAGCTGCGATGCCAAAAAAATCTACAGTATTCGCGACGATGAACTCCTCCCAATCGAGGCTCAAAAGTACCCTTGTATTTATGACAAGGTTGATGCTGGTCATAAGGAAAAAGACCGTATTCAAAACGCCTGGAATTTCGCTTCGATCTCCTTTCTTGTCGTCTTTGCAAAATCACATACAAGGTGCAAAAACCTGTCTGCTCTTGCTTCATCCATATTCACCTGGTTACTGAATTTTTTTTGCGTGTCTTTTCATTATACGTTCTTTTCAATGGGAACAGAACTTTTCGGGAGCCAATAAGCGCGGAATTTATTTTCGTCAGTGGGAACTAGGCTTAAAAGATTTTTTGCAGATTATTATTATAAAACCGCTGAAGTTTTTTTCGAATGTGCCTCTTTCTTTAACTCCAAAGGCACAAGTTTGTATCTTCCCAAAAGTCAACAAACACGAATAGTTTCCCCGGCTATTTTCCCCGGCATTTCCGATTTTAGACACGTGCATTTACTATACATATATTTTGTCCGTCTCCCTCTGTATGGTAGGTAAATAAATCTCTGTATTTGGAACTGCTTTTGTCTTTTCATAGGTTTTATATAAATTTGCGTATACAGAACCTTGTAAGAGACTTGTTGGAGTTGCGGCTGACCAAATGTAAGTTCTCATTCAGATTCAGGTGTCCTTAGCAACGCCTTGAAACCCCGCCTTTTTACAGTCAAGATCCCATTTTCCTAGGTCAGCATTTTGTTAACTGAACACAATGCGTTTTCTTGGGGAAAGTTCTCAGAATAGCTCGATCTGACAAAGCGCGGTAAAACGCAGAGTTTGAATAGTCCCGACATACCTCGTTACGTTGTATATATCTTTGTAATTACTTATAAAATACAAATTGCTGTATCAAGAAAGCAGTTATCTCCATGGAAACGAGGTCCTTATGGAGACCTGGGCTATTGTGTGATTCGACAAAGACCCTAAGTTTTCTTGCGTCTCACGGCTGCTTTCAATGTTTGTTTCTGTTACTCTCATAGATTGGGACATAATAGCCAGAACCCTGTACACAACGCTGTCGATAACCCTTCTAAACTTGCTGCTACGTGACGAAAATGGAGAGAACATAATGGTCAGACCTACGTATGATGCATCGGCAACCGTGAAATTGTTATTTCTGGTGTTTGTGGGGCGATAAGAATCATGAAAACATTGAAATTATAATTTATTTGTGACACGCAACTCACTATCTGCAAGGGTAGAACTAATACTCAGGCTTCTTTTATGTTAATATAATGAGGCTGGGTTCTAACTTGTTATTTATGTTATGCATGATGAGAGTGTTTGCCAAATAATTCCAGGCCGACAAACGTTTTGATGAAAATCTGATAAATGAGTTCGCTAGAACGAGGCAAAAGTTGTTTTTATTAACTCGACCACCCACACAAATCTTACATGGTTTCCTCTGGATGTTTGACAACTTGAAATTGTTTGGTTAAACTCCGTGTAACTCGCTCACTCATGTAATTATGTGAATTTGTTACAACCGATCTTTGGGAATCTCCATCGTTAAAGATGTTTTTCTCGCAGGTCAGTATTTCACCCGCAATGGTTTTCTTCTCGCCTTGACCAGTGTTGGTACTTTCTTTGCTTGTATAACTTAATGGAGTTCTGAAACCATGAAGACTAGTGGATGACGGGGTGGATGGGGAAGTTCCGCTTCCATGTGGTAATCTAGTCAGTACATCCAGCCTCGTTTCTATGTAGGCTGATGTTTCATTAAGTGTGGACCTTAGTTGATGTTACTGCAAAACACACTGTCAGCTGTTGTCAGCTGTTTTGTGACCGGCAAAATGTCTCGGTGTAACCCTTGTTAAATTTGTTTTTGAGTCAGCGAGATTGGATCAGGTTCGATTACTCAAATGTTTTATGAAACTTTTCCTCGTGAGATTTGTTGATCTTCAATTGTCAAATGAATACACACGGGAGGTTAAAGCAATTTCCACGTTAAATGCTGGGTGGATGTTTTGACAGAAACGTGTAGGAGTTCATCTTTTTAAACGTATAATATTAACTGGAGGTTTTAAGAAAGTTATGTACATGATGAAGTAGTGATCTATTCAACGGATTTTTCCTAGTCTATCGGAGACAAAAGTAACAAAGGTTTTACTACAAATTAAATTGTGAAAAGCAATTATGACGGTACAGCTGGATGCATGTTAAACTTTTCTTATCTTGAAATTCTCCATGGATTTGATGTTTTCGGTTGCCGTTGTATTTACCTCATGATTGACCTAAATGATATCGGAAAAAGAAACTCTTATAAAATAAAATTTGTATTGATAATAAAAAGATGTATATATGAATTTGTTCTATTTCTTTGGCTTCCATGTTGGATTTATGTTTTCACATTTATCGCTTCCATCTTAAAGTCATTACCTGTTTCCATTATACATTTTCAGTAAGTTGCGCTCAGAAACGTTGCTTTACTCACCGAGGTGTTTTTTTCGTATGAACAGCCCCAGCTAGCTCAGTGGGCAAAATCGTCAAGAAGTCACTGCGATGAAGAGCATTACTATTGAAATAGTGTGTATATTTCTATAAAAAAACGCACTCCCTCGCAGCTCTTTTTCAACAAATTTGCCCACTAGCATTGTAAAAGGAGTTCCTGCTTATTGTAAACAAGTGGACTCCCCAGAATTACTTGTTCCTAGGAAAGGCACAGCTTCTTTCCAGCCAACATGGAAGACAAGAAACCCAGTAGGCTACTCTCCTATTATTGCCTCTACGTTGAAAGTAGGTGTAATTATATTGCTCAACGGATACTTACAGAAACCGCACATGGCTGGACACAAAACTCTCATTTGGGCCTGGTCTGTTATGCACTTTCCGTCTTCGTACCAACGGATGCAATTTTGAACGTTTGCTGGATCGTCACGACACTGATTCATGTTCAAGTTGTAATCTGAAAAATTCAAATTCTTGCAAATTCTTTGTTGTGTGCTAAGAGATTTTGGTATACTTGCTAACTTGATGAAAACTGTGAGACTTTTTGTTTCCTCTTATATGCCTGTGTAGTCATTTTTTACCAGCCTCGCTTAAATAGCCATTCAAATATGATTGGTTTATTATTAAATATTGGATACTTTTTCCTGAATGGGTAACCTCTGCCGATTTAAGATTCACTACCTACATCATGGTATACGTTCCCCCACTCAGTGTAACGGGACACACGAATTGATTATTTGGACTGAAAAGTGTCTTATCCTATGTAACTATTATGAATAAAAAAATACATTAGACGACCTTGAATTTGCTATTTTGATTCTGCTATATAGAAGCAACCCAATGAGCAATGTTTTTGAAAGTCACTGCGAAGGGGTGCATTTCTGTAGAAACATACATACTATTTCAATAAAAATGCTCTTCATCGCAGTAGCTTTTTGACGACTTTGCCCACTGAGAAGAGACCCTGCGTTCGATACAAACCAATTTGTATTATTATACAAGATGTCGAATCGATACTTACCACATGGGACATCGCAGGTTACCGGGCAATGACTTCTCATGAAACCACCTTGACCTTTATTGTCTTTCAAGCAATCCATCTTCCATCTTTTGCAGAACGTTCCGCTTTGTTTATCCAAACAAGCTGTAAGTAAAACATGAAAGGGAGTAAACCGTAATGAAATGTTAGCTTTGAGAGGAATCATAATGCCATTACTGCAAGACATAATTAAGATCATGATTTAAGAGCTGCGATGTTTAGGGTAATATGGGGTAAGATGGGTCGGCGGGGTAAGTCGGGTCATTATAACTTGAAGTGTAGAAACCGATGTTTTTATCGGAACAAAATGGTAGGCGAGTAGTGAAGGTTGTTATGTTAAAAATATCGGTTTCTAAGGCTCTATCTACACTTCAAGTTATAATGACCCGACTTACCCCGCCGACCCATACTACCCTATGACAAGAAATAGAAAAAAGCCTTTGTTGAGCAATAGCAGAACTGTAAAATTGTTTAAAAGAATGGTTTAAATGTGTGTTTACAACAGCTAAAAGATGATTAGACTGTAAAGAAATATATCAGTCAACTAAGTATTTTCGTTGGTAAAAGTGTAAAATACAACATCATGGGTTTGGCTTTTGCGTTTGTTCCATGTACTTCATTTCTTGGAAGTATACAATGTTCAACCGGCCAATAATACTTATGAGATCAAAATCTCAGCTACGAAGAAGATTTATCAGCAAGTATGAACCATAGGGAGAAAAATAGAGGTGATGTATCACAAACATACGGGGGCATTGTGACTGTCCAATATCTGTAGTTGGTCCTCTTGCAATTGTCACGTTGTCCCAACAGCAACCCCAGGTTGTTTTCGCACACGCAGGTATTTCGGGAATTTTGGGGCTTGGTGCCTCTAAAATAAAAACATTAAAATAAAAAACTTTATTCATTTGGTGAATGACTGTGACACAATCTCAAATGAAAATTTCTTAAAATTATCTTGTTTTTTGTTATCGGCATTGCTTTATCCAACTTTTGTATTTATGACACTGTCACATATTAAAACTGAAGTGATAAGGATTATAATCACTGATTTGTTGAAGTGAATTACACGATCAAAAAAGATACGCTAAATGAAGTTGCTCTAAGTTAAAGCGCGCATGCGCTTGCTACAACCTCGAACTTAGGCTTCCTGTTTCCATACTTTTCTGCTGGACATTTATCGAGTGAAAAGAAAATACTTACTACAATCATCACACGTCTTTCGACAGTATTGCCTCATCGTTTCCTTGTTGTGTTGACAAGCGCCACCAGCTTTCCATATTGGGCACTCCTTCTCATGGCTCGGGTCATCTTCACATTTGATAACTGTAGCTTAATAGAGACAAGGTTTTATTTCAGTTTGATATTGAAGGTACAGATGATTGTACGTACAGAGAGGATTGGTTTAATTTTTGTAATTGATGTATATTTCAGTTCACACCTTTTTCAAATATATCAGTTGTCCCAAAAAAAACTACTAACCCTGTTAACAAATTTGTTGAAAAAGTACTACGAAGAAGTGTATTTCTATAGAAATATACACACTATTTCAATAAAAATGCTCTTCATCGCAGTGACAGGATTTTGCCCACTGGAACATGATCACAATGCTTAATGAGCTTGTGGAAATTCACTTTTCACCAAACGATTTCCAATATGTATAAGTGAATTTCAGGGATGTTTAAGTGGTTACTGGATATTATATTACACATTATTGGTTAATATGTAACGCTATGGTTAATGGTAACCAAGTCGCTGCCAATTTGAGAGTTAATTAATTTTAGCAGTCCCCTGTGACCTTATGAACAAGACAGAGTACAATGCACGTCCTAAGCAATTCCTTGGACTAATTTCCGTGGTATATCTAATACCTTATCGGTGATAATTTCGTCGGGGAAAAGTGACGAAAATTTTTCGTCGAGGAAACTTTCGTCATTTTGCAAAATTCTACTAATACTTTCATATAAATTTTACTTTTTCAAAATTTTCGTCGGGGAAACTTTTCGTCACGAAGCAAAAATTTCGTCACTTTTCCCCGACGAAATTATCCCCGATAAAGTATATCAATTATCAAGAAAAAGACGTTTTCTGTTCACTTACCATCATCTTTTTTCTCTCTCAAAATGTTCGCAATTTTACCAAGTGCGTCGTCGTCCAAATATTCATCAATTTCTCGAACTAACAAAGAGAATAGTGAATAAATGATTCGTGTTCTTGAAATTATAATTGATCAATGTCAATTTTTGGACCTAATCTTCAATAAAAACAGCAGAATTGACTATGTCCCAAGTGTATCGCGTGATAAATTTTATATACAGGCGCTCTGAAGAATAAAATGATTCGTAACTCCTCACCGCCTTCTCTTAAAACGTGGCACTACGGATAAAATCATGTTTTGATTTGGAATTGTTACGACAAATTAAACTAACAACTATTCTTACCATATCATTAAGCATATTTTATTTGTACACGATCATTTTAAAATGACATTTTTTAAATGATCATTTAAAACTGATCGTGTAAACGCTCAAAAAATGACGAAAAGTACTCGTCATTTTCAACTATCATTTAAAAATGGTAACTCAAACATGTTTGAGTTTTCATTTAAAAAATGATGGAATTTCTCTATGAAGGAGAAAAACAAAGTGATAGTCTGCATATTAAATAAACATGTCGTTGGTTAAGTTAGCATCAACTGACCAATTTATTAATTTGTGGCAGGAAGACGAGTTTTTGTGGAATGTTTCGTCCACAAATTACAAACATAAGAACCAAAGAGGAAAGAGTATCACGCATTAATGTGCAATGTTTCTCGATAGATGGACTTACTAAACTTAATATTTCTTCAAAATTTTCCGGCGAAATTCTTAACAACTTTGAATATTCATAATGATCTGCTGCGTGGAATTCCCTCACAAGCGTGTTATATAAATTCCTAAGAAGTTTCGTTTTTGAACCAAGGTTTCACCCAATGTCTTCGTTTCTGCTTTTCATTTTTCCTCTTTCGTCATTTGAACATAACAGCAACAACTATATTTGCCGGAGTCCATGACTGAAAAGTACTCTTTTACCATAGAACTTTTATAAAAATGTTGTAATCATAAATAATGATCGTGTAAACAGATGCTCTAATCATTTTTTAAAGGATTCAAAAAATTATCATTTGTCATTTATCACTTTAAAATGATCGTGTATTTCAGCCTTAATATCTGTATCCCTCCTTATACCTATCTGTCTTTTCTCTGGAGAGGGAAGACATAGGCATAATTAATAATTTTGACATTCAAATTCTGACGATGAATTACCTGTTACTTTATATACAAAAGCGCAGGGCGTTGAAACGATGTCAAATTAATTCCAAAAGGTTAAAATTAGTGCGCCCTCTGCTTCAGAAAAGTTGTTCATTACAACAGAAAAAAGGAGTAGGGGCGCTAATTGCAACAAGTTTCAAAAACGATAAATATCCTGTTAAAACTCCGAACGGAAAAATTGATTCAAAATCGGTTTTCAAGGGTTTTGTTTTTTGCTTCCGTTAACTTATCAGGCATGCTTATCCTCTTCGTGAAAGCAAAGTAAGATATAGATGATTTTTATCGTCTGCGTTCAAGAACGCGTTATCAGCGTTTCTTAATACAACCTCGGGCCCATGTTTTCATATACCAAACTGGCAAGCCTGGTTCCAGTTTACTTCGTAATCCTCTATAAATTCTCAAATATAAGTTCCGCAGTTTTTAGACGCATATGACGTTTAATTCACAAAGAATGATTCTGCTTCCAGAACAATTTCGAAAACAAAAGCATCTCAATAAACGACTTAGCACATCCACGTTTCCAATTCACTTTTTACTTTCAACTAATGAAGGTTGACTGTTTCGGTCACGCGGATACTTTCAACCAATGAACGTTGACTATTTCAGTTGGATTTCGATCCGACCCTATCCCAGTCGAATCCGACTAGTGCAAAACAGTCTTCATACCCTGAAATATGGCATTTCACAGACAAAACTTTGATGCAGTTCAAATCTGCTAGCAAGCATATATGCTTTTTAGTGCTCAAGGGTGTTCCTTTTTCTTCAAGTTTGGGTAATTTAGGTGTGTTAGGCCATCGTAAGTATAGTAAACATTCATGACAATGGCGAAGGTTATTGGCAGCCATGACCAAATAGCTCGTGATTAACAGGAGAACAAATCACACTCGCTTTGTTTTATTCAAGCTTTGTTTGTTACACAACAGTGATCTAACTATCAAAACGTAAGTCATATGTTAGCGCTCTAAGCTGGCGTCTGGAGAAGTTGGCCAGGCAAACAAGATTGTTTTTGAGGAAATTAGAAGAGAATATGAATTGTAATCTATTACAGCAGATATGACGACTTTACGTTAATTCGATTAAAAGCAATTGAATGAAAAGAGGAAAATTGGAAAACGACCATCATTAGAAGCGATTTATGTCATCTTAAAAATATTCAGTTAGTTATGATGATCTAGATTTTGTTCATCTATGTCACAAACATTATATCGTTTCATTTTTCAACTCGAAAAAAATGATCACTTGTGCAAAATAAGGAAACCTTTGAAAAACTTAAAAAGATCATCTTCGGCAGCTGAAATTTCGCTGAATAGAAAATAATCAAAGAGGTACTGGATATCAATGGAGAGATGAGCGGAAGTAACAGGATATTACTAAAACGCACTAAGTTGTTCTCTAAACATTAGCCAGATTTAAATTCATCTGCCTTTTAAAAGGTTGTTCCATCTTATTTTCTTAAGTATACAAATTCAAGCAACAAAAACGTTTTAACCCAGTGCACAAACTTGCTGAAAATCCTTGCGAAGGAGTGCATTTCAATAGAAATATACACACTATCTCAGCAAAAATACTCTTCGTCGCAGTGACTTTTTAACGATTTTATCCACTGGATAAAAACATAAAAGTTGAAACATATGGACAATCAATCAAGAAATGGTGACAGTAGAATCTAAGAACAACAACAATAACAAAAATTGAGAACAGGATGCATTAATTTTGTTTAAAAAGGAAACAACAAATATCCGGAATTTTTCATAAAATTAACCAGACTTACGAACTTTCTCTCTGTCCAACTGGCTGTCGGACGGAAGTCCGTTCACATTGAAAATGGTTACAAGGAACACGGCAAAAATCTTCATGGTCTTGGAGCTATTGTAACCGTTGGTTTGTAGACGATAACAAAAAAAAATATCCAAACATCAAACTGCAAATCGGCAATTTAATTTTTAAACGTTTGAAAAAAAGGAAAATACGTAATCGCAAACGTAATCACATAAACTTAGTTACTAGGTCACAGTATGTGGTTTTAGATTTGAATACTTCCGCAAAAACAGTTAAGGAATGGTATCGAACTAGTGATATAATGCTTTCACAATTTAATCACCAATTCGTTGTTTTGCTGGATTAAATACTTAGACTATCCATAAAATTATGCACAGCGAAAACAGTGTCTCTCAAAAAGGGACTGGTGCGAGGCTGTAATCCCATTTCAATTGCCTTGGTCACACAATTACTCATTAATTAAAAATTATCTTAAACCAATTACGTAAAGAAAATACGTCCTATCACAATATTGCAAACAATTTTATTTTAATGAGCGGTTTAATTTGATGAATTCAATAGATGGATTCAATTTTGCATTGACCGCTCTCTTATTTCTATGTTACTTCATGTAACATGCATCTGAAAATCATTGCTGGACCATTTCATGACATTTTTGACTGTGCTATGTAACAGGCTATTTGATTCAGCACAATGAGAATTGTTGTGTTAAAAGTTGTGTTAAAAATCAGTAATCAATTTTGATGTCATGCTAAGACGGATATATTTACAAAACTGAAGAGGATGAACCCATGGCTCAGACAATGCACATATATACACACACATGTTTTAACACTTCTTGTCATCTTTTAATATGAATTGTTGTGTTGATGGAGCAACCTCGAATCCAGGGTTTCTTGCCTTTTCGATATACAGAAGGCAAGAAACCGAGGTTGTTGATGGAGCGAACCAAACAGATATCAACATAAAACATAGGCGATGCGTATTTGGTTGTTCTAAGCACACACCGTCTTTTACACGTCTTTTCTCGACTTTTTAGTGATCCACCTTAATGAATACTGGCATTCACGCAAGTTAGCGCAATGCTATGAATATTCCTTGTGAAAGTGAACCACCAAGCCACAGGTTGGTCGCTCACCAATCATACGAATGGTTTACACATTCACAAAGTTTGTTTGTTTTTTTTTTGTTTTTTTTGGGGGGGGGGGGGGGGGGGGGGGGGGAGAGTTGAGATCATCAAAACACTTGTGCGAATAAGCAAAAGTTTTTAGTGGAGATATCAAATAAAAAGGGGACGAACTCAATATCCTCAGTAAACGTTGTCAAGATGTAATTTTTGAAGAGAAATCCAGTTGTTTTTTTTCACATTGATATTTTTGTCGTGGTTTTAGTCACCGTCTCTATATCGGAGCCTGGGTTCGAGATTGATTTCATTTATTAAATTTATACTTTATGTTTTATGACTTGTCCCTTCTTTGGTATTGTGTTACATGCTTTTCTTGTTGAGTGTTGTTGTGCGTGATGTGTTTCTTCTTAGTTGGTGTTTTAACATAATCTGGTACATCAGTAAGTACATATCTTTGGGTCCATTGAGAGTTTAAGACTTCGAGTTCCAGCAGGACTCGACTGTGTTTCACTTTTGGTGACTTTTTTGACGTCGTTTTGATATCAACTTTAAGGCCCTATAGCAAAAGCGCTTTTGCTCGAAATTTTGTTCTTTTGTTTTTTTTACATTGCCTTCCAAAGATACACAATACTTGATATGTTTGAAATAAACATTTCTCAAAAAAACAATGCATCGTAGAATTCTGTTGTTTTTTTTTACTTATTATAAAGCAAGATCGTTGCACAACAGTTAAGCAGCCCTTGTTGTACGACATATAATCCATTGTGTTTGTCCTTCCGTTTTGATTCCGTTTTCCGTTTTCATTCATTGTTATACAACCTGTTTCCAATGATATATATAAGCGAAGCGCTAGATGTCCGACTACGATTCCCGTAGTGAGGCCAAAAAAAATATTGGCAGCCATTATAAATAGTGGCAAGAGTGAAAACGAAAGTGAATTTGTTTAAACACAAATAGAAAAATAAAACCATGTTTTTAAGTCTTATGTTCCAGTAGATGCACAAATCAATTTCAGAACAGTTGTAGTATCCATTTTATGCGTTTCCGATCGAAAATTATGTGCCAAATGGATAAATGAGCTTTATTTAAGAGAAAGATTCACCAACAAAACATTCCTGTATGTGCAGTAAACACTTTCTCCCAAGAGATTATATACTCTTCAGTTTTGGTGATTCAAAACCATATTGGAAATCTAATGCCATTCCGTCTATCTTCAAATTCCCGATACCACATTCATTAAACACCACCAAAAGGCCCCAGGAAACTTCCCACAAAAAAGAACTGCAGATTTACTGCTTTCGAACAAATATATTTCAACACTTGTAAACAAGACATTGAAAAACAACTAAATAATATGTATATCTCAATCAATCATAAAATATAAACCAAACTGTGGGCATGGGTAGAAAAACATGATTAGCATAGGACGAGAAAACCATGACTAGACAAAGATAAACTGGATAAATGCTACATAAATAAACCAAGGTAGAAGCTGAGTAAAATGATACAAAACTCAAAATAAATAAACAAATTGGTAGTTGCAAAATTTCCAAATCAAAACAAACCATGCATAAAATATTCTATCAGGAAACATATGGCTCTTCTCAGGTGAACACATGGAAAATTTCATCACATGCATTTATGTTAATGTTTCAACACAGCAGCTTCTCGTTGGGAATTGTTTCAATCTTCTTAACATAGTTCTCAAACAAACAACCAATATATTGACAAAATGTGAATTCCCATCTACTACTTTCCCCATTGGAAATTATGACCAATCTTAATTTGTTGTTTCCATATCTTTTGATTCTGCAAATCGATACTGGGAACTAAAGCATCAATATTGCTAACATAGATCGTCAGACTTAATTATGTATGTTGGGCTAATCACAACATTGTCATAGTGAACCACAGGAAACACGCATCCAAGCCAAGGGTTTTGTAAATTTTGGTTTTTGTAAACCAGCATCGAAACTTTATATTCACTTGCAAAAGAGGTTTATAAATTAGTATTCAGTAATCAGTAATCTGATAGGCCACAGCATCACATGTGATGGAACAGGGGCACATTTTGACAAAAAGTATCAGATTTGTCATCAATAAAAATGCAATTTTGATTTTGAAGATGAGAGCTTGTTTTTATGCCTGACATGCCATATGCTGAAGTTAGCCAAAAACATTTATATACACATCAGTTTCTTCTAGAACGAACCTACAAAAGACATTGAAACAGCCAAATATAAAAAAAGATACTGTGTTCGTTATATTTCCAAACGTAGTTTAATTGTTAAAATAACGACAGCTGCATAATTTTCGAACTTATTGCCTTTTGTTTTTATAATCGTAGTTCGTATTAAGTTCAATAACTATTTTTTCATCAAAATAAATAAACATACAAGATCATAACTCATGTTATTGCTAATTATTTCACTTTTTCGCCCATTACACTGCACACTGTTTACATTTTTTGCCACTATTTATAATGGCTGCCAATTTTTTTTTCGGCCTCACTCTTTTGATAGCGTTTTTACGGGAGTTAGACATCTAGTGAAATATATATATCATTGCCTGTTTCCAAGGAAGTTCCAATCAATGATTATATATTTCACTAGATGTCTAACTCCCGTAAAAACGCTATCAAAAGAGTGAGGCCGAAAAAAAAATTGGCAGCCATTATAAATAGTGGCAAAAAATGTAAACAGTGTGCAGTGTAATGGGCGAAAAAGTGAAATAATTAGCAATAACATGAGTTATGATCTTGTATGTTTATTTATTTTGATGAAAAAATAGTTATTGAACTTAATACGAACTACGATTATAAAAACAAAAGGCAATAAGTTCGAAAATTATGCAGCTGTCGTTATTTTAACAATTAAACTACGTTTGGAAATATAACGAACACAGTATCTTTTTTTATATTTGGCTGTTTCAATGTCTTTTGTAGGTTCGTTCTAGAAGAAACTGATGTGTATATAAATGTTCTTGGCTAACTTCAGCATATGGCATGTCAGGCATAAAAACAAGCTCTCATCTTCAAAATCAAAATTGCATTTTATTGATGACAAATCTGATACTTTTTGTCAAAATGTGCCCCTGTTCCATCACATGTGATGCTGTGGCCTATCAGATTACTGATTACTGAATACTAATTTATAAACCTCTTTTGCAAGTGAATATAAAGTTGTGATGCTGGTTTACAAAACCAAAATTTACAAAACCCTTGGCTTGGATGCGTGTTTCCTGTGGTTCACTATAACAATGTTGTGATTAGCCCAACATACATAATTAAATCTGACGATCTATGTCAGCAATATTGATGCTTTAGTTCCCAGTATCGATTTGCAGAATCAAAAGATATGGAAACAACAAATTAAGATTGGTCATAATTTCCAATGGGGAAAGTAGTAGATGGGAATTCACATTTTGTCAATATATTGGTTGTTTGTTTGAGAACTATGTTAAGAAGATTGAAACAATTCCCAACGAGAAGCTGCTTAACATAAATGCATGTGATGAAATTTTCCATGTGTCCACCTGAGAAGAGCCATATGTTTCCTGATAGAATATTTTATGCATGGTTTGTTTTGATTTTGAAATTTTGCAACTACCAATTTGTTTATTTATTTTGAGTTTTGTATCATTTTACTCAGCTTCTACCTTGGTTTATTTATGTAGCATTTATCCAGTTTATCTTTGTCTAGTCATGGTTTTCTCGTCCTATGCTAATCATGTTTTTCTACCCATGCCCACAGTTTGGTTTATATTTTATGATTGATTGAGATATACATATTATTTAGTTGTTTTTCAATGTCTTGTTTACAAGTGTTGAAATATATTTGTTCGAAAGCAGTAAATCTGCAGTTCTTTTTTGTGGGAAGTTTCCTGGGGCCTTTTGGTGGTGTTTAATGAATGTGGTATCGGGAATTTGAAGATAGACGGAATGGCATTAGATTTCCAATATGGTTTTGAATCACCAAAACTGAAGAGTATATAATCTCTTGGGAGAAAGTGTTTACTGCACATACAGGAATGTTTTGTTGGTGAATCTTTCTCTTAAATAAAGCTCATTTATCCATTTGGCACATAATTTTCGATCGGAAACGCATAAAATGGATACTACAACTGTTCTGAAATTGATTTGTGCATCTACTGGAACATAAGACTTAAAAACATGGTTTTATTTTTCTATTTGTGTTTAAACAAATTCACTTTCGTTTTCACTCTTGCCACTATTTATAATGGCTGCCAATATTTTTTTTGGCCTCACTACGGGAATTGTAGTCGGACATCTAGCGCTTCGCTTATATATATCATTGGTTCCAATGCTGTTGCATAACTGTTGTGCGACAATTTGTTTTATGGGAACCAGGCTTTTACGTAAACATAAACATGTGTTCACTCACATGTGTTCATGTGACAAATTGAGTTCATTAAAACTTCATGGTGAAAACCTTGTTAAATTTGCTTGGGTCAGTGAGCATAAAATTACGTCATTCCTCGTTCTTTAAAACACTTTTTAAGACTTTCCTGCAAAAAGTTTGATGAACTCAAATTGTCGCATGAGTATAATGGCGACGTCGTTGTCTCGTGTTCCTAAGGATCGAAGTTTTCCAGGTCTTACTAAAGAAAATGAGGGTGAATGGAATGGAAATTTCGTTTTTATTCATGCTGCAGACACTCAACTTGGTTTAATAGATAATTGGGCTGGTAATCCCATCGAGAATAATGTTTGGGAGGAGGAACTACGACTGACTAGGAAAGCCATTGAGCATGCGAATAGAATGGTACCAAAACCTAAGTTTTTTGTTGTTTGCGGAGATTTGGTCGATGCAATGCCAAATACAATGCATCGTGATGCTCAAGTAAAAGATTTCAAAATGTTATTTCGAGAATTAGATGATGAAATTCCTTTAGTCTGTGTTTGTGGCAATCATGACATTGGGAATGAGCCTACCAGGGAAACCCTTGCTAGTTATCAGAAGAACTTTGGTGATGATTACTTTAGCTTCTGGGTTGGAGGTATGTACTGGAACCTTTTTTTGTGTTAAAAAGATGCAAAAACTTAAAAGGAACCTGATCTTAACAAACGCAAAATTAAATAAGTTGACTATACCCACTTGACACATATAAATACATAATTATATAATTTCATTATTATTATTGTGACAGTTTGAGGGAAAATCATAACAAGCTATAATTTCTGATAAATTTATCAGTAAATTACTGATTAGAAAACAATAGATTTAATTGGTAATTCCTTCGACTTATCAGTAAGTAATTCGTTCGACGAATCAGTAATTATATACTGATAAAATAATCGGTAAATACTGATAAAATAATCAATAATACTGATAAATAATCAGAAATTTATCAGAAATAATCAGTAATAATAGATTCTGATTCTGCTTATGTATATATAAATTATCAAGAATTAACCTAAATTTATCGCTAACATTGACAAATTGTATTAAGTGTATTTCTATATGAATATGAATTTACATGCTATTTCATTGAGAATGCTTTGCATCACAGTTATGTTTTGCCATTTTTGTCCCCAGTAGCGATGGAATTATCTGCATCAAAAACATCCAGGTATGTTCTTTCCCTTTTAGGGTGCGGTACTTCGATGATTTCTCAAAATTTTTTCAAAACATTGTATAATATACTTTCTTTTGGAAAAATTCTTTTATCTGCAACATCAATTTCATGGGTTCCAAAATTTGTTTTAAAATTTGTGCAGTGTCATTGTGGATGGTTTCTACTTGTAGCGGGTTCCACCAGTTGGTGAATATAACGAGTTTAGTTTTACATTGACACACCAAACGATTTGATTTTGAGGTTAAAATACTGGAAGTATCACGCCCAGGATAACTTCTTGGTTTTATGGTATATAAATGCAGAAGGCAAACAAATGCCATTGTAGATGCTAATAAAAACCAGTCATGTGTTTCAAGAAGTCGTCAGTTATCGGAGTAATTATTTTAGTGATTTTAACAGCAAGAGCATTTTTCTTCTGAGTAATTTCCTCATAGATGCTTTCCAGGACAATCACAGCCATTCTATGATCTGGAATTTTCAAGAAACTTCTTGCTCATACCACGCGACTCCATAGCTAATTTCTTATGAAGTAATTATGCATCAAACACTAATATATATTCCTAAATCGCGAAATATAAATTCTCAGTAACTATCAGTATTACTGATTGTTACTGATAAATTTCTGATGAATTACTGACTAATTTATCAGTATTATAACTTGTTATGATTTTCCCTAAAACCGTCACATATATATAATTCAACTCTAAAATGTGATTATAATACAACAAATGCTTTGGTGTGTTAACACCAACAAAGTAGTTAGAAATATCATTGTAGTAGACTGCAGGCCATTGTTGGGAAACTTCCATTGTCTTCTCCTAACCATTCACCACCTAAGCAATGGAAGAGTTACATGTCTTCATAATTAACTTTATACTCATTTTGATTTAAGTGTTGTTGTTCTACTGTTGTATCTTCCCACCAGAAGAAAGCTCTAAATATAAAACTAACAGTCTCTATGGTTACAATAAAGAAACTTATTGTGGATTTGTATGATTATACTCTCACCTCACCATTCTGTGATTTTATCTTTTGTCCTTTTATGACATGTATGCAACATAAAAATCAGTATATAAATTAATTTTACCTACTACCTTAGCATAATGCATAATTATACTAGACATATTCTTGAACTACTGCAATGTAATAAATATAATGTTTATTTTGATAGTGCATAATAGCCCCAAAGCTCATTCGCCTGACACTTTTTGCCAGTGTGTTCCCACTGGTTGCTTGTTGTTTCATCACTTTTAACAGAATGTGAAAATTGCTCTGAAAGTAAAGCATGGCTGCTAGCAAGACGAGAAGAATAGATAAGAATAGGAACCAAGCTTTCATGATACTACTGCATCAAGCTAACTCGGCATCTCTTGACACAAAGTCCTCCAGATTTTCCTATTGGACATTTTTGATTTCAGTTCTTCTACAGAGCAGCCATCATCTGACATGAATTGGTCGACATTATGTCCTTGGGGGTTGTCCTCTCTTTCGCTTTCCTTGAGTAGGTTGCCATAATATAAAATCAGCCACCAATTCCTCCTTATTTCGCAAACAATGTCCTGCAAATCTCATCCTTTTCTTCCTGATGGTCTCTGTGATAGCTGGTATCATCCCATACAATTCTTTGGTTGTTAGATGACTCTGGCATGATTATATTGAGAGCAGCACGGAGCGTCCTCGTATAAGTGCCATTTAACGCTTTCTCTAATGATAATAATAAGTTAATGGATTTAATAATTTCATTTTATTATAAACAAATATATAAAAGTCCAATTTGGAACGGTCCCAAATAAGAGTCTTGTCTCCCTAATATGAGACATTTCTCCCTAATATGAGACATTTCTCCATCGAGAAACCATACAAATTTCAGTGTTAGGGAAGATAAAGTCTTGCTAAAAATGGGATGCATTATACATTCTCTCAGATTTTGGTGACATGTCTCTCTCTATAACATGATCCTTTTAGGTATGTTTCCAGTCCGTTTTTTTCTGTGTTATGATTTTCACTTATGCAACCTGGTTATAATTGTCTAATGTATTATTTTGCTTTCTTCCTTTTGACAGAATTTTTCTTTATGTTATCTTTTCGTTGTTTCAGGTGTCTTCTTTATTGTGTTGAATTCCCAATTTTATGAAAACCATTCGCAAGTGCAGGAGGAGTATAAGGAACAAGAGAAGTGGATTGATGAACAGTTGCAGGTAAGCATTTCTGGAAAATGTAAACACTGTGTGGTCTTCCAGCACATACCGTGGTTCTTGAAAGACGCCAACGAAGCCGATGAATATTTTAATATACGAACTGAGCAACGAATACGCATGTTGGACAAATTCAAAGCTGCTGGTGTGAAACACATCTTTTGTGGACATTACCATCGAAATGCAGGTGGGTTTTACGGAGAACTTGAACTAGTCGTAACATCGGCAATTGGATGTCAACTTGGCAACGAAAAGTCAGGTTTGCGCGTTGTGCGTGTTGCAGAAGAAAAAATCGAACATAAGTATTATGATCTAGATACCATACCTCAGGAGATCAAGTTAGATAAAAAGGTTCCGTTGCCATAATGACCTAGGTTTCGTAGGTATTATAATGTTTTCATTGAAATAAATATATTATTACTAATATACTGTATGTAAAAATAATATCTACCGTTCAAGCAACACAAAAATCAGGAATACGAATTCACATTAGACGCAGTCATAAAGTAGCCCATTTTCTTCATAGCTTTCCAAAAACACCAAAACACAGTCCACGAAAATTTTGAAAGTTACTAATTTATTGTGAAGTTACGTAATTTATTATTATGCAGTAGATCTTTTCGTAGATTACATCATTGTACGCATCGCCTCGTTTCCAAGTTTATGGGTTATTACGTGCTTAACCTTAATAACCGAATTTCGTGAAAAATTTTCCCCTACGGTGTCGCTTCTCTTAGGGAACAGCGCAAACGTCGTTTATATTCAGTTTGAAAACGAGGCGTTTGTTGTGACGTAATTCATGAAAAGGTCTATAAATCCTAAGACTCAAAAAATCATACCGCAAAATATATACAATTAATAATATATTTCATCTTATTCACACCCTAAAATATTAACTATTTCTCTTAAGGGACTAGTAACAGTATAGGATGTTAGTTTAGATTTGATCAACTGGTTAAGTAATTTCATTAAATCTTCTTTTAACACAGTTCATTTCTTGACCAATAGTCATCTTGTAAGGGGAATGTGAGGTTTGTTTACCAACTCTTTTGTTTTCTGTGTGAAGACGTTTTTGATATAACATATGTTTATTAGTGTAAATATAGTTGAATTAAATGTTCTTTTAATAGATTTTGTGTGAATAACGATCAACTGTATATGGTATATGGTATATGAACCTCTATTCTCTCTTATATACCTTCTTCTAGGAAATTAACGTTGAAGGAAATTAACGCGAATTTTGAAAAGTCGCATTAATTAATGTTGATCAAGTGGAACGTTAATTTTTGGACTCTTAATAAACTGATTACAGTTTAACTCATGTAATTCGAATCTCAAAATTTCGATTCAAAATTTGTTCGAATTACATGAGTTTCGGATTATAGGAGTTTTCTTATAAGGGTAAACTTGGACGAAACCGATTTGATTTACATGACTATTCGAAGTATAGGAGTTCGAATTAAATGAGTTAAACTGTAATTAGGCAAAAAAAATTTTTTTTGAAAATTATGAAAACTAAACTGCTGGGTCTATCTCTTCTTCGTCTGAGGACAGATAGGCAGTGTTCTCCTCCTTCAGTTGTATAAGGATTTTTTTAGTGTCGTCTTGATATGGTTCTCCCAATTTGAACTCTACAGATGTAATTTTGCTTTTTCAATTTTCTCAATTCGCGTTAGTTAAATGTATTTTTAAAAGTTGCTCGAGGCATTCCCGTTAATTTCCTGTCGCGTTAGTTTCTTTCGCGTTAATTTGTAGCATCGTTTATTTCCTAGAATAAGGCAATGGTGTAGCCGATATCAAACGTCATGATAAACAAAGGAAAGAAAATGTAAAACTGAAACCTTTTTAATGTCCATCCAGGATTGCTTTCAAGGCAGGGTTTGTACAGTCACAAAAAGACAGGATGAAAAGGGATGTTTTCGATTAAGTTAGGGAACCTCAGTGGATTTCAGAGAATTTTATTTAAAAAAATCTGTGAAGGATGAAGAAAAGTCCCAGTTGTTTTGGAACTAGATCAAATTCATTGTTCATTGCATTTAAATAATGGAAAAGTCAGGGTATTTCTTAGGTTAAACGAACCCTCCAAACCGCTATTCAAAAGTGTCGCTATCAACGAGCGTTTCAAAGCTACTGGTGTATTGAAAAGTTCGTTTTAAGATATGGGAGTTTCAGAGGTTGCTCTTGCAAGAGTTCCACAAATTATACTAAAAAGTCGACCTATTAAGTACATGGATAGGAAATTATATGAAACTGTGTTCCTCTACATTATTTTATATGTTCCTGAACAAAAATTTACAATCTTATCGGTAAAGGATACGCGATGTTTTCTTCTAACCGCTTGTTGGCGTACCTATAAAAAAAGTTTTAAGCTAGAAGAGTAGATACCGTAATCGAAATTAGCACTCTGTTACAGTTTTCTCCCATTGTATGCAACGATGAGATGTTTTTCAATCCGTTCAATCAAACAATCCTTCTGGTTTTCCATAAGTAACCTGTTTTCCTGTTTTAACCTCTTTTTCGCCTTTTATGGTGGTACTGCTATACCACGTTCGAATACCCTGTATACCCTGTTCCTGTCTTACTCTACTTCGACACATGTTTTTGTTTTTATAAACATATTAAATTTCTAGATGAAGCTCGGTTATGCTTAAGCTATCACAAAATAAAGGCTGGATTTATGCTTATGGTATGCGTATTACAATAAAATCCAGTATTCTCGAAAATGTAATAAAAATTAGCATAAATGTGCCACATACTCTTTTGGGCCCATTAAAAGCCTATATTTCACTTATTTTGGTATTTTAGGATACAAACAATGTATTGTTAATACAACTTATTGAAGTTTGAATATGCATATGCTTCTTTTTACAAACTAGATTTTAAATCTTCGAACAACACAGGCTCGTGAATATGCTTAGTATATGCTTATTGAGGAAAAACTGAGGCTGGGTACGCTTATTAATGTCATGCTTATAAAAACAAAATCATGTACACATTAAAAGCATCTTAAATATTACTTACAAAATCCACACATTGATGGACATAGGACCCTCATTTTTGCCTGTTCATTGACGCATTTGCCGTCTTGGTACCAAGCTATGCAGTTTCTAGCATTTGCTGGATCGTCGCGACACTTGTTGATGTTCATATTGTAATCTAAAGGTAAGTGAGACATCAAAGTAACTACAAGCACAACCTTGTCCCCAGGGATTCTTGCCGTATCAATGCATTGAAAAGGCAAGAAGCCCTGTGGTTGACGTCGCTACAAAGCAAGAAAGTGATGATTGTAAGCCAACAAATAATTAATTTAAAAACAAATTTATTTTCATATAAAAACAATACTATGGAGAACCTGAAGATGTAGTGGAACTAGGAATTTTTATTAAAGTTCTTTTTTTTAAAGCATTCCTCTTCCTCGCACGAAATGATAAAAATACAAACACGGTACACAGTTTTTTTTATAAGAATTACATAAATCGAAATGAGCCTCATGATTCTTAAAAATTTTCAGTTTTGAGCCTTAAAATATTCTTAAGTGATTCTTAAATTTTAAAAGAAGAGCAAGAAAATTTTTTTTTAATTAATGGTCAAAATATGTATATTTTCCCTTAAAGTAGTCTCAAACGTGCGAAAAAGAAGAAGGGACTAATTATTTTAACAAAACGTTAATAAGTTTGTTTCTTTTAGGATAATATCATCGAAAGCTCGAAAATGGTTATGCCTGATTTACACTGTAGATAAGAAAAACCGGAAAGTTGAAAACTCTAACTGAAGAAAAAAATTGATTAAAATTTTTGAGGCTCAGCATTATTCTTAAAAGATTCTTAAAGTTTTGCAAATTTGAGCCTTGTGATTCTTATAAAAAGAATTCTTATAAAAAAAAAACTGTGTAGGAATCGAGACACTTGTCTCGATGATATCTACAGTATGGAAATGCTTCTTTTGTCGATACTTATTTCCCGGTCGGCAAAATCGTTATAAAGTCACTGCGACGAAGAGCATTTTTATTAAAATTGTGCGTATGTATCTATAAAAATGCACTCCTTTGCAGAGATTTTTAAAACAGGTGTGCCGTCTGGGTTGAGTTTGTCGATATTGAATGTACGCCAACATGAATGGTAACACGATCTGATACCTGATCTGATCTGATTTAACACTTTAGCAGCTGATTTAACTCTTTCGGACCGTCAAGGCCTTATTTGATGCAAGGTTAAAGGTTAAAATGTGAGTATGCATCTGTAAGAAACTGTTTTACAAGAGACCTTAGTATCAGACCCTTAAGATTGAAAAGACTTGGAAACTAGATGAGATGCCAATATGAAATTTCGTATTTCTATGATCCAAGTTATAAACGACGACAATTTCACCTCATAATAGGATGCTAGAGCAGGGGATCTAGATCTAGATTCAGAATTTGTTTACTAAACACATACGTTTGCTTTACTACAATCCTTTTTTTGAACCCTTGCTTCTGCGTCGCATACTTACCGCATGGCACACCACAAGTAACTGGGCAGCGGTTTCTCATAAAGTCACCTTGTCCAGACTTGTCACTTGCGCAATCCGATTTCCAATTTTTGCAAAATGTGTCGCTTTGCTTATTCAAGCAAGCTAAATAAGAGCGGAAATATAAAATCAAATTTTCTGTTCCTGAAATGGTATTATCTCCTTAATTTATAATATTACTATCTCCTTAATGCATAACGTTATTAACTCCTTAATACATACAGGGATATGTTAAACGCTTTAACATATCCCTGATACATAACATAGCTACCATCATAATGCAATGGGAAAAAATCGTTAAGAATGTCTCCATGGAACAATAAAAGGGTTTAACGAACAATTCTTCACTTAAAGTTGTTCAGAACAACATTTTATTTAAAAGTAATCCACAAAACAAGTAATTACAGCATTGCATTGTGGTCTGATACAGTAAATGTTAGAAGACGTACGACTGCATTGTGACAGCTGAATATTATCTGTCGGTCCACGAGCACTTGTTTTGTTGTCCCAGCAACACCCATATGTGGTTTTGGCGCATGCAGGTATATCAGGTACAGGCGGGATAGGAGCCTCTAAAATAGAATTTTTTACTTATCAAGCATTTTCTAATATTGCTCTATAATATTGCCTGTCGAAACACACCCTAAAAAGTGGGGAGAAAACCCAGCTGATACTTCATACATTGATTTTAACTTATCTATTCATACATAATCATACGCTACAATCCGGTTTCCGACATCAATGTAAAAAGCAAATTGTTGCGCCTATTTTGGTTCGTATAGTCCAAGCCTCGAACCCAGCGTCTCTTTCCTTTACTAGTCCGTTATTATATACGCCTTTCTCCTATACTCCTCTGCAATAATTCTGCAACAAGTGTACCTGGTGGGAAATCGGGGTAAACTTAACAAGTTCCTTAAACGTGGTTAGAGACCGAGAAAAGATAACGGGAAATTCGGGCGACCTGGTGTTCGGATGACTTGTGTTTGAGGTTCTATTCTTATTTCTGCATATCAACGGGATCTTATAAGCAGATTAACAGGAATTAAGTGGAAATACTTAGCAAGTGGCCTTACTACAGTAGTCGTGTTTCCAACAATCAAATGTACTTGAAAAGTCACGTGATTTTCAACGGTCACACTTACTACAAAAGTCACATGTTTTTCGACAATATTGCTTCATTGTTTCTTTATTGTTTTCGCAGGCTTTGGCAGCTTTCCACGCTGCGCATGAATCTTTAGTTGAGGGATCATCTTCACAAGTTACAGCTAGAACAAAAAAAGACTGAAACCATGGAAACCATGTGCAAATAAGCGTAAACTTTATCTTTATCCAGATTAAATCATTTAAACAGATACATGGGGAGACCGGTTTAAATCCATTGATTTTCAAATACCTCATTCCAGAGCCACCCGTTAAGAGCATCGATGCAAAGTGTACAAATACTGATCTTTTGTGCATACCCAGTTGGAAAAATTGTCAAAAAGTCTCTGCGTTAAAGATCATTTTTATTGAACTAGTGTGTATATTTCCATAGAATTGCACTCCTTTGCAGTGATTTTTCAACAAATTTGCCCACTGAGTATCCATTACTAACAATTCTCTAGACGATAATATTACAACCGTTTGTGTTTGGGTTTATATGTTTCTTGGTGTTCAAACTTACCATGACCACTATCCATCCGCGGCGCTTGTTTTTGTCATATACGGCACTCCATCAAATGACCACATTGCCAAACTAAAACACTGCATTGTGGCCAAGCTGTATTACGTCTAACCTAGTTATTCAAAATCCTAGAGACTATTCCCCCGTGGGTAAAATCGTAGCCACTGCAATAAAGAGCATTTTCATTGAAATAGTGAATGTATTTCTATAAAAATGCACTCTCTCGCAGTGATTTTCCAATAATTATTACTGGATAATTAAGTTATAAAGTAATAAAATCAGTAGAAAAATGAGTCGCATGAAAACGAGGTTAGACTAGGCCGTTATGCTGTGTTTAAACAGAAACTCGAGAAAGGCCTATTCACTTTTGTTAAGTACTTGTGGTATACATAGTACACAGAGCTATCTGCTTTTCAATATCTGTTATTCACTAGAGTGCTCAATACACGCGTAGTGAAGTGTGGGCTTACATGATTACGTAACACGACATCATCAGAAGCTGAGTGTAATAAATGTTTAATAAATTATTTCTTATTATTTCTTTGCTATGGAATTCCGACCCTTACTTGGTTCAAACGATCAATTATCGCATCTAAAGGTCAGTTTAGCACCTCATTTCGTTGAGATGATCGAATTTTTTTCCACGAACGTAACTTCTTTCGGCTTATTTAACGCTTTATAACTGGTCTTCGCACTCTTTGTAATCGAAATAATACTTTTACACTTTCGAAACAATTTATTCCTTATAAAAAAACACAGATTTGAGTATTGTTAAAAGTCAGCCAAAATGATACAACCTCGTATCCAGGGTTTCTTGCCGTCCGTATATCGAAAAGGCGAGAAATCCTAGGTACGAGGTTAAAAATAATTTTGTCTACTCGGAACTTTTCAACCCTTTTGAATAGCCAATCAAATAATTTGTAGAAATCGCGCGCAAATAATAAAATAATCATGAAACAAGTTTGAGTAGCAGTGAATTAAATTGGATATAAAGGCGTAAAAAAGATGACTGAAACCCACCCACGAACATAAGTGCGCCTTTGAATAGCAACCTGAAAAAAAGCAAAGTTTGTAAGAAAGTATTAGAACTATAATTTAACCTGTTTCTGTCGTAACAACCAGCATCTCCATCACTAACGCGAACAATAAGAACATTACCAACATCTTTTGATTTCAAATTTCTTCCTTTCTCTTCTATTTCTTTTTTAACGTACTAAAACGCTTTCAAAGGCGAAACGCATCAAGCCTCCTTCTAATTCATACGTAGATTTTTAAGTAAAACAACTTGCAATGTTAGAACAGCTGTCTTTCTGCTGTTTAAAGATGTGTCCTGTTTTGAATCAAAAGAAAATAATTCCTACACAGAGAATTAAAAAATGCGTTCGGCCGAAAATTGTTTTTTGCCAGACACACGCACTCAAATGCTTTACGTAGAGACTTCACAACACTCACTGTTCACTGTTCACATTCAAATCGTAACGAGACTATCATATAAGACTTTTGCAAGAGGTATATTTCAAAGTAAATCTATTATGACTGTCAAATTCCATATAAAAATTTAATTAAAATAAAGAAAAACATATACTATGTGAATTTTATTTAATGATAGAAACAAACTCACTAATACCAAAGATAAAACCAGTTTCTTTAAAACAAAAGGTATGGCATTTTTTTAACATTTTGATTTCGAATTAATATTTTCCTTCAACCAAGGACACCAACAGCAACTAATACATTAACATAGCAATGATATACTACAGATAGTGAGAAATACTTTCATCATGACAACTATTTTTCGAAATCTTACCTAACGGTTTTCCTCTTAGTGGAACTTACATGAGACTAAAGTGAAATCGAAATCCTCAGTAAAATACAACAAGATAAGCCATTTGCCCATACCTACAATTAGTTGAACATGCGCAGAAGTGTTCAGCATGGTTTATATTCCACTTCGCCTTACTAACATGTGGCTTTTAAACACTTCACAAAGAACCAAGTGAAAGTCAAAATGACGCGAGTTTCATTTCGATGTCGGCATGTTAACCGAAAAAGCTTTTCTTCCCACATCAAATCGTGAAGATTTCACCACAAGCGAAGTGAACTTAGTACTCAGCAGTCAATTCCAATTAACTAGTAACGGGTTGGAATCCAATAAGCTCAAAATAAGGAATAGATGTCAGCCAAACAACAAATTCGAACATGAGAAATAATGATATTTACTCAGCCCTTAACCTAACACATTAAGAAAATCCCTTTGCCAATATGCTTCATAAGATCTCTAAGGCTTTTCTCGATCACCGCTGTTCAAAAGATATTATTCGATGAACTCATTTGCCTTAACATCTTCTCTGGTGGACCACAACCCGATACTACTCAAAAATGCGAAGAACCTCTGGTTTCGTAACGTAATAGTACGTTTTGTTTCGTTATCTTAGAAAACTGACTTTCGAACCTTTTAACAATTTCTTTGTGACCAGTAAATATACAATAAAAAAACGACAACAACAACGGCGACGACGATGACGGTGACGGCAATAGCAGCAGAACAGCAACAGCGTACGTTCATTGTAATGTTTGTCTCAAGATTTTTCTCAACATTTTCGATTTTTATGCACTCTTGGTAGCATTCCTTAAACATTACGTGTTTATTATATGACAAGTATATTCACGACATCAAAGATACTCGCTTTTAAACGCTGAAAATCTTTTTTTAACAGTTTCGCACATGATTTTATGATTAGGTAACCGAAACTAACAAAAATGAAACATGTTTTGACAAGCAATCTTAATTTGGCGTCACGAAAGCGAGAGCAGGTTCGCACAGTATAATCAATAAGGAAAATTAATAATTACTCTAGAAAATCTGACTAAAGAATACGCATTAGACTACTGTATTTTGATCTAGATAGTGTTTCGAACTTAATCTTCTATGTCAATTTTGCTCTTAAAAGTTCTGAAGGGAATGTTGATACAAGAGGATAAATTGAGAATAATTGAGAGTAATCTCTCTGTGAAACACAAAAAATACGTAAAAATTATCATTAATCACAATGCAATCTCAATCCTTTTTGTATAACCAGATATTTATGGAGAAGTCTGGGAACAAGGCTCGGTGGTAAGAACAGCAGGTCCAAATAGCACATAACGTAAGTACTATAATGTGTTAAAAAACATCTTCTTCGATTTTTGCTTCATGACAAAAAATTCTGGAGAGTTTCTTATAACAGAAGAATTACAAAAAATGACCTAAAATTTAGTTCTATAGAAATCTACACACAATTTCAATAAAAATGCTCTCTGTCACAGTGATTTTTTGACGATTTTACCACTGGGACAGCTCTTTATTTTTAAGTTAGTAATTTTGAAGGGTATGCTATTCGTAATCAGAGATTCCACCCTTTGTGATTATCCGCGGACCGGACCGAATCGGTTCGCAAAACAATAGATCGCGTGGAAATATTACGTAATATTTGCACGTGGTCTATTGTTTTGCGAACCGATTCGATCCGGTCCGCGGATAATTATCCGAAGTGGATATTCGCCTTTGTAATGTTATGCGAGTTATGCTTGCAAGAACAACACCATTGATTGCTTTTTATTCTGCATTTTAGTAATCTAACCCTTAATCATGTTATTGGATAGCAGCTTATCAAAACCTGAACTGATTCATATCAATAACCAAGCAATTTCATTTATATGTCGACTGATACGTAATGTAACTGTTGCCGAAAAGTACTTTGAAAAATTGAATTTGGACTTGTGGTTTGACTTTACTGAGGAATAATGCAATATTCCTTACAAGGACCGCGGACCACGGATCAAAATTTTGTTTGCAGGGTGTGGCGTTGGTGGCTGACTAATTAGGGCCAAAATTTGCTATATTTTAGGTAAAACATTTTCAAAAAAATTTCATTATATGAAAAAATTACTATTTGCGACAAAATTATTGGGGAGCCCTAAGCCGCCCTGCTCCGCGGTCCCTGATATCATAATTTAAATATATTTATAATAGCTTCAGTTGACCACATGCTGATATCCATTTGATGCAAATACCCATTTAATGAAACCAATTAACGAATCAAATTAAGAATATATTGAGGTCAATGTCTTCTGTTATTTCTTCTATGAATGCTACAATATATTCAGTAAGGTTAGTGTTGCTGTTGTGTTAAGGTTATTATAATTCTAAACTGAAAAGAAAACATGAAGGTGAGTGGTATTGTCAAAAACAGCTACACCTTTTATTGATAAGAGGAAAGTACACAACGATGATGTTGTTGTCGATCTCTGTGGATAATTGAAAAATGGTGAAAATTTGCTTCTTCTTGCAAGAAAATAGGAACGAATACACTGCTCATGTTACAACGAAATCATTCTCACTTTGGAGTTTTTTTATCTGACTTTCTTCATTTCTCTAATCCGTTTTACTGTTTTATAGGTGGTGTTGTTTTTATCGATTAGCATTGTGGTGGTGGCCACCCTGGTTAATTGCGCACCAAAGAAACTTGTAATATCCCAAAACATCAAAGTGATCGAATCACCAAAAAAGAAAACGGCTATTTCAAATCCAGCTATCAAAGAAAACACTGCCACAACTGACGCTGAAACCAAACCTCAATCGATATTCGAAGACAAAATGTTTCAAAAAGCCGTGATTCCGTTGGCAAATTATTTTTACAAAAAGTTTTATCGCTCAAAATCAAGAACCATGTGATGTACTATGGAAACTGTTAATTAATAAATTATAAAAGTATTTTGAAGGTGGAACCCAACCTACTCTTCACGAATGTTGTTCCATTTCTGAATAAAGTAACGACACATAAAAAACTTTCCCTGTTTTCTTTTTGAAATTCTTCAGCCAACCTTTTTCGCAGGGTGTCTTCTTTTCTCGCATTCGTATCGCACATTTAAGCAAGAAAGGTCAACCTCGTTCCCAGGGCTTCTTACCTTTTTCATACACGACGTATACCAAAAAGGCAAGAAGCCCTGAGAACGAGGTTGAAGAAAGGTTTCAACTGTTCATATCAAGGTTGTTTATTTAGCAGCACAATTTCTGGAAACCAAGTTAAGAAAACGTCCGGCCTGGTATCGGGTTCCTTTTATCCGAGAGTGCATGCGATCATTCAGGCTTAATTCTTACGTGTGAAAATATGTTCATATTTCAAGACTCTGATGTCTGAAACAATAAACATGTAATTCAATTACTAAATCATGCGATATACATACATTTAAAAGCCTTTCAAAACTCGATCAACAAAGGCTTCAAAGGCTTCAAAGCTTCATTTTTTCATTGTTCTAGCATAAAAAGTACTCATAGTTGCGTTCCAAAACCTTCTGTGAATCCACGTTTTGACAGGATATTTCCAAAGTAATTTGATTTTTTCAACGATTCTTGAGATATTTGGCTCTGAAGTTAATTTATCAGATTATTTAGATACAAACCTTGCTTAGAGACGTCTAATAATGAATATATTCTTCTCCTTTCAGTTTAGATATTGTCCACAAATTTGGAAGTCGGAATTTATGTAATGAGATCAATCAACAACACTTATTCATGATAGTGAACCATTTTGCGAGTTTTTACTGAAGGACCTTATTCATCACAGAAATTCATCCAACTACTAGCTGTGGAGCCGTAAAATGTTCATAACGATTTTGTGCCAGAAATTTTTTTGCTTTGTAGAAATTATTTTGTGTATATTGAAAATAATTGTAATATTCAGGATCATTTTTACACATGATACATGCATTATAATTGATATAATTCGAATAACTTCAATCATTTTGACCACATGTTGATTAAATAGCACAATGGAATACATTTTGTGAAGTGAGGCTTAGATGCTAATACCCTTTTAATGAAGCCGTCTAAATTAAGAATATATTGAGGTCAATTTCTTATTCAATGTGTCTATTTATTCTAACTAAAAGAAAAACATGGAAGGTAAGTGGTATTGTCAAAAACAGCTACACCTTTTTTTATAAGAAGAAAGTACACATTGGCAGATTTGTTGTCAATGTCTGTGGATAAGTAAGAAATGAGAACAAACCAAAACAACATTGAGGCTCAACTCAAAGATTGCAAGTCTGCTGAGACTCGGCTAATATTTGCTGCTTCTTACAAGAAAATAGGAACGAATACATTACTCATGTTACAACGAAATCTTTTTCACTTTGGAGTCTGATTTTTTTTTCGTTTCTCTAATCCGTTTTACTGTTTTATATAGGTGGTGTTGTTTTTATCGATTATCGTTGTGGTGGTGGCCATCCTGGTTAACTGCGCACCAAAGAAACTTGCAATATCCCAAAACAGCAAAGAAAACGGTTATTTTAAATCCAGATGTCAAAGAAAACACTGCCACAACTGAAGTTCTAGCTATGGAGGTAGAAAGTTCCAACCAAACCTCAATCGATATTCGAAGACAAAATGTTTCAAAAAGCAGTGATTCCGTTTGCAGATTATTTTTACAAGAAAGTTTTATCGTTCAAAACCAAGAACCAAGATAGCAACAAAAGAATGAATATAATTGTGTTGATACGATGGTGGAATGTATTGAGGAACTGCTAAGGCTATTTTATAAACTCATGAAATTTTCTCTGAGTTCGGCTCGGCACAACTTATAAAACCAATATTCATCCGTGTCGGACCGTGTCGAGCCAAGCCACGTCGCACAGTTCACGTGGCCGTGCCGCACGCCTCAACGCAGCTCGGATCGACTATTTAAAACCAAATGCCGAGCCGATCCTGCTGAAAAATGTCCAAGTTCGTCTCGGCATGGCACAGCTTATTATAGACCTAACTGATACTATATAAAAGTATTTTGAAGGTGGAACCCAAGCTACAGTTCACGAATGTTGTTTCATTTCTGAAAAAAAAATAATGACACACAAAGAAGGTTGTTTCCTTATTTGAAATTCTTCTTTTATCGCAGGGTGTCTTCTTTTCTCGCATTCATATCGTGCAATTAATTAATAGAGGGAGGTTTCCGCTGTTTACATCAAGGTTGTTTATTTATTAATCCTTTAAAGTAAATAAAACGAATACAAATACAAATGGCTTGATGGCTCAAAGAAAGTTCAGAGAACTACTTGCTCAGATATGAAAATCATTGTTAATCCATTGTTAAATGGCTTCTTAGTGAGCTAGTGGCACTCTCTACTTTCACTTATTTGCTTTAACTGTGACATTTACTTGCGTTTCATTCAAATAGCCTAAACAGTTTAACAAATCATACCTAGTAAGGGCAATGGCATTGGTCAAAAGCAATTCAGTACTCTAGGATAATTTTTGAATGTCCCAATGAATCTTTCTCTATATAGGGTTTAGGGGAATTTCAGAGGCTAGTGCTCTCATCCAGGTTTGTTATTTTTACACTGTTAACTGCTGCATAATTTCAACCTCGAGCCCGGGGTTCTTTGCCTTTTCGAAGGTGACATTTACGCGTCATTGTTTGGACTACCTAACAACACATACAAACGATACCGGTACCTAAATCCCAATACATGAATTGAGCATAAGGATCAGAAATTATGATTCACCAACTTGATCCGAAATTTTGATTCAGTTTCCATATCGTAAAGTAACCAAGGGTTGTTATAAAAGACATACCAATTAATTTTTTACTGACTGTGATTGAATCAGTTGATTTCCCACGACTTTATGGTGTCTTTTTTTTGGGAGCTGTGTGATGACTTCATTCACAGGACTTTAGTTCTTTTAACTCCTGGAGCACGTAAATAAAAAAGTTCCTTATATGAAGGTGTATATTTTTCCTTTTTTCATTCAAGTGTTTCTGACTAATTAGGGGCAAGAATTATAGGGCCAAGGGTTATAGCTCCCTTAGCCACCCTGCTCCGCGGTGTCCCTGAAAAAGGAATTTCTGTAATGCTAAATATTGTTAGAGTTTCTTAGGCTCGTATGTATAAAGACATTTTATTTGGGTCTAACCGTCCAGAATCGGATATCACCAGTGAAGAAAGGGAGGATAGCAGATTATCTGTATTTCCAAGCTAGATATACCGTAATGCATCGATTAAACGCCCCCTTCTTTTAAACGCCCCCCTCGAATAGACGCCTCCCCTTTTCAGGAGATTTTTAAATAAACGCCCCCCTCTATTAGACGCCCCCCTCTATTAGACGCCCCTCTCAGAGAGGGGCGTTTATTAGAGACACACTAATTAAGGCATGTAGAACTACTACATTGCATTGTTTCAGCCTCAATGTTTTTTGATTTTGTATAAAAATATGGAAATTTGCGATAGACGCCTTTCTTTTTAAATTTTTAACTAACAGTTGGAAACTTTGTCTTTATTGACGATGATCTTGAAGATTAATTTTGTATATTTTTTATCGATGTTTATATTTAGTTTATATTTACGAAAAAGAAGAGTTTCACAAAAATTCAATAGACGCCCCCCTCTTTTAAACGCCTCCCTCGAATAGACGCCCCCCTAAAAATTCAAAAAATTTAATAAACGCCCCGGGCGTCTAATCGAAGCATTACACGGTATATAATGTACCCAAAACTTAATAAACTCAATTAATCTGTATTGTCGAAAGAGACCCCCACATGGTTGGGGGGTCGACGTGCCAAGAAAGTTTTGGCAAAATGTCACTTCCAGATTGCCTATAAAAAGCGCTCAAATGTATAATTTTAAAATGATTTTTATCCACAAACTTGCATTAGATATAAAGCCAAACACTAATTTGACCTCTACGCATTTTTTATTTCATTACACAAAAACAACATCACAAGTTTCTACAACTTAAAACAACAGCAACGTCGTTTTGAGACTTATTAGACATTGCGCCAGAAATAAGATAACAGATAAGAACTTTTGCAACCTCGAACCCAGGGTCTCTTGCCTTTTCGATATACGGATAGCGGCAAAGCTATAAGAACTTTTTAGAAAAGGCAAAAATTTTTTTTTTCTTTTTGAGGGGGGGGGGGGGGGGGGGGGGGGCGCCCCCAAGCCCACCCCCTAATTCTACGTCCTTGCTATAGATGATGCATCAATTTCAAACACTAAGATTTCCCGCCTCGCCTCGCCTGTCTTTTTGGTGCGATGCGAACCGAGAGTGCAAAGTTGGACAGAAACACGCAATAAGCAAGTGCGTGCACACTCAGCTAAATTCTTGGAAAAAAACAAACATGGCGTCAGCCTGCGAATTTCCAGAGGAACTGATCACGAATCCTCTGGGATATGTAGGACTCACCGGTCTCGATGTGCAATACAATGCTATGCATCGATCGATATGGGATGAATTTACGGTAAATAAAAGGCAAGATCAAGTCCTAAACATCAAATTACTACCTGGAGATGTCGAATTTCCTAAAAGAAAACAAAAGCAGGTTTGTTGCTTGTCCTTTTTAAAATAGTTCTATGTTGTATATTCTGATAAAATATCTGAAATTCAACATTCTTTATTACTACCCATGGGATTTTGTTAACAAGCAATAAAACATATGCAAATTTTAAAAGGAAAAAAATATAATTTTATGAATAACATTTTAGGCTGATGGAAATTTTATATATATTATTAGTTTAGCGTCACTTACCGTCAATCTTTCAAACTTCGGACATCCTTCCAAACTTCGGACATAAAAAAACATATCCGCAAAATACAAACCACATCAATAATAATCCATATATACTGCACTGTCAATTAAACTAGATCTAAAACTTCACAAAAATCAAAAATTTGAATTAGTTGACTGTACGCTTGGGAGCAACGTTGCACGCAATTACGCAGAACTGTTATATTTATATATGAATTATAATTACGTCTCTAATTAAAGGCTCTATCTCTATAACGGATGCAATATCTAAAATCACTTTTTTCTTTACGCTTACTTAATTGCGTTTCAACATCTTTTATCTGCTTCATCTAATATTTTATTATTTTTTGTGACTTGGTTGAGTGGTCATGTACATTTCGTTTACCAGACAGGTCTGTTTTATTAGCGTGTCCGAAGTTTGGAAGGATGTCTGAAGTTTGGAAGATTGACGGTATCTCCTGAAAATGCCATGCAGGATGTTTTCATTATCCATTAATTTTGTTCTAGTGCCATATATAGCGGGAGAACACATCAAATATATACGCTATTTTGCATTATTATAATCAGTGAGATCTCGTCCGCCGGAGATTCAGTACTGTAAAACGGGGTGACTTGAAACAAAATTCGCCGTTTTTAAAAAAGATTTGCTCATAACTTTTAACCTAAGAAAGTACTGTGAAATTTTGAAAAAAAGGTCCATTCATCTTTTGTCTTTCAGATAACGAAGTGTTCAAACTAATTGATTCATGTCATCTCAAGTTACTGCTTCACAAAGTACACCTACTGAAATTTATCGTGACTTGAAACAGTGCTGTTTGCACAAAAATGTTGCTTTATGGAGCGTCAAAACAGAAAACATGTGATCTATGATTACTTGCGTATAAAACATAAATTGTGGCGATTCAAGGGAAAATCACTACAAGCGATAATAGCGCTTTATACAAAGTGCTGATAGCGCTAAAAGAACAATGGGTTTTAGCGCTAATTTGTTCTTATTTACAATGTAGTAACAATATTAGTGATAAATTTAGCGCTTGTAGTTTTATCATTATCACTATTATCGCTTATAAATATCGCTCTTTACGAAAAAGCGCTAAATTTTAGCGATAAGTATTTGATTTATCACTAAATTATTCGTATAATAATGTTGGTTCAATTAATTATCGAATGAGATAAAAGTGAAATCGTTATCATTAATATCCTCTAAGGGCACAGATTATTTATTATCGTTAAAAAGTTTTGTTCAAGTCTTTTGTTTATACAATTTCACATACCATGTGTTGTTTTATGAAGTTCCCAATAACAGTGATTTAATTATTGTTTCGCCAAATAGCAATAAATACAAAACAAACTCGCTTGTTTTGACATGATAAACTCTGATTCATTGTGTTATGACTGAACAGACGAGCGGACATATTTCTCGAGACATAAAAAGTTTCCAAAACGCTTTTTATTTTATTTGTTATTCCGGCACCTTCAGCACAAATCTGAAAGCCAATTTAAAATACTGTGTTATTCGATTTGGTAATGTATTATTTTGAAACATTTACAGGTAGCACCTGCTTGTGTATTAAATTGGACTTAATTGACTGGTTCCTATATTCAGTTGGAGATTAAAGATACAGAAGTTAGTTCGAAAGCAACCACAAGTAGAAACCATCTGCGATAATTCTTTTTTCTAGATTGTTCGATTGCCATTCTATAAGCTCTTGGGAGAAAACATTTACAATATTAAAGACACATTCATTAAAAGTTTTTTCGATAGCAAAACCTTTATTATTATTCTTTCGAAAGACATTTCACTTGCACTGGGTGGAGATGTACCCTTAATTAAATTGATCACAACGTTTTTAATGATCATTATTGATTAATAAAATAACACCTATTTCCTTCGACTTTTCGTAAAGTTTATGTGAAAGATTGTCTGAAGGTTGTGTTTACACACACAAGTAAACTTCAAAACCATAATTGAAAAACGTATAAAAAACACGGAAAGATGAATAATATTTATGATGAATATATTAGCAGCAAATTAATTATTCTTGAATAATTAAACAAGAAAACGCTTTTTGTGCTGCTTATATTTATCGCTAAGTTCGTCAATGTTAGCGATAAATTTAGCGCTACTTCTCGATGCGAGCGCTATTATCGCTTGTAGTGATTTTCCCTTGAATCGTCACAATTAAAATAATTTGTTAATGCCAGTTTCATTTTGATTAAGTGATGGAGAGTGTAATTTTGAAAACTCAAAATTTCAGTATGGTAAAAGATTGTAAAAAATAAGTTCTGAAGCCATTAAAATCATTAAGCGTGTGATAACGTTATTGTTTCAGAAACAATATCGAATGCATGCAAGATAAATTTGAATTTATAGCTAGTTTATACGACTGTACTTACTGAAAACTTGTAAATTGAATATAATAAAATTCCTGTTGCATCTTTTCAGAGTGCCCAACTTTCTTTCTGGTGCTTTTCTTAGTTTAGGATATAATTTCCTTTTCCATTTCGATGCAGATGTCATTTAGAAATTGATCCATCATCATTTTTTCCACGCAAGCGCTTCATCATTTCATCCAGATTACGTGAATTTATTGCATCATTGCACATGACATGTATATGGAGTATGAAACGGCGTCCGTATATCAAAAAGACAAGAAGCCCTGGTAGTATGAATTTGTAATTAACAACATGCAGCCTGTCTATCGCCAATTCTACAATAAGTAATAGTGTGCCCATAGCCTTGAGCGCAGGATATTATTGCAGCACCGATTTGTTCAGGTATTCTGATATTCAGTTATGGTACTTAGAAAAACGAGTCAATTGAGGTTCAATTCTTAGATGTTAAACGATCTATTAATTGAACTTATGATAATTACTAAATGACTTATACCACCTTTGAAACTCCATCAGCTGAACTTTATCACACATTAATGATTCGATTGCATCATGATTGATAAGAAGATTTATGCAATAATCGAAGAGACTAAGTGTATCGAGTGAAAAAAAAAACAAACATTTTAATAGCATATATTTCTTTCAATTTTAAATAGTTTTCAATAAAATTCTGGAATTACTCCATTTGACCATCTATTTTACAAATGCAAAAAAATATACGTTTGGTGATATGCTATATCGCTGTGATGTGCTATTTTACAGGGGTACTGATTTCCGGCGCTTTTTCCATCTCCATCTTCCGAAGAACTTCCTTGATTGAAGAACTATTTCCATCGAATGCTGCGCTAGATAGTCTCTGAACGGAATGTTTCATACATTATTTCATGATAATAAAGATTTTTCAATGCTGTTTCAAGTCACCCAGGTGTTTCAAGTCACCCCGCTTTACGGTACTAGCTCAAGCTTTCAAATTACTTCAGACCTGCTTTTTCTTCAACCACATTTAAAAAGAAGAAATTTTCAAGAAATTTTTGCAAATTAAGTATTCCACAAAGTTGGCTTTTTAGCATGTATCTGATAGAAATCGAAACCATAACCATATTATTCCAAAACGCTGCAAAAATTAATGTCTACTTCGATTACGTAATCGAATGTTGAAATTTCGCTAACATTTATTATACGGAACACATTGGCGAAGTAATTAGATGCACACAGAAGAGCAACTACTTGGACATTTTGAACCAGGATGCGACGGTCGGTGGTGGGTAGGCAAGGAAATGAAGTGGATGATGTGTTGTTCTTGTTAAGAATTGTCATTTTGTATTGGAATAATGAAATTTTGTAAAATATTGAACTTTTTTACGCGGGCACTTAAAGTGATGCGGGTGGGTGACGCTAAACTAATATAAAATTTCCTTTGGCCTTAGTTATCGCCTATGTCCCTAGTTAGGGACAGCCTTCGTTATTACGGACATCGATCAAAACATAATTCCAACCATCTGTAAATTAAAAACACGGCACATTCCGTACTGTCAACCAAACTGAAATAAAACAAACAGAGGTAATTAAGAGATAATTAAATTTATTTGAACCCTAGAAAATTACCATATATTTCGTTTAGAATTTATTTTTCTAAACTTGAAAGGGATTCCTGTGTCCAATGATAGAGCTTAAAAAGTTGTTTAACAAGTCTCTTTTCAGTATTTCATGACTATTTATAGTTTTTGAGATATTTCGTTTTTAAAATCTAATTTAATTTATGCAATGCATATTTATGATGTAATAATATAGTAGCTAACACTTCTCATTGGAATAACTTTAGATATGATTAATATTACATCTTTGTAAGTTCCGATAGAGTAAGGGCTTCTATTCTGAGTTGATTGATAGAAGAGTGAGGTCATAGTATTTACTAATTCAGAAGTTAAACACACTAACAAAAAACTGTTATTACATCGTAATTATGCATTGCATAATTTGATAATTTTTAAATCGAAATATCTGCCCAAGGAAACAGAATTTCCAAAAACTGTAAAAAGAGTTCTTAAACAACTAATTATGAGTTCTATCATCCCTTGAAATATCATTTTGAACAAAGAGATTTCTTTTACTGCTCTCTTGACAATCTCGCGTATTTTTATGAGCTCCGTGTGTACAATGGAAGCCATATTTACGGATAAAAAATAACAATGGCCACCTCCGTCATGAAATATCTGTATAAATGCCATTGTACAGAACAAAGGGCTTCGACAGGTCAAAAACTTATGTTTAAAAATGAATTGAGGAATGAAAGTGATTTTAGATCATGCTTTTAGAAAGTTAATTATCATAAAATAAGTCAAATAAATAAAGTTTTTGTACGTCAATCACAATGGGGGAGGACACTTCTTACTGAGTATTGAAATATAGACCATTATGATATATTCTTCACGGTCCATTATTCTTCAAGTGTTATTATTGTTATTATTATTAAATAATATTTTTGACAGGTTTAACACTTCAGCAATCTTAAGTCGCTGTTATCAATGTGTGACCTGTATAAAACAAAATTACAATTTAAACTATTTAAAAATATTTAAAAATTACACTTAAAATATTAAAAATTACACTTGAAAAAGATAAAAATGCATAAATAAAAAAGAAAATAAATAAATAAACAAACAAACAAATAAGTGAACAAACAAATAAAACAACGAACAAATAAGTGGATAAACAAATAAAAGATAAAAATGCAATCATAAATGTTGCAGTTAAGAAGTTTCTATGAATAAAGCTTCTTTTTAAATTTCGTAATCCTTTTCCGATCTAACATTACAAAGAAGATCATTGTACAATTTGGTGCCAAGTTAAAAAAACGAGTTCTTTGCAAACTCTAACTTTATCTTGGGCAACTGTAGAAGGATCCCCTTGTTTCTTGTACCCAGAGTTTGAGTATTTACATTCAAATAGTGTGTGAAATTTTCACATGTTTTACCAAGCAAATACTTCTTTACTGCCAGACAAGCGTTTTTCCTAATCAAGGAAGCAATCTCAGGTAGGTGACAGTCATTACCCAAAAGCTCTTTCGCTCTTCATTCTAGTGACGTAATGCGTTCGGGCTCATATTGGTTTAACTTCAATTTCAATTTGCTACAGTATAGCAGTAGAGGGACGATCATTGTCTTATAAATCATTTCAGCAGCCTTGTCATTTAAGTTGCCACAAATACGCGTCAACAGTTTCATTCTACCAGCAGCTTTTCGATATTTCAGTTGGAAATTCTCCGACAGTTGGGTCAATGGTGTTTCCCAAATAACATTGTTCGGTGTTATAAATTTGGTCACCATTATAGAAGATTTTCATGTCCTCTGAATTATTATGAAGCCTTTTGCTCATTCCGAGGAGCATTTATTTAGTTTTGCCCTTCTTGAGATTTAGGATGAGTTCATTTTCGTAACAAAATCTTCTGATCTCATTCAAGTCCTCGTTTAACATCTTATTGATTAAAATCACAGTTTTTGCCGACATGTATTATAGCAGTATCATCTACATACATAATGATCATGCTATGTTTCAGCTTTACCGTGATGTTGTCAATGTAAAGTATGAATAACAAGGGTCCCAAAATTGAGCCCTGGGGGACTCCAGTTAAACACTTCTCTTCTTTCGACATAGCACCGTTAATGTCCACCTGTTGTTGTCTGTTAAACATGTAGTCGGTAAATCACAAAAGTTCGGATCCTTGGATGCCATTGGCGGTTAATTTGGTCAGCAAGATAGAATGGCTGATGGTGTCGAAAACGCGTGATAGGTCAAGGAATCCTCAGCTCCTCAGCACAATCTCTAAGTAAACAACCAGGTAAATTATTGGTACCAGCAGCCTTCCCCTTCTTTAAGGACTCAGCGTACCTTTTACTCACATATGCATTGCATAACTTTTTCCGTTATTTCTTTTTGCCATTACATTTTAAGTAAAAATATTTCATGAATTCGTGTAGAGCAATAAATTGTCTTTCCAACGGTGTATAAAATGACATATTTACATAAATATTAAGGAAGAAATTAGTCTGCAAAAACGATAAAAAATACGGACTTTCGCTTGCTTCTTTGAGCTCCAACTCCTGAAAAAAAAGGTTTTTTACATGTTTTTATGTTTTTGGCGATTCCTCACAATTAGCGGAAACAAAGTGTGCCCGCGAATCTCAATTAATGGTTTTGTTCAGGAGAAAAACAGTTTTTTGTTTTTTCCATACTTTTGCGCTATTGGATAGTTGAAAACAATCTCCGATTTTGAGTCAATCAGGGATTTTCTCTGAAATGGCGGGCACACCTTTTCGTCAACAGGCTTTCATCTACTGCTGTGCAAAGTTTTAAAGGAAATGAGCCACTTGCTGGAAAGATGGAACTCATAGAAGGTAAAACACTAATAATTTTTCATCACATTGACGACAATATGACAGCCTTCAATAAATTCACAAAGTGAGCTGCTAATTTAATTAATCGCCTTTTGAGTATTATAACAGATTGTATTAAAGGTTGTCATAACTTAGAAATGTTGAATATCAAAAAATGCCTATAACTTTCTCAAAAACCATTATTTTTCGCTATAACTTTAAATGTAGTGTAATAATAACCTAATGATTGCATTTGTCAAAATAAATTTGGAAAACAAAATTTTCACTTTTGAAACGTACGCTGAGCCCTTAATTGCCGTAGTTGTCTTTCCACATAAATTTTTGGCACATAATCAAATTTAAATGTTTTTTCCGTTTTCAGAAGGGGCTTTCTATAACGCTCCCAAATTAAATCAGTCAACAAAATTGATTTCACTTTTAGGGATTGTACTTCTTTTGAAGTATGAACTGAATAGATCTGCCCGTTCCGAGTTTCTAGACTCGTTTCCTGAAGTTTTCTTTGGCTTTGTCAGGAATAATTCTTTAATCTTATCCCAAAACCTTTTAGGATTAAACTGGTTTTCATTAAGAATGTTTTTGTTGTATTCATTTTTCATTCGACATATCAGACTATTACATCTATTACGTAATATTTTATATCGTTTATGGTCGTGATCGGAATGAGATTTTCTTGATTTACGTAACATCTTGTCACGTTCGTCCATGCACGATTTTATTGTTGCATTCATCCAGGGGCATGGTTTCCCCTTCACGAAAATTTCGCAGATAGGAGCATGCCGATCAAATAGAGTAAGTCATTCATTTGCCTAACATCCCAGTTCACATCACTGCAATTCATGATTGGCGTCCAATCAATGTTCTTAAGATCCGTTTTCAAATTCTGCTTGTCATAATTCTTATAATTTCTTCCTCTAACTGTCCGCTTCGCAAACTTGACATTATTCCTTTTCCGTACCACTGCCACCATTTCATGATCACTGACAGGTGTGGAAACCACATCAACATCAGCAATTCTGTTTGGGAAGTTTGTAAATAAAAGATCAATTATCGATGATGACGTAGCATTTATTCTAGTAGGCTTTGAAACGAGCTGTTTAAAACCGTATAAAATCATCATTGATTTGAATTCGATGTTCTCTTGAGGTTTATCATAGTGTATGTTGAAATCTCCGGTTATCAAAGTGTCTCTATTATTCTTACATAAACTTTCTAATAGGTTGTTAAAGAGTTTATTGAAATCTTTTGGCAGATAATTTTAGTTCTCTGGTGGTCTGTAAACACAACCAACTAAGAACGATTTCAATTGTTTTTGTAAAATTTCTAACCATAATGACTCGACATTAAAGCTACCCAAGTCATTTCGTTCCTTGAAATCGATTCCTTCCTTCACGTATGCTGCTACCCCTCCCAAATTGCCTTTTGATCGATTTTTCCGTGCAAAAACATATCCATATAAGTAAATCATTGTTTCCATATCCTTCCAAGAACGAATAAAACTCAGTAGAACAAGTTAAAGCTGTTCTAGGCAGAAAAACTGACGAAATAACACTTGTCAAAAATATCATAAACAACAGCATGACCACTCGCGAGGCTGCCATCTTTACAAGCAAGTGACTGCTGTATTGTTTAAGAGGAGTCTTAGTTGGTCAAACATCATTGCTCTCTATTGCTCTGTTTCATAAAACATTTTATTCAGTTATACGTGGTGAACTTGGCAAGAGTGCCTGTCCATTTTTGTGACAAGAATCTTTGTTTACATTTTGATGTCCGTAATAACGAAGGCTGTCTGTAATTTGGCACATAGACGGTACTGATCATCATTATACTTGATTAAGATGCTAAAATGGCCTTTTTATTATTTTAAGAAGATCTATCTATTTTAAGATCTGAAGGTTGGAATTAAGTATTTGTTATTCATGAATCACGAATAAATTTCTTGTTTCTACGAATCAAAAACCTGTGCAACTCTTGAATACATAAAATAATAACCACGGTGATACACTCACATTGTGAATGAAATTGAATGATGAAAAATAGAAATTTTGATTAAGGGGGTCTTTATATGAGAAAAATCAGTCCAGTTTCAGCCTGGTTAAATGGGGGCATGGGTTGGTCAAGACAGATTTTTCAGCCTCACATGGTTTTGTTTTGATTTTCTAAGTGGGAAGAAGTTCAAGATGGCAGATGTGGAAATATATTGTAATAACAATATATTTCCACATCTGCCATCCTGCCATCTTCATCTGCCATTAAACTTTGCTTTCCTTTCTTCTTTAGTCTCACATTTTTATAGTCTTATTCTGTTATGAAAAATAAACAAGAAAAGATTGCATAATATGGCTCTTAATAATAGTTTGAGTAAGTAGAATTTAAGCTCAAAAAATGAGAATAAAGAGGGCTTTGTGTAAGAGGAGAAGTTGCTGGCATCATCCTGGCTGTACGGATCTTTGGTGGCAAAACCTTATAAACGGTGTTTATAACGACTGAAAAAGAATTTCAGATGATCTCAAGAAGAGTTTATGACTTTATGTGACGAGTTGAGAGCATGTATCACACCTAATCCTTTATCTCCAAATCGACGTTCCCTACCTGCAGAGAAAAGACTTGCTCTAACTTTGTACTATTTGAAGGTCACTGGTTCCCTTGGAATGACTGAAAACACATTTGGTATAGCAATTCCTACTGCTGCCAAAGTAGTTTATGAGGTGTGCAGAGCTATACCAAAGTTTATACACCTTTCAAAATCAAGCGAGGAGATGAGACAAAAAGTATCTGAGTTCTAGAGTAAAATATGTTCTAACATGTTATTAATTGCTGATAATATAAAACATTTTGTTTTTTCTTCATGTTTTTATAAATACGATGTTATTGATAAAGGAACAAGGAATAGAAAAACAGCATATATGACAGTGAAGAACAGAATTTTTTTGAGACAGATGTGATTTTCTTTACATTCAACCTCTCTACTTCACATTTGAACAAAAAAATTGCAGGCTAGACTTCTTTAAAGTATGCTTTCCAGAACAGTTACACTATAGTTACTGTTAAGCATAATAAAAATCAGACATTTGTAAAAAGTGACAAAACAGATAAAGACAAAGAAGATAATTTATGTTGTCCTATACTCTTCAACGCTTTAAAAAACATGCAATATGAATTGAATTTCCAGCGAATTAATTTTTGCAGTTGGACAAAACATGAGTTTAGGTCATCCAGAAAAGCTGTAAATTGTTTTTCATACAAACGTTTATCCACATTGGTATCAAAGTGATAGTCACGGAATTTGATAACTTATTAGTTCGCTAATATAAGTAAACTAGTAACCCGGGTAAAAGCTTTTTACTATGTCTAACTGCGAAAATGATGTGTCAACTCCCCTCCCTCCCGTGTTGCAAGAGGTGACGAAAACTTAAATCATAGAGTCATGACTGAAAAGTGTACCCATGTTGTAGAGCTCGAAAAACTGATCAAAAAAGTGTATGGGATCGTTTCGCTGCGACCAACCATTGCAGAAATATCGTTGATCAAAGATTTTGATGACGTCATAGCCACAGTACCAAATAAAATTTAGGCCCAAATGTTGTGTCACCCCATCACCCGTATCGCGGACCCTAAAAAATGTCAGTTATCCCTATTGGTACTCGAGATATTTCCCCAAAAACGTCGCATTCGATTGGGGATGCAATGCAATGATTCCCCGTGATCATAAAAAAACTGACGTCAAATGCCACGTGCTTTTGGAATAATCCTGAAAAAGTGTCTCTCGCCTTTACGTGGTTTTACGCGCACATAAGAAGAACTTGACCGTAAAATTTACTTAAATATATCACTCTCTAAAATGAAAGTGTGACACACATCCGCGTATTAGGATATAGATAAAGTAAATACCACAAAGTCACTGATTTTCATTGATATATAATTTTTATAAGTCCGCTTTTGTTTTCAGTAAAAATTTTGAACTTTAATTCGGATTTGTCTTTATCTGTACAAGAAGAATCTTTATTGTTGTTTTTAGAGAACTTCGTATGAATTCTACCTACCAAAAGGTATCCTGAAGACCAACTGGATGAACAAGCATTTGAACCACCTTCCAGCCCTTGTTGTTGTGTTTTTTGACCTTGATTGGAACAACCCTCAATGGAAAGAAAAACAGACTGAATGTGCATCGAAAGTTGCCGTTGTCAGGTAAACAATGTTCCATGCTATGGGAAAATGAAATCACATCAAAACAGGCTCATTAAGGATTTATTGTATCTGAAATTAGTTAAGGCTGCTTCGAAGGGTATGACGAGCAATATCCACTTTGTTACCTAAAAACCAGCTTGTTTAATTACTATTTAATAATGTGTCAGAATTCCCATGAATATTAAACTCATAAGAAAGTTGTTAAAAGTAGATATATAATAATGAAAACAAAAGCACCGTCGAAATAACGAAAGCAGAACTTTCATATTTCTATCAGAATTGAATTTGTCCCATCAGTTCTCAGAAATATCAATGTTTGTATATTTTCTATTTTAGGTCGAGTCTTCTTGGACGAAGTACAAAAATAGCTGTGGTATTGATACAGAAGAACATGCCATTACCACCAGGTGATTTAACTTTAACAGACTAATAATACTAAAGTGTCAAAAATGATCTTTGTGTAGAAGTTAAAAGAAAACATTCTAGGAATGCTCTTCACTGCAGAGAATATTTTCTGTAAATGCTTATTATGTATAGGAGAAGATCCGCAAGCAGCTTTGAGGGCTGAATCTTTATGTCAAGCCTGTGAGTTACCTCCTAAGGCGTTATTTGTGTTACCGTTCAGTGATCATTTGAGTGGTTATGTAACCAGGTATCATTTTCTTGGTCTACTTTTAATGTTTTTTCTTTCTCTTTCTCTATTTTGAAGAAGTAGGACTGTTCGATCTTTCTATTTACATTCTGGAATCATGTATGGCAGGTGAAAATAGTGTTTTGATTCTGGATCAAGATGAGAAAACAATAGAAACGTGACATTGAGGGGCAAATGGAGAAATCAGAAACTGTAAAAACCTTTTACATGGGATACTCTATTATAATATGTTTATGTATATTTATCACATTGCATTGCATTTCCAAACAAACACGGTGTTTGGGGGCGAATGTCTTGAGAACCAATAGGGGTAAGTGACATTTTTGGGAGTCAGTGATAGGTGCCAAAAAATATGAAAATTTGAAAATTTTATGCAGAACTGTTTTTGTGTTTCTCTGATTCAGAGAACGATATGTGTTTGACCATCCTTACTTCCATAAGGATTGACTTTTTCTTTTCCTTTTTTTTTTTTTTTTTACAATTTCCTAAGATTTGACAATTTGAAGTTTTCTTGTCTCATGATAACACTTATTAGTAATAGGTTTCATTGTTATGTAGGTTAGAAGGTGCATTCTATGACATCGCTCAGACACACTATGGCAATGAAGCAAGATATGTCAAACAACACAAGGTATTTTTTTATTGACAAAAAAGCACAATTGTCATGGTACTGGTTGATTATAGTGTGGAAAAAACATATTACGACAAGGCATAAAAGTATATGTTTATATAAGGAAAAATTAAAGATTGTTACCAAAACTGCAGTAAAAATCCATTACTCATATAGAAAGTTAATGTACGTTTTCTTTCATTTTCAGGAACTACTTAACAAATCTCAACATCAGGTAAATAAAAACTTTTTGTTTTGTTTTTGTTTTTCTGGATTCCTGCTTCTACTTTCCTTTACTTCAATTTGATTTTTTTTTTTTAGTTATTATATATACGGCATCAGTTTAAAGTAGGGTTTTATAACGAGATGCGACAGGATACAACAGCAGCATTAAAGTGAGACTGTATACTTTGTTTTCTGAATTTCTTTGTGTTAAAGCAGTTTTCCACTAATATTTCTTCCGTTTGCTTTTTTGGATCAGACAAAATTGTGCAAAAAGATGTTGCAGATTTCAACATGATTTATTTACACCAATTGACACATTATAACATTGGTTAGCTGTTATTTTTCAGCAGCATTTTTCGTGAATCAAACAGAAGAAAATTTGATTCCTATTTTTTTATAAGAAATTTAATTTTTTTACTATACATATTAATTGTGTTATCTTTTTTCGTCTTGAGAAATGTTGCTTCATAGAAATCTTTAAAGCTTGGGGGACACGGGCAACATTTGTCGTGCGATTGCAATAAAATATTTTTTGTTGCAGTCGCACGTTGTGTCATCTTTGTTGAATTTCTTGCAACAAAATACTGTGCTCTTGTCAAAGCCATGTTGTTATGATTACTCTTTGGTGCCTAATAGCCTAATCCAACCAAAACAAAAGTTTATTATTGCATTAGTAGATTGTTTTATAGCAAGTTTTCTTTGGTTCTTTCATACAAAAGGCCCCTGGCTATTAGATTTTTAGGTAGTTGTGTCGAATGATTCTCAAAATGATATTAATGATGTTTTACAAATGTTAACTTTAGGATAGGCGTTTATTACATGAGTGCCAATAACATTGGCATCAATATTAATTGTTAATATGTACACGTTATGTGATTTATGATCTCTAAATAATTTGGATGTGCATTTTGCCGAAAACATGTGAAAAATTTGGTGACTGCAAAATAGTTTGGTGAGAAGGTTTATAAAAACTGAGAAGATCTTTGTAGGTGGTATTGTTAATTGCTGCCATCTTGATTCTATATGCTTTGAACATTATTTTTATTGGAATTTCCAATCTGTGACACTAGGATTTCCTTCACTTTTCTATAGAAGAATGGTTTGAAAATTTTTTGAAACTTTTTTATTTCGTATTCAAAGTTTTTCTTTTAATGGCTACATTTTCGTTTATTTTTTTAGGCATTACAAGCAGGCATACCAGCACATCATGGAACAACGATTCACAGACGTAAACAATTTGGAAGTTAAAGTTGTGTCCGGATTCCTCAATTACAAAGTAAGAACAAAGTGTAATGGCATCATGCTGTTAAGAAATTTAAAAACTAACAGTACTAGCCCCGATTCTTACGAAAGTTGCTCAATTGTATTGCTCAATTGTAGACGTTTGCATTGATACAATGCTAGTTGCATTTTCACATTACAGATTTGCCGTATTTCTTTTCAATTAAATGTACCATTAGATGCAATTGCACAGTTTCGAAAACATATTGATTATTTCAAATCGAAAGTAGGCCCTAATGAATTGGCTTTTGAACATTCGGCTTGGATGGCTAAACAGTAAGCTTTATTGAATGTTTTGCTTTATTATTATTCCATGATTTGAAAACATTTTCCTTTCAATGCCAATGTAATCGTATTTTTGCCAAACTACTGTTAGGTTTAGTCTGTTTGGTGATTTGTTCCAGGAAGCCATCAAGAATGGGTTGCAAGCGATACAGGTAGACCGTAACAACTAGTTCTCATATATTGTTGCATTGATCAAGCATCATCTTCATTTTATTCGATAAGAAGATTTTTATTGGATTTCTGGGGAAGCATAAATCTATTACAATCATTTATGCTTTTTTCAGAAGCAAGGAATACGTTACAACCAGCTTTGTAATATTTTTCTTTGTCTTTTTTTACATTCTGAATTTAAGCTATTTTTCGAAAACATTTATGGAAGAGTGTTTCACTAATAATTTACATCTTGTTTAGTTCTTTTAAAGCTTAATTTCTGGCAGAGGTATTTCAAAGTGTCATATTGACATCCTTCCCATTAAGAATGCTGAAACAAGTTTTAGCATTCCTTCGTGATTTATAAGAAGTTTTTATATTCTCCAAATTGCCTTACAAGTGAATTTCAGCAAGTGTTAGTCTATTGAAAAGAAAAGCTTGGAAAGGATCAACTGATATCATCTACCTGCAACGGCATTTCATTTCTTTTTCTGTACAAACCTATGATGAAACCCTATCTTTGCTTTAATTTTCAAAAAGTAAAAGGCTTTCACGAGAACAGTTTGTCACTTTTGTAATAATGTGATCAGCTAGTTATTGGAGCGCATTTCAATTTTTAATGTACTAGGTAGTAGTTATCTATTTTGAAAAAATGAATTATTCTTAATTTTAATTTTTTTTGGAAACAGACTTTTTGTAAATAAATAAGATCTATGATGCTAACAAAATTGTAGCTTTAATTGTCAGATTCAAGTTAATTGCTGATGGCCGGTTTAGAGGCCTTCGACAAGTGGATATTGTTAACTGGTATACCAGTTGGTAATGCTCCATTTCTTCACAGTTATTGTTTGTTTAGACACAGCATCCCGGTTTCTATTACCAACAAGCTGCGAACCACACAATGATGAGAATGAAGTCTTCAAAAGTCACTTGTCGTGTAATGAGAATTTTTATTTTTTCCTTTGAACAGCTGATGTGCAGATATTTTGATTACCTTTAATTAATTGATTATCATTTCTTAAATATCATTAGATTCTAATTCATTTTAATTTTCTCTTTTAGTACTCCGAGCCAATTCACCCGGATCCCCTACAAGATATTCAGAATTTAGAGTTTTATGGACAGAGGCCATGGAGGCAAGGTTGTCAAGGTAACAAATATGGTAGTTAAGTTTACTTAACTCAAGTTAACTGGTGGGCGCCGCGCTTCGCACCAGTTGGGGTACCATGTTGTATTCCGAAATAATCCACTTTGGTTTTGCCACGATCGGTACTTTATATTCTCGTCGCTCCTCGTGCAGCCAGACCTCATTTTCGTTAGTTCTTCTTTGAGCCTAGAGCTTTATTTGCCATTTTATTTTTTGTGCGTTCACGTGAAAATTATGCAGTGTTTGAGTGTATCATTGGTTTTAACAGCATTCGTTTGTTTCCATCGTGCATTGTACAAGACTTTGGATTTACCGTATGGAAGAAATGAATTATCGCCATTTTGTTTTTTTTTTTTGTTTTTGTTTTGTTGTTGTTTTGGTTTGGTTTCCTGTGGTTGGCTTGGCGGTACGAATAAGATCTTCGCGTTGCAGTTTCCTACAGTTATGTCCCTGGAAAATTGGCTTCCGTTGCCATGAAGTGACAGCCGTGCTGTGGTGCATTCATGGAACATCGTGGATCAGTGACAATTAACTAACTTTGTTGAACTCCCTCTGTCATAAAAGAGTAATGGAATTATTTTGCTTGACAAGACTTTACTGCAAGCAGTGAGAACAGTGACACTATGATAATTTTTTCAGTATCAGCTAAATTAACATGTGGATTGTGTGTTCTCCGACTGCCTACTTTTGCCTCCTGTACAGCTACAGGCTGCATTTTGTGATATAAACATTAAGAATACTGCTGGTGAGTGTATTAATTTTGATCTTCTACTTCGTTCGGTACGTTAAACAGATGGGCATACTTTTAGTGCTCCGCTGGTGCTTCAATGTCTGGGTCACCGGTGCGACACCAGTCTGCTCCTTGTCTACCAAGGGTCTATGATTTTGCTTTTGGAGGATGGCTATGGATCACTTTATTCTTTGTAGATATTCATTCTGTCCTGATAAGGCCCATGAGTTATGGCATTATCAGGCACCCATCATCAATTTGTCACCAGTCACTTTACCGGCCTTTGGGTTCATAGGATCAGACAGGTATGCAGTTAACCCACACAGCAGGTAGCTTCTCTCATTCAGGTCTCAGTTACCCTAGCAGTCACATTTGGCCTGTGGTCCCGATTTACTCACAGGCTAGGTCATGTTGATTGATATCCTGTGCCGGGTCGCCAGATCGTATCCAGATAAATGATAGGAACCATACCGCAGACTGCTTTGCGTCCCACTGGAGCATTAATCATTTCATTTCACTCGTGTTTCGGTGGTCCTGTTCAGTAGGGTATGTTGGGTCACTGTTCAGGATTCAAATGAGCAGGGGCATTTCACACTATGTGACTTCACCGTAACCATTGGTTATCATGATTATTGGAGTTTTGGTTGTTGCGGGAAAGCTCACGCATAGTGAGTGATTTGACTTTCTGATTTATGAGGTTCTTATTGCCAGTGTAGTGGAAGGAGGGCTTCCAAAAATCTATGTAAGGACATGTGAGGCCCATATAATCAAGCATACGCTATACCAATACAGGGACATGGTCCCCCTATGACTCCTACCTGGACAGGGGAGGTGATAGGTACCTAATGTCGTCACTCAGGTGTCATTTTTCTTCATGCGCTTTTAATTAATTTGCGGCATTGATAGGTCCGTGTATCTCAGCCTGTTAGGCATTTTCATGTCAATATTTTATTTTCGATCCAGCATAACATCAGGCGGGTGAGAGATGACAGTTACACATCCCCTGTGTCATGAATCAAGTGTCCTGTGAGGTACAGAGGAAGTTGACCTACCTCAAATTTTTACATACTTGGTACTTGCAGTTGACCTCTTTTCTCACCCCATTTGTCTACCTTCACTCGAGTTCGATGACCTTAACATTATGCTTACATGAGCAGAGTTTACTGCACTACACTGCAATCATCATGTCTGTGCATTGTTGCATACCCAATAGGATGCCCAAGTGCAACTAGAAAGGTGCCTGTGACGAAGTACACACGTCATCATGCTTCAAAGTCTTACAAACATTATCTCGTGCGTTATTAATCATTTTCTGCTGCAGCTTAGACAACTTCTAGGACAGGCATATCATAAAGCACTAATCAGACTGACATCGGCATTTTGCTTAAGCATAATGAGGCGGGACCAAAAAATACCCCATGTTTGTTAGGTAAGGAGTGTATTATACAAACAGGAATAACCTTTATTAGTGGGTTCGCCGTATATTGCGGCCACTGTGGTATAGCTGGCTGGCATTTCTCATGTATTCAGATCAATTTAGCTATCTTGGTGCCTTCTTCAATCGTCCCACTATTCGAATCCGTAAACTCTGGTGCATCGGGGGACTCTTTGTCATCTTTGCCATCCCAGCGTCAGAATTTTCAGAGTGTTGCCTACGCCATTAACTAGGTCTTTGTATTTCTCTCATCGACTATTTATATTCGATAGCGTTTGCCAGTATTGCTGCCATTATAATAGCTTTCCACTAGTTGTGGTATGACAGGTGCTGATTCTTCATGTCTTCACACTTTTCGCATATTTTGAATATTGAGTCAAACACTGATTGCATTACAGGGTTTCATTATTGCGTTGCACATTTAGTTAAATCCTATGGCCTGGAAAAAATTCTACTCTTCCCTGGTTCCGCAGTCGTCGCTCACTGTCAGTTGCACCTATTCCGTCGACGTTGAGTGAAGTCTGGATCTCCTTGTCTAAAGTCGTCGGGTGTTAGAACTTTCTATACACATTAGGGCATCAGATGAGTTCATCCCTCCAGTTCATTACTATTCTGATCATATTTTATTAAGGTATGACGTCGAGTTGACGCAGATCTGTTGGTTATGCGCCTGGGTGTTTCTCGGACGGATCCCTTTCAACCCGCTTCTCTCACCGGAGTTGGGACCACTTTGCGAGGTTTTCGTTGTGTTGAAGGTTCAGTGTTCAACAGGACTCATCGTTATCCGTACATTCCGTCATCCCCAAGTTATTTTATCGGTTGGACCTCTCAGGTTATCATTGCAACCTGCTCTTTAGTTTTGGTTCCTTTCGCCCTGGCCTTTTCTGTCTCTTTCAGGTGTCCACATACACTTGTCGCTACCACATTCGACCATATTTGCGATTTAATGGTTCAAAATGTCGCCGTTTTTCGATAATGGAAGAATTCTCTATGTAAACATTCGTTCATCAAGACGTTCTGGACAGGGTGTATCACCCGCGTTGGTCAACCTGGTCACGTTCAGTTGCTTCCACTTTGAAACCTACCTTTATTCGCATTCTCTCAACATAAATTTTTGACACGGCAGGTCATGGTCAATATCATTACCATTCTTTTACATTAGTGAGGCTCCTGCCGCAGCTTCGGCTGGCATCGTGGATATTACAATTCAATACTGGGTCGTTGGTCTAGTGACGCTTAGCGCCGTTACACTCACCATGATGAAGAGGTCATCGCGCAGCTGTCACATCGCTTTACCACAATCACCCCTTATTCGTGTCTGAGATTAGGTGTCTCTTAATTCTTCTCTTTACCCACCATCACTTCGATTTGGGGGGAATTTGGGGGGGGTCCACTCCAGCATACGTCACAGGGTGTCTGTCCTCGTTGATAGCACTCGCCGGCCTTGTAGTCGGTAGCTAGTTATAGATAAGTTTTTGGTAGAGAGTGGCTATCCTTGTTGATAGCACTCGCCGTCCTGGTTGATGGTAGGTCACTAGTTAGGCACTATTTTGTCTTGGGCACCTGTCCTAGTTGACAGTGCTCATCCATCCGGTAGATGGACCTGAGTCAGTTCACCATTGGGCGCACATCCTAGTAGATGGCGCTCCCCGTCCTAGTAGACGGCTTAGGCACTATTTTGTCTTGGGCACTTGTCCTAGTTGACAGTGGTCATCCATCCGGTAGATGGACCTGAGTCAGTTCGCCATTGGGCGCACATCCTAGTAGATGGCGCTCCCCGTCCTAGTAGACGGCTCGTGTTAAGTTAGGAATTCCTAAGCGTGCTGGAGTGTCCTCTCCTGATATCCCTCAAATCGCCCAATCTAGCATTGTGTTTGTGTATTCAGAAGCCCCGGCCAGTTAATATCGTGTTAAAAAACTTGTGAAAAGAGTATTGTTTTCAATATTGAAATAGACCAGATATCAAACCATGTGTTCCCAGCCGGCACATTTGTTAAAAAATCTCTGCGAAGGAGTGTGTTTCTATATAAATATGCACACAATTTCAATAAAAATTCTCTCCGTCACAGTGACTTTTTGTTGAATTTGGGTTAGATCAGAATGCATTATATATTGCCATTAGTGAGATTTTCAAATTTCCAATTTTCAGATCAGTATAAAAACTCGTGTAGCTGGCAAAAATTTGTCTAACTTCAATAACAATGTGACAGAAAAGTAAATCACAGAATGGCAAACTGAAAATGTACCCATGTTGTAGAGTTCAAAAAATTGATCAAAAAATACATGGGATCATTTTATGACCAACCGTTAGGGAGATATTGTTGATCAAAATGATGTAACAAACCCATCTGTTTTTTAGACCCAAATATTTCATCACCCCATCACCAGTTTATTGCAGACCTCAAAAACCTCAGTTATTCCTATCGAGATATTTGCCCCTACACACCACGTGCGATTGGGGATTCAATGCAATGTTTCCCCTGTCATCAAAAAGGACACCACACCAATTGCTAATAAATATACTAATCATGAAAAAAAAACACTCTCCATTTCTATGTGGTTTTACACGCTCCTATGAAGAAATTGACTGCAAAAGTAAAAAGAAATTTATTGCTCTCTAAAATAAAAGTGGGTTAGACAATGTAGATTGGTAAGATAAGATAACTGAATTTAAGAATAATTCAAGCTGTTCTGATTTGTTGCATTCATGATTTAATCTGTTCCATCTATCATCTGTCAAATGTTTTTGTAACAAAAGTATAGCATGCTATTCTATAGGGTGGAGTAATATTAGTGTTGTAATGACTACGAAGGCAAATGATTTGATAGAGAAATCTTTTTAGCTAATGAAGCTCCTGATCCAGTTATGGAACAAGCTGGTGTTTTGTCATTACAGGCACAGGAACTCAAAGTGGAACATTATGTATGTATCATAACTGAATCCATATTATGGTTGATATTTTGAATCGTGAGTGCTTGTATAACACGACCAACAAGAAAAAGTAAATAAAAAGACTCTCAACATCTGTATTTTATTGCATCGACCAATGCAATGTTTTTGTTGCAATTCTTTTATGACTTTTTAGTGGATTATCATCCCTCTGCTTAGTAGCGCAGTTGCACAGTTTCGAGAATACAAATCCGTTCGCATGAAACTATACCTTAGTAAGTATTTTGTTTCTTTTGATCACAATGCAAACGCTTGGGTGGAATTTGCAGGAGAGTTTCACTTTGCCCAAAACAATATTATCCACAATTTGATGTCTGAAGAACAGCTTAGTAGTGTTTAGATGCTGGAGTGAAATTTACTTCACCTTGATTTCATTTCGGCCTTTTTGGCGGAAATAAAACTTTACTGTGGGTATAAGCAGCACATACACCAAAGTGAATGCTACTGTGTACAGTTTCAAATAATTGTTGGCATGTACATTTGCTTAACGCCTCAACATGAAATCTCATGTAAACCTTGCTGTATGTCACTTCACTTTGAGCAGAATGAAGCCTTAATGAAAATAAAGTTCAATGTACATCATGCCTACTCACATTTTTCTGAAGTGGGTCGTTTCGATTCGATTTTGTTTTGTTTGGGTACAGAGCTCACTTTGAGTATATCCTAATGAAAGTCATGCAAATTATACCACTTCATTAATCATGTCAAAAAAAAAAACTTTGATGCTTCTTAATTCACAATTCACTTGAATGTTAGATTGTTGATCAATCAATCTTTTGTTTTTTATTTCATCTGTTAGTGGTCCAAATGGGTGAAGAATACTTCAATGCTGGTGATTATGAAAAGTCCTTAACGTATGTTTCTTAATTTTACTATCAAGTTGCATTGGGAGCATCATAGAATATAAAGATTATAAGGCAAAGCTGAAAGTTGTGTGTTATTGTGGTAATCTTAACAACTTAATTTTGGAAGAATTAAAATATATTATGTTAACCTTTGTGATATTTGCTTGCCCATAAAGTTGTCAGACTATATTTTTTAAAAGGTTGCTTCAGCGTGTTACCCCATTCTATCGTGGTGAACGTTGGTGGAAGCTGCTAACAAATGTTTTGATGATTTCCTTAAGGTATGAACTGCTTAGATGGTTCTCATGAGGCTTATTTGTTTACTTAGAAATTTACATAACAGTGGGTAAATTTGTTGAAAACACTATGCAATGGAGTGCATTTCTAAGGAAATATACAGACTAATAAAGTCTGTCAATAAAGATGCTCTTTGTCGCAGTGGCTTTTTAACGATTTTGCCCACATAAGATTGTATTTTTGTAGGATTGAATAACAAAGTTGTTCTTTAGGAGAAACTAAATTGATACGAAATATAAAATGAAAGTTCCCTCTCATCACCAATATTTCCTTTCTCACTCTAGATGTGCATACTTGGTTGCTTCTGTTCAAGAGTACACGACAGCATGCCTGGAGTTGATTGGCCATCGTATCCTTATCAAGAATTTTAATAGGACTAGTATACTTTTAAAAAACTTATGGTTCCTTTTTTTCAAAACCTTTATGACAGCTCATTATCTTTGAAGTGTTTTTTATCTTCAAAGTGATTTTTTCATCATGTTTGGTGTTACTGCTCTCTCAAGAACAATTTAAAATCCTTAACAGTTGTTGTAGAGTATGAGATCAGCTCTGACGAGAAAATTAGATTACAATCCAATTTACTCAAGATCACTCAAGTAAGCAACTGACTTCATCTTTCTATAAAACCATTAATTAGATGATAACAGGGACATCTTTTTGTTTTAACAAATTTCTTTTGTCCTTCAGGCAATGTTTGACAGCCTAGCTGGACCCTTTTCCTATTTCTGTAGTGGAAACAGTTTCAAGAATATTCAATTAGTTTTAACATTTTCCATTATAATCAACAGGATTAAACTTTTAAACAATTTCAATTTATTTGTTGTGCCAGGATATTTTTTTTCAGTAAAGATAGTTTCTAAAGTAACTGATAATAAAGTTGTCGCATTTGATTAGACTTGTCCACCAGATCCAGAGCGCAATTGCAATGCAAATTCTGTGAAGAAAGCTCAAGACGAATGGAAGAAAGTCATTCATCAGAAGGACTCATCAGTTGTTTATACTGTTGATATGGATCAGCTTGCATCATTCAGTAAGTTTTTCATTTCTTAGGCAACGATTTGAAAGATGACACTGCAAGGTGAAGTCTGGCATTGAATGACTATAATGAAGCTGGTTTCTCGGAGAGATATGTTTATTTTGATAATAAACAGAGATTTCTAGGAGGGGAAAACAACATTGTTATTTATTTTTAGCAAAATTTGTCAGAATCTACCAGACCGTCACATAATTTATGGCTTTGTTATAAGTTATTTATGAATTTGTTATTCCTTTTTGATCATCATACAAAATTAACCAAAAAACAGTTTTATCTATTGAGTTCTGGCACTTGCAATGACCACAGTGTGACAATACTGATAGTTACCCAAAAATCTCTCATTCAAAAAAACTGCTTAAAATGCTTTACAATGTGAAGGCTGCTGGCGTCAGATGTGTTCATTAATTTTTCTCTCTTTCTTTTACAGTTGAGTGTCGAGCATCATTTGACGCTGATTCGTTTCACTTGGATGAACAGGCTTCAGTAACTTTGTATCTCAGGTTTACACTTCATCTTGAAAATCTCGAAAATTCCTAGAAATACTTTTTATTTATTTCAAAACGAAGATGCGCTATAGCCATTTTGTGTTAATTTTTCATATTCTTTTGTATTCTGCCTCAACTGATCATGGAATGCAGACTTGTGTTATTCTCCCAGGAAAATTGTGTTTGATAACTTCTTCTTACATCAAACATAATTATTGGTTGTAATTTTGATTTGGATTATTCAATGTTGCTATATAATGGAGCAAAGAAATTGTATTATATTGTTTTTTTATGTCAGTTTCTCATTGACATTTTATTAATAATTTTGTTTCTTTTAACTTTCATTATGTTTAGGTCAACTGCTGTTCAACCAATAGGGTTATCAGAAGTGGGACTCCATTTCAGTAATCCAGTATGTGATTGATTCTTTCATGTGTTAAGTTATGTTCACACCTTTAATATTAATCTCAATGGCTTTGTCACAAAAACGAAAGTATCTGGTATAAACTCAATCCAGTGTATCAACATTATAAAATTCAACATGTTTTAAGAACATTTTAGTTTGAACGCATCTATGTTTATCTTCAAAAAAAGCTTGATAATGGCTATAGTAAAGTGATATGCAATTAACTAAAAACTAAATTCCATGAACGTACTTATTGAAATGGCCAATCAGTTTGGGAGATATCATTTTGTTTAGTAATGATTTCCTGAAAGCAAAGTAAATTTTTTTTTCTGTAAATGTTTTGAATGATCTACCTTCTTTCCAAGGTGTATAACCCTGCTTGTATCCGATCATATCCAACTGACAGTTCTGACCAAGAGAATGGTGGTTTAGTCTTGCAACCTGGAAAAGTGAACGTAGTCAATTTTAAATTCATATTATCATCTGTCGACATACACAAGCAACTCGAAGTAGGTCTTGTTATTAACGACTTTTGGCGCTATTCTATTATGGGTTTATTTACGCTATGGAAATTTATTGGTTTATTTTTCAGATAAAACAAGTCCACGTGCGACTTGGTGAAAATTTTGTGTTACGATGGAAAGGTTCTGGACTTGATGCCAATATTAGCCCGTCCTTTGATTCTTCAAACTATGGTGGTGAGAGACTACCAATCAAATATTCTCACGATAAAGACATTATATGGGAATCCGTAACTATTTCACCTGTTGCAAAGTAAGTGATGTCACCAGGTAATGGGTTAACATATGAGATCCTTTCGCCACTGCATGTGCTCTTCAAGAAATTTTCTGTCATAATTATTCATTTAACTACAAAAGGAGGTGGTTATTCTGACAGATCTATTTTTTGTTTAGTTAATTTTTCATCTTCTAGGTATAAAAAAAAAATGATTTTGGTCAAAAGGAAGGAATGTCAAGCTTTTTGATGTTTCATTTTTTTTTATTATTTTGTTGTTTGATTCTTTTTTGTTTTACTAATCCTGTAAAAAATTTTACCCGGGTAAGATTACCATGAGCTTGATCACCCAGAAGAACTCTTTACAACTGTAGGCATAATATAAAACAACAGAATAATTCAAATGAAGGTAGAATAAGTAAATCACGTAAAAAAAGGGATATAGACTTAATGGATTGATTCAAGATCAGTCACGTTTATGTTAAAGACTCTCCATCAATGTGAGTTTAAGATTAGTAAGCAAAGATAGTAAAAATAGCATGAGATCACCAAGAAGGAGAGCATGAAAACCATGATAGAGAATGGTCAAGAACAGCAGTCATAAGAACATGTCCTTATATACGTGGTTCTAATCCTTTAAGAATGTATAGAAGGCTTACCTCTGTTAATGCTTTAAGTTCTCTGTTGTATTCTCCTGCATGTTTACGTCAGAATTTCCAAATCAGTTTCTTCTTCATTCTAGATTTGTAGTTAAAGAAACTAACTTGCTTTCTTACATTTTTCAGTATTTGTCCGCGGCCAGCAAAGGTTTTGCTTGATATAAATCATGACCAACCATGTCTGGTTGACGAGTTTTACTGTTTCACGATCAAAGTCGACAATAAAGAAGCTGTTGGCATCACCAATACAAGGTTTAGACCTAAGATTTTTTTTTTCACGATTATTTTTATACAGTTCATATTTCTATTTTGAGTTTCCACTGTTTATAACAGTAAAGAAGTTCAAAATTTCATCTTTCATAGATGAGCTAATTCTGACAAAAGGAAATCTAAATCTAAAATATAGACAGTGCACTGTGTGGAAATTACCAATAGAGGAGAAAATTAATTATATTATAGATGATATATTGTATTTATATTTATATTTCTTCCTAAAATTTTGTCTATACACAGAAAGTAACCAGAGAAGAATAAACTTAGAAGTGCATCCCCAGTGGGAAAAATCGTTAAAAAGTCACTGTGATGAAGATCATTTTTATTGAAATAGTGTATATATTTCTATAGAAACGCACTCATTCGCAGTGATTTTTCAATGAATTTACCCACTGGGTTACGAACAATCGTCTATCAAAAACAATATCGATATAAACTAAACAAATCAATAATTCAAAAGGTTCAAGTTGTAATCACAAGAATATTACCACGAGTGCTAAAGAAATAAAGAAACTCTTTGCTTTTGCATGTTAGCAATTGTATGTTAGTATAGTATGTTCGTAATTGTCTCCTTCTTTTTAGACTTTTGGTCAAACTTGTTAATGAGAAAGAAGAGGAACAAGTCAGCAATAATGGTAAGAAACTATTACTTTGATAACGCCCTTCACCACTCTCATTGATAACGCCCTTCACCACTCTTAGGCTTTACTACCTTTTCGGGGATAATTTTCGTCACGAAGCAAAAATTTCGTCACTTTTCCCCGACGAAAATTTTGAAAAAGTGAAATTTATAAGAAAGTATTAGTAAAATTTTGCAAAATGACGAAATTTTCCCCGACGAAATTATCCCCGATAAGGTATTCTGGTGGTAACGCCCTTTTCAAGTGGGCGTCATCTTCATTCACTGACCTATCCCAAGTTTTGTTTCAATCTTTTGATGCGTTATCAGTTCTGTGAAATATTCTTCCTGTTCTGTGAGTTTAATCAGTTAAGGCGCAACAGAAGAACGTGCAGAAAATCGACACTTACAACTGAAACCAATATCATGTTGGACTCCTCCAATTTTTTTGACTGACCCTTAATACACCTATGAGTGTACGTAGTGTATGTACCTTAATATTTAGCTACTTTATACCTGGATGAAGCAGATGGCGGTGATGGCCAATCTGGTTTGAACCAAGTTCGATTTGACTTGGAAGAATTGGCAGCTGATCAAACGGTAACTTCAAGTTCTCGCTCTACTTCTTCCCTTCTTACCAATTGGAACACAACCTTCATATTTACGAGCGGTCTCCAATTACTGTTTGGTGTTTTTTGTTTTGTTTTGAGTTCTCCAAAATGAAACATTGTATTACAAAGAAACTTATATGAAATTTCTGTTTTCGCTCATTTCTTGCGTTAATGAAAGGATTGGTTAGATAATTACGCTAACTTGACGTTTGGTAGTAATCCAGATTTCTTTTGTCTCGATCATCCAGAAACCATGGTGAAAATCTTGTAAAATTCGTTTGGGATAATCAAGTTTAGTTTGGCTTTAGTCTCGTTCTTTCAAACTTTTTTGTAAGACTTTCCAATAGAAACTTTGATGAATCCGAATTGGCAGACAACTAAACTCTATCAGATTGAATGGTGTTAGAACCTTTTGCCTATGTTGTTTTTCTACGTTTCTTATTGGCTAAAAAACTAGTCACATAACTTGCCAAGCAGGTGAATATGATGCTCCAAATGATATTGGTAAAAAACCGTAAAACGCTATTGTATAACGTTAACCTTTTTGGTAATAACGTTATTTTAACGTTACTTTAACGATTTTTATTGTTAATTTCTTTTGTTCTTTTTAACGTTTTAACGTTATTCATATAACGTTTTATGGTTTGTTATCAAAATCCCTTGGAGCGTCACATATTAGAAAATTAGCACTCAATTTATTTATTTATTTATTTGACCTTATAAATAAGTTTTTTTATTGGCTACTTGCTTACATCTGATGACGGTTTTCAACCAATGGTTTTGTTATGTTACTGTCATGTGATAAAAGATACATCTTATTGCAGATTGCCAGTTTTGGTTAAAAATGTCGGCAACACCCAGACCCATCGGGAAGCCATTCATCAAAATCATCAAAAAGTCACTACGATGAAGTGCATTTCTATTGAAATGTACTCGTCCACAGTGATTTTTCAACACATTTTTCCGGCAGGGACGTTTTTATAGGGAGGTGTAAAACGTATCACATCCCTTAATTAAAAAGCTTTGAGTGATAAGTTTGCTTTTTATTTTGTCTTCATGTTGTAGATCACTAAAATCATCTATCTAAAATCCAGTGAAATGGGCGAGAAGTCAGTTTCGTTTGAGGTATGTCTTGTTTTTACACAGCATCTCGTGTTTGTTGTGTTGTACACAACATCTCATTCTCATTCTTCCACCTTTTTTTACCTTTCGTGGAAAAAGTTTACGGTAACCGATATTTTAATTAAACCGAATGGTCATTCACTACGTAAATTTTTAATGAGAGATTGGGTCCTAGTGACTCCGACGTTTTGTTAACTAAATTTGAGATGAACATAAGCGAGATTGATCACTCCGCAACGTCTGTTTTCCGCGCCACCATCTTTTTATCTTTGTTCTCATGTCTTTTCTGAATGCTGCGTAGACAATAGGATCTGAAATTGCATTCAAGTGAGACAGTATACCCGCCACATGCAGCAACGTACCATACTCGCAGATATTCGTAGTAATCGACTCGGGGTCATGTATGTAAATAACATGAAAAACTAGAGTTGGAAACCAGGCCAAAATGAAAGCGGAGACTAGTATAAAACATGCGTAAATTGATTTTCGATGGCGTCGCGCCGATATCTTCTTTCCGAGGCTAGTTTGAAGGATTTTTCGGAAGTGCTGCTTCACAATAACGTAGACGGAGATGTTGGTGATAAGCAAAATGGCGCTGGCAACTGCAATCAAGATGGCGGCAAAAGAGGCCAAGACATGATGGTTGACGCTTGACAACACGACAGCATAAAACGTGGAAGAGATTAAACACGTGATCATAGCAATCCATACGATGTGTTTCTTCGAGAGTTTCGCATAGAAGAACGGATGTTTGATGGCTAAAAATCTGTCGAAGGTCGTGTACATCAAACAGAGGAAGGTGTGAAGGAGAAGAGTGTTTTGTAACATGTGTAGTTCGTTTGTTCTGTAAAAAAATGTAAATACAAACACCGTTGCTAGGACAACGTGCGTGAATGCGAGGTTTAAGAACACCAAGTTGGACAAACTTTTCCGTAGGTCCCTGTAGCATGTCACGAATGCAACCAAACTCAAGTTTAATACCATCCCAAGCGCCAGTTCGATGAAGATGACCTCGTGATAGTGCTCATGGTTTGCTGAACATTTGATGGACGTGAATCTTGTACCGTTTGGAGATTGTCTTTCGTGTGGAGCTACAGACGCGTTTGGCATTTCCTTGTTGTGATGATGGACTGGAATGGTTTCCAAGCAAATGTTTTTTGATGAGATGGTTTTTTTTACGTCAACTTCGTATATGTCTGTCCTTTCTTCCTACTCTCTTCTTTGATGAGATGGTTTTTTACGACAGCTTCGTATATGTCTGTCCTTTCTTCCTACTCGCTTCTTTGATGAGATGGTTTTTTTTACGACAGCTTCGTATATGTCTGTCCTTTCTTCCTACTCTCTTCTTTGATGAGATGGTTTTTTTTGCGACAGCTTCGTATATGTCTGTCCTTTCTTCCTACTCTCTTCTTTGATGAGATGGTTTTTTTACGTCAACTTCGTATATGTCTGTCCTTTCTTCCTACTCTCTTCTTTGATGAGATGGGTTTTTTACGTCAACTTTGTATAAGTCTGTCCTTGCCTACTTCTCTCTTCGCTTGCTCATCAACACGACTTCAAGTTCTGTTCTCTTCGATAAAAGCATGTTTCATGGGATTTAGATGTTGATTATCAGTGAATTGTATCCAACGATTAGATTTCAATCGTACGTTTCAATTGTACGTCGTGTGGATTTAAGTATTGCAATCACCAGCACTGAGTGTTGAGTATTTAGTTTTCCTTCTCTTCACTAATCCGAGATTATCGTAATCTGGTTGATGGCATTTATTTTGTCTGGTCGTCGCTGTGAGTCTTTCTCTCGTACCCTCAACCTTGATAAGCTTGTTTTCATAAGCACCTTTTGTATAGAGGCATCAAGGAGTGAATAGAGCAGCCCAGTTTATCTCTTGTTAATCTTATCATAAATTACCAGATCGCTGCTCTTACGTTCAGTTTTTGTTTATAAACGCTTATGGTTTATTAAAACTAATTTACTCGCCATATGTCAAATTATAAAATAAATAAAGGTTGTTATTTATTCGCATAAGCTTTATTCCTTTTTAATATTACAAAATGTATTTATAAGTAGATTGTAAATAGTTAATATTTATAAATAATTCGTGAGTTACTTTGAGGGCAGAAATTTCTCCATTATGGATCCAGCGCAGAAACTTTCGTGTGACGAAAAAAACGCGAAATTTTTGACAATAACTTTCGCGAATCACGGTTTTTTTAAACAAATTTCGCGAGGAAAAAACTTACCCAAATAAAATATTTATTCTCTTACGAATTAACATACATTACTGATCGAAATTTCTTCCTCTCCCCATCCAGAGTCAGTGTTCCAACGGAGGAAAGAAAAAGAAGACATCAAAAGTCATTGTCTTTGAATACACGTTTTTTTTTTTATTAGAACCCAGTTTATAAGAACATTTAGGCTGAAATTCGGCAAAAAATTAAGAACATCGTAAGAACATGCCCAGCCTCGAAGCTAAAAAATTAGTACATGGAATTGAGACATAAATCATTTAAAAGATAAAATATTTTTACGTTTTTAAAGTAATCGGAAAAATGCGTACAAAAGGTTTTAAAGTTCCTACAGCAACACCGCTTCTACACCATCAAACTCTTGTACTCCGACGAAGTCCTCATCTTCGTCGCTGAAAAGCACCTTGTATTTTCCAATACGTGTGTTAAAATATCGAATCTATTATAAAGGCGCAATTTTTTTCTTCAGATATTTGATTTCGTATTAAGAACGTCAATAAGAACATCTGAGGCTCAAATTTACTGAAAAAATAAGCACATCCAGGCTCAGCCAAAATTTAGGTGTTCTAATAAAAAAAAAAAAGTGTAAGTAATAACAATAAAAGCGTATAACAAAGCTTGTGCTTAAATGTGACAAAATTGATTGTCTGTTATCCAATTTTTATTTTCACAGATGAAAAAAGATTTTTTTTTTTTTTTACCGGAAAGAAACTTTCGCGTTTTCAAAAAAATCTTTAATCCTGGGCACACATTTAATTAACGGTTGTTAAAATAAGCACTGTGAGGTCTACTGTCAGGTCTACTGAAAGTTTAAATCTTGAAAACAGAAACTAATCCAACAGTCCCTTTTCCAGGTGACATACAACATGGCCGTACAAGTGAATGACACTCAAACTGTAATTGACTGTGTTTGTTCTAAGGTAAGTGTGACAATGACTACTCGGCAGTACTTGTCAGGTTATGCTCTCGCTCTTGTGGCGTGTATTTTGCTTTGCTTTTACGCCCTCTAGTAAAATGCATAGACTGTGAGCTTCACTTTTGTTTTAGGAAAGCGTTTTAAAAGTAGATACTCAGATGCCGTTTTCAGTTGCCGTTAAAATCGCCGATATGAAGGTAATCATATTATATTCGAACACGTAGAATTCGAATTTCCGTTTCCTCAGTAACAAGGTTTTGATTGGTTAGACATGATCACGTGATATATGATATGGTTGAAAAACTTGGAAATTTGGGATTCGTAAATAAGAACCACGTCATAACTTTGTAATTGATTTTGTTGTGTTAATTAGTCACGTGACTTGCTTTTATTTCGGGTCCCGTTTTTAGTTCCACCAGCTCAGTAAAATACACACCGACGAACCATTCACGATAATGATCTATGTGAAGTGCACATCGCCGTGGCCTGTCGACATTGTATCTAGTGATTTTCGCTTGGTAAGTTCTGCTGGAATTCTTTGGCCTGGTTTACACTAAAGAGAAATTCTTTTAACACTGTAGTTTATGTCTCTTTTAACTCACACACGAACATGTCTCGAATATCCCGATTTCATCATGCAGAAGATGTTCATATGCAGTATATTTTGGTTCCCCCTTTATTCTGCGATTCATTTTTCTGAATAGCGACGCATTGATGGTTGTTATTTTAGGGTCGTGATTTTAAAGCAGTTGATGACGAACTTAAGTCGCAAGTAGCAGGACGTAAGTAGCGCAAATTGAATGTTTTAGGAATTAGATCATTCAAGTCGGGGACTTTATGCCTGACTGCGCGATTTTGACACTTAAAACACTTTGAACCAATCCACCCAGCTACCGACTGGTAGCCTTGTGATAGAGTGCTTGTTTTCTGCTCGGGAGGTCGCGGGTTCAATCCGACCGAGTCATGCCAGCGACTATAACAGTGTGAATCACTTCTCTCTGCTTAGCACTCAGCAAGAGAGTAGGAATGATGTCTAGGATGGTTGTCTAGTTGAGCGGTTCCTGTCACTACAGCTTCCGTAGCCCAAATTGGGCTTTAAATGCTCTAGGATCTCCTTCGCAGGACCCTCACTGATAGCAGTACCTTAAGGAACTGAAGAGGCTTTCCTAGTTAAGTAATCGTAAAATAAATAAATTCTGCTCACAAGCGTGATTGATGTCAAAAAAGGTTGTTGTTTGGTTGGGTGGTTGGGTGGTTAAAGCAACTCTGTGCGCCCTCAGTTTCATTATCACTGACGAGGCTACCCTGGGAAAACGTAAACAACTAAATTAACAAATGAATAGAAAAACAACAGTTATCAGTTTGAAAATTCGAAGTATTATTCAATTCCAGTTGAATACGAGGATTGTTTATGTACAGGTGACTTTCTCTTCTCTTGGTGCCCAAACCCCTCTAAAAGTCTTTGCACCGAAGTGCATTTTTCATTGAAATAGTATGCATATTGCCAGGGAAATTTTTCAGTGATTTTTCAGCAAATCTGTTCACTGTGAACTTAAAAAAATCATATTTGTAATAACTAGTTATAGAATTATTCATATTTGCCCTCCTCACCAGTTCCGATTTACTTGTTGTCGTTGAGGGTCCTGCGACTCCTAGATGGTTAAGAGTCCCCGTTTGAACCATCTAATGTTCCGGTAAGAGAATCGAAAAAGTCTTTTTACTCGCGTCTTGTGTGTGTGTGTTTTTTTTTTTGTTTTTTTTTCGAATTTTACATTTTCATCGCCGCTGACGTTTTCTTTCAGTTCGATTGGAACAGGGTAACGTGGCCGGAGAATGTCAATGTTTGTTTGCGCCCTCTTTGATGGATAGAAACCAAGTTGTCATTCAGAACGCAGCTCGAGCTGTACAGATCGGTCATTACATCATTAACTGGAGAAGGTGAGAAATGAGCCGCACATGGGCTAAACTCCGCACTTTTTTTTACTCTTCAAGGATTTAACTTATTCCAGGAAATATACGAAACAGGAAATAAAAACCCGTTCTATACTTTACAAAGGTCTATCTCTTCTCCGTCTGAAGACATAAATCGCAAGCTTCATTTTTTTTTATCAGAAATTCTTTGGAATGCTGTTAAAGTCCAGCCACTCAAAAGTTTGAGCTCAAAACGTGACGTATCTACAATTATGTTCTGATCTTCGTTTTTCAACTCCTAAATCAAAAGTTGCTTAAAGTCATGAAAAGAGTGTACGAGCGTCTGAAATCAGAAAAAAGGACAAGAGATAAATATGTCACAAAACCTTTGTTTTTGATTTCTTTGTTCGCGTTCTTTAAAATGTTTTTTTAAAAGTTAGTTCAGTTGGAGGGGGGTGTTAATTACACGAGCGTTAAGTTCTAGCTTCGTTTATTTCTTGGAATAAGGTGGTAGAACTTGGCGGGCGTTATTCTTTAAATATTCCACCGCCTACTTTCGCCAATAAGCACTGAATGCTTGCTATTAGGCCATCTAGTGACAATTTATCGTTGTTTTTTTTCTCCATCTAAAAAGTCCTTTTCTCTCTAATGTCTCTTCACAGATCGACAGCTGAGAAAATCGTTTCCACCAAAGTAAATTTACCAGTTGGCAATATAGATTCAATCCCGTTTTATGTAAAAACTGGTAAGGCTATAACGTTAAATTTATTGAAAACATACGGTGAGAGCTTTGGTAAATTCGTTTGGATATAATCAAGTTCAGTTTGTCTTGTTCTTTCAAACGCCCTTCAACAGATAGTTTGATGATCTCTAATTACCAAATTAGCCAACTCGGCAGAGCGCCCCTCTATAATACGCCCGTTTTATAAACGCCTTCCCTATGCTTGAAAGTTTCCTTTGTAATTGGATATAATTCCGAAAACGAGAATGTGTGATGAAACAAAATTTTTCTTGGAAATCGTACAGGTGGCGTTTGTATAATGGCGTTCGTATAATGGCGTAATGAAGTTCATTTTCCTTCGGTTGTGGATAAAAGTATAACACAGAAGCTTCGTGTTCTATTTCGGATATTTTCATACTAAAATTACTGGTCCACTCCAACCTATCCGAGGCTGTGAATCTTTCTGATTTTTGTTCGTCTAGAAATTCCATCTTACGGATGTGTGTACGAAGGGATGCTCCTCAAATATATCGTATGTAACAGAACTAGTCTGGTATTGGAAGTCGAAGCAGCAATGGAGCCTAGTGACGTCTTCATGTTAGCTGGAACGACTCAAGTAAGTTCGACTTAATATTTGTGCATGGCGTAACATAAGGGCGGTATGGTCGATTGGCGGTAAGAGGTTCTTGCAATGGCTTCTTGGCTGTTGAGTCACAAACATGCCTGATCTGACATAGATTATTTTTGCGAGAATTACGCCTTTTTATCGGGAATTCATTTTCGCCTAAAGAAAATTTCTTGTGGTAGGGAATTAGTCTGGGAAATAAACAACTTGTGTTTTTCGAAGTAACAATTCATTTTGCAAGAATATATTTTTGCGTATCATGTAATGACAGGACTTAACCTGAATTTGCGAAACCTGGAGAAAATAATATCAGTGCTAGCCCAGTGTGCAAATTTGAAAAACTACTGCGAAGGAGTGCATTACATTAAAAATATATACGTACTTTCAATAAAAATGCTCTTCATCGCGAGGAGTTTTGGACGATTTTGCCCGCTGGGAGCATGTAACCAGAACCAACGCGCCATACGCCCGTGTAAAGGAAACATTAAAAATGGTCAGAGAGATTCACGTAGAGATTCTTGAAAAAGTTTTCTTTTAAGCAGGTGTTTTAGTAATTTTAAAAAGTATACTGAATTGTACAACTATTTTAGATTCAATTTCGTATTCTCCCTCATGACGAGCATACGCTTATCTACTGCATGTATCCCTTACATGCTGGAGAATTAGCTTTACCTAAACTTCATATCAATTTACCACAACACTACAACCTTAACAGTGAGGCACTGGCAAAGCAAATGCTGACCACGCATGTTTATATCAAGGTGAGTGAAGCACTGGATTATCGCTTTTATTAGTTTTGATATCATAACCTACTCGAGTTACTCAAAACGCCGAAGAATGATCGTTGTTGTTTCTTTGTTTCTTTGTTTAAAACTGGTACGTTGCTTTCATGGAGTGCTTTGTAGCCTTCGTACTACAAATGAATAGATATGCGCACGCGTTCCTTCACTGTAATTTCGTTTTGAGCATGATTCGGTCGTTCTATTCCTTCTCATGGTGTTGTCGCATTTATGAGCGGGAAACTATACAGCTTTCTTTGTACACATGGAGGCGAGAATGGAGTGACGTAAATCATTGGTTGATTATTCATTTATTTATTAATTTATTATCTTATTTATTTATTTATTTATGTTTGTGAATGATTCAATTTTTAGCCGAAAGCGACGGCGTCAACTTGATTTGGTTCCGATATGTCGTCGCCGTGTAAGGCGACAGTTGTACCACGATGATGATAGCTTATCACCTACCGGTGAAGATGACGATGCTCGTATGTCGACTGTTGGGGTTTTTTATCACGACATCGTAATATCACGTGACAATGTTGACGTTTATTATTCACGACCTATTCCATACTGAGTCTGGGAAAAAGTTCTCAAATTTCAGACGAATCAATATCGCGATAGCCTCGTTTTCGATATCAAAGCTGGGTTTACTTGACCTGTTTGAATAGGAGTGTAAGATATGAGAATAATCTTCGTCGTAGTGATGAAAAGTGTGAAGAGTGTGGAAGAGTGGCTTTTTTTTCGAAAACGAGGCTCGTTATCAAGATTGACTTCTAGACATTTTTTTTTTTAATTTTTGTTTATTGGAACTAATATAATTTGATTATTTTTTTGTAAATGACAGGGTTTATGTTGTTTTAGTGTGGTTTGTATCTTTTAGGCGAAAGATGCTTTTATAATGGAAAAAGTAGTCCAGTATCTGGAATATAATTAAATAAATAAAAACCGGGGAAACTAAGCAAACCTCGATTATTCAAATCCATTCCCCCTTCTTCGTCTCCATGTTTTTTCTTGTTTTTTTTTGTGCCTTTCGTTTTTGTTTTGTTTTTTCGTTTGTTTTGTTTTTTTGTTTGTTTTATTTGTTTTTGTTGTTTTTTTATAAAATGTCGAAGGAATGTACTTTCTATGAAACAAATAGTTATGGACAGTTATGTTTTGTTACAGTGCCATTACATTTTCCCGTTTTTATTCCGTTTTAAACTGGATCTGTAACCTTTTTTTTTTTTCTTTTACTTTTTCTTTAAGAGGAAGCATCAGTTTTGTTACTTTTTACACCGTGCTGCTGAATATACTACGAGCAACCAAAGATAAAATCTCTCAGTTCAAACGTACCTTTATATCATGCTCATTTGATGGATGTTCCACGCTAGTGTCCACTCACCTCGTTTTTATACATTCAGTATGAATGAACGAAAGGCATGGGAACCAGTTGGGTTTTTTATCTTTCATTTTGTTTGTGAACTCTGCAGCGCACCTGCATGCAGAGAGAAAGCTAGCGTTGAGAAACAAATTGCAGTAGAAATTGAAATAGACGAACAAGATGGCGGTAGTTAGCGAAAAGATCTGCTTGTTAATTTCTTATCGTGTTTTTGTCGATGAAGATTAATTAAATTTCATTACTAGAATTATTAGTTTTTCATAATAACGTTCGATTGGTTCGAATTATTAGCGTAATATTTCTATAAGTATTCGAGTTATGTGTGGAAAAATCGACAGATGATAACAACATGCGTTGTGGAAAGAATTTTCTTGCAGATTTCATTTTGAAGAATATAGTATCAGATTCCGAAGAAAAAACCGACCTACCACATGATAGCAACTCGTATGATGACCCTAACAGAACGACGCTCTGTTCGAGATACACGAAGTGGGTTCGAACGCACGTCAAAGTTTTCCTATTACTGACGTTTATCGTGTCTTTTATATCGGTGGTTGCGCTATTGTCGTTACTGTCGTATGCGTATATGTCGAAAGTTTACGAGAGCGAACTGCCGACAATAACACATCAACAAAATCAAGTGCATTTGTATAGCCACGACGACGAAGAATTTCAATTGCCGATTAAAAACTCACGTCTTGACGGGGATGTGACGGAAGTTTTCTCTTTGGGTTCGAACGAACAAGAACGCCCGTACTTCCGCCCGTCCAATTCTGAAGAGACAAACTATGAACAATCCGACGATGACGACAGTACGGTTTCTCATAACGACGAACTTCACAATTTTAACAGCGATGACGTTGTTGAAAATGCATCGCCAGATGAATTTCGGATCGCTGGGCACACTATCCACGCGAGAAAGGGCCATAAAAAATCAAAATATCGCGAAGAGAATGCAGAGGCACGTGATAAAAGTTTTGACCTTCTTGAACTAAGTGCAAACACAGTTCCAGCTGCTGAGGAGATCATTAAATCGTTTCGGGAGCCTCCCGGAAATCCGAAACCGACTCCAACCGGAATGTTAGTAAACGAAAAAATTTCTGTACCAAGTGAAAGTGCTGATACAAGAAAGCTTTCCGAATTTAACGAAAGTCCGATGACTTTATACCGTGTAACCAATGCTATAAAAGCCGGTGCCGTATGTTTGGACGGTTCGGCGCCGGCATATTATCATCGTCCTGGTAGTGGAAACAGCGAAAAGTTATGGATTATTCATTTTAATGGCGGTGCGTGGTGTTTTGATACGAAAGCCTGTTTCGAAAGAAGTTTGAGTTCGCTAGGTTCAACTAAAAAATTACCCCCGTCTCCACCAATAATTCAAGGTATCAATTCCCCGGATCCAGCTATTAATCCTGACTTTTATGATTGGAATTTAGTTTGGGTGGTTTATTGTGACGGGGCGTCTTTTACTGGCAATCGGGAGGAGCCAATAATCTCCGATTCAGGAGAAAAAATTTACTTACGCGGAAAGCGTGTTTTGAACGCTATTGTGAATGACTTACTATATAATCGGAACTTTAAACTCGCAGAAGCCATTATTTTGACAGGATCGTCTGCCGGCAGTATGACCGCTATGTTTCAAGCTGATTATATTGCTTCTAAATTTCCAAAGACAATTCCCGTGCGCGTTCTGTCGGATGCAGGCTTTTTCATCGACACAGCGCCGATTGGTGGAAAAAATTTGGGTGCCATGTTTAAAAGAATTTATGAAATGCAGAACTCATCAGCTGGTTTAAATCAAGAATGTGTACGCGATGTTGGTGTAGAAGATGGCTGGCAGTGTTTTCTACCAGCCAAGTCAATGAAATACGTTAAAACCCCAACTTTTGTATTAAATTCCGCCTATGATATTTGGGCTCTCATATACTTTCTGGACATCGATTGTAAATTTCCTTCACAAGCTACAAAACAAAGACGAAAACGAAACATCAACCAGAGGTGGTTCGTTCGAAGCGATTCTGAAATCGACATGTCTTTTCAAACGGATGAAATAAGTTTGAACATGTTTCGAAGAGATTTGAGTACTAATCAGAGAGCAAGAAGACAGATAATGACCAATCACAGAGTGAGAGGCCATGCAAGAACCAATCAAAAAACAGTTAGAGATGTTTCGGGATTCGAAATTCTTCCGTTTTTTCGAAATCATGATACTGTTAGTAAAGACCTCATCCCATCAGATTTGCCAGGTACTGTAGAACACAAAACAGTTGGAAATGATGGAGATAACAAAACAAACTCTTCGGAAAATGATGGAGATAACCAAACAAACTCTTCAGAGATGAATATTGCTGAATCTAACATAACAGCGTCTAATAATACATTAAAGAAACATCGACAAAAAAGTTTCACGAATTTTCTAAAGGAGATCGGTTCCATAACAACAGATCGTGATATTGACATCTTATTTCATGAAATTAACTCCGACATTGTCAATCAAAACAAACTGATTAAAAAAGAATCGCAAACGATCAATGACAAAAAGAAAGAAGAACTCAAAGAGAACGAACCATCTTCGACAGAGAATAAAACTCATTCTGAAAATGACGAAATGAAACTAAACAAACCGACTGCTAATCTTCACATCCCGTCACAAAAAGGCAATGTCCAATCGGAATCGGCGCAGAACTTGTTAAATTCTTTAAACAATCTCGGTCATTTACAAGCAAAACTATCTGCTCTTCAGAAGCTTGATCAACGACGTAACGAAGTGACAGAAGGTCTTAATATCACGTATAAAGGCCACCACGAACCAAGCCCTCTTAATTTCACGTTAGCTTTTAAACGTCAGAACCTGCACCCGAGTGGCAAAAAGGAAGACGCTCTTAAAAGTCGACGCTCCACAAGTATAGCGAAAGAATACATTAATATATTACGGTCAGATCCACCTGAATGTACCGAAAAAGACATTTTAAATACGATGAAATATAGAGGGCATCTGTTACATGCGACTGATCCGCTAATGCACATGCCCAAATCTGGACGCTTTTTAGTGTCGTGCATAGACCATTCACTGTCTTTGTTCGATGAAACTTGGAACGGAGTGTTGGTTGATGGGAAATCTATTCAAAAGGCTTTCGGCGATTGGTTTTATGAGAGAGGTGGGAAACAGAAGCACAATCTGGTTGACTGCCCTTACCCGTGCAATCCTTCTTGTCCATAACTTATAATCCTAAAAGTTTTCTTTTATATGGAAATAATGTTTGTTACATATTATATTGGAAATATTACTTTTTTCAAGCATTGGAAAAACTTTTCTTAGGTAGCCCCACAGACTCTTTTTAATAACTGTATTTCTGGCTTCGTAACTGCAGGTTTAGCAACTGACAAGAAATATACCAAGCTTTTATCATTATATATTATGTAGGCAAAACAAAACGGCTTTGACTAAAACTGTCTCACCAAGCTATCAAACGCCAAACCTCTTGCCAGATCAAAACAAGCAAGAGGTTGCCTTTCAAGATGTTATTATTACCTTACCCAGGGCGTCATTATAGGTTTTTCCAGGGCGTCATTATTATGTTCCTGAGGGCGTTATTACTACCTTCCTGGGGGCGTTATCATTACCTTTATCAGGGCGTCATTATGGTATTTCTCAAGGCATTATTGCTATCGTAAATGCGTGTAAATTTCTTTCACGGGGCTGTTTACTGTTTACATGAATTTTAAAATGCATCTCTTTCTTTGGTGCATCCTTTTAGTTCTGCTAGCACGACACATTCATTCAAACCTGCCTGCACATAGTTTTTTTTCTAACTTCTAACTTAGAAGGTTAGGATGCATATGCTATTTGTGGAAACCGCTGGAATGATTGGCATTTGACACCCGTGTAATGAAAACTTCACGTGGACGGGAATTATTTATACCCTGTAACGAAATGTTTAAAACGTTTCATTCTTGTAAACTGCAATTCCAAACGTTCTTCAACAGAATTATTTGTAAAGCTTAAGATACGTCAAACCCCTTATCAGATTGAGCTCCATGTCGACCATCAGAAGAGAAAGGAACCTTAGGAGTTTTTGTTAAAGCTTAATCTGATTAGTAATCCGGTATCTAGGTTGGTGTTTATTACAGAATTCAGTTGGACTAGTAGAGTTCACACAACTTCGGTCCCAGGGATGGAGGACAGAGACACTATACATTTTTTATAAATTTTTATAAATTTCTTTCCATTTCTTTCCACTTTTGCTACGTTCCTCACTATTCGATCCGAAAATTGCCAAAGAACAAAAATAAATTTCATTTTTGATGATTTTTACCAACTCTTAACAGTATTTTCATAGCTTAACAGCTAATAAAAACATTGTAAGCGATGATATTAAAGTTCACGATACAAAATCTGGTGAAATCGGAATTAACTGAAAATGGCAATGTTTGTTTGTACTAAATGTAGAATTTCTTAGAATTTCATTGTAGAATTTCATCGCGAGTTTTCAGAATTATCGTGCAAATGATGCAGAAAAAAACATCAGGTGAAAAATGACAGTGCTTGTTTTGCACTAACGTTTCTTAGAACATTAGAAGACCTACTGGTCTAACATAATAAGTTCTTTGTACTTGTCTAAATGATTTCGTAATAACAGCCTTTTATTATTACTACTCAGGGGCTGATTACATGATCCCGGTTAGCCAGGATGAAATTTCATCCCGCCTTGCCGAGGTCTTGGCTTCCTGGTCAAATCTTCATAAATTTCCCATCGCGATTACATGATAAAATTTTCATCCCGCCTATCCGAGATCTCGGCTATCAAGAGCCGGGATCTCGGTTAGGCGGGATGAAATTTTCCCATGTAATCGCTTCATCCCGGTCAACCGGGACAAGTTTGAGGTTTGAGCATGCGTAGTTTGTCAAAACTTCAAAACACAAAGGGTTAGTTTTGTCCCGTCCCGCCTAAACGGGATGAAAATTTTGCATGTAACACCGAGTTGAAATTCATCTCGGCAAGACGGGATGAAATTTCATCCCGTCTAACCGGGATCATGTAATCAGCCCCTCAGTAAATTATCTTCAGTCTTTACAACTCGTTAAAAAGCTTTTTCAATTTCCGCGCGCTATGCGTAGGAAATTGTTTGGTTTACACATTCCATCTAACTATCTGACTGTCTATGTAACAGTTTTTTTTGCCGTTTTCGGAAAGTCCGTTCGGATTTCGGATTGTTTGTTTATTCAGAATAGTTAATGAAAGACCCAAAACTCTATGCAAAATGTAATACTTAAAGGCCACTTTCAATATTAATTCATAAAAATGTTAACTTTTTTATACTTTTGGAATACTTTTAGAAGATATTTTAGCCGTTTTATGTTGAAAACTTCCCAATTCAATTATCCTTTAAAACTTCTTTAAAAATTCAGTAAAATATGCACACCGAGCACGTGAAACGTTCTCGAACCGATTTGGTTTATGTTTTGAGGAAGTTGTATAGATTATTCAGAAGAAGCTTTGAAGAAGAATTTTAAGACTTTATCTACTATTGCAATCGAAATATAATTATGAGAACATTCCTTAAGGCTGAAATACACTATCATTTTTCAATGATCATTTTTCAATGATCATTGAAAAATGACAGTGTATTCAGAAAAAAATGTCATTTTTTACACTCTAAGGGGCTGTTTATATGAGAGGCGGGACGGGACGTTTGCCGGGACGGGACGAAAAACGGGATCCCGCCTCCATTGAAGTTTTTATAAAAAATCTATCTCGTGTTTATATGAAAAAAACTATCCCGGGACAAAAAACGTCCCGTCCCGGTTAGGCGAGATCTCGCTTTCTCAAACCGGGATCCCGCTTAAGCGGGACGTTTTTCATCATATAAACACACTGTCCCGGGACGTTTGAAAATTGACTGGTTCTTATATTCGGTTGGAGATTACAGATACAGAAGTTAGTTCGAAAGCAACCACAAGTAGAAACCATCTGCGATAATTCTTTTTTCTAAATTGTTCGATTGCCATTCTATAAGCTCTTGGGAGAAACCTTTTACAATATTAAATTGTAAAATTGCTGTCTCGTCCCGGCAAAACTACTTCTCATGTAAAGGCGGGATAAAATCATCCCGTTTTTCGTCCCGTCCCGGCAAACGTCCCGTCCCGCCTCTCATATAAACAGCCCCTAATTTTCAATAACATTGAAAAATGATAAGTTGAACATGTTCAACTTTCAATTTTTCAATGTCATTTTTGTTCTATTGTTTCGAATCGAATCTATTGTTTTCGCGCACGTGTTCGGTTCACGCGATGTGATTTTAGACGCTAACATAAATGAAAACAACATTTTGAAGACTTTTACACGCGAAAATGACGACGTGAGAAGCAACTGAAACATTTATTGAAATTTGGAGGAGTCAACCAAGTTTTAATCGCATGTAAACGGCTTCGCAAAATTCAGGGATGAACTGGGACAATGTGCTTTAAGTTGAACAGGGATTGGGTCTCGTGTTTTTTTCGTAATATCAATGTCTATGAGATGAAGCAGCTCATCGAAAATACTCGGTGGCATTCTTAAAAATCTCGTATATTCTGCGATTTCCCCCACTCGTAGTTCATGCATGAGGGTATTATAGATGCCAAGTTCATTTCGTCTATATAGCCATGCCTTTACTACCCATGCACTTCTTTCTTTTAATTTTCTGCGTTCAACTCTCTTTTTTGATAACGACAGCAGCTGCTGTTTCTTCCTCAGAGTCCATGTTTATAATTTTCAATGATAGTGTATTCGCGCCAAAATTTTTAAATTTCAATGTCATTGGAATGTATCATTGAAAAATGATCATTGAAAAATGATAGTGTATTTCAGCCTTTATGGAGGAAATATTGATATTTAGCTGACTCTGGAAAAAAATTCTTGAAAAAGAAGGTGAATGTTTGATAGTAAACGAAACTTTGCTGTGAAAAAACTTTAAATATCACACATCAGAAATGTATTAGTATCAAAATTACTGGTGAATACGTCCTATCAATAAATGCATGAAATATGTTCGTTTCATTTAATAAATATTACACCGAAAGTTGAAGATATTGAAAAAAAAACAAAAAAACAGATGACATTGTCATAGCAGCACAAATCACTTGTGTTGTGAATGAATTGATCCAAACATACATACTGCAAGTATAAACATGTGCAAGATATTGGTGAACGATATGTCTTATAAAACTGTTTTTCTGGCTCTGAAACATCATAGTGAATTGAAAAGCAGTAATAAATTAAAGAAGGGAGTAGCTAATTTGGGGAATTCCAGACTGCATCAAATTATTCATCACTGTACAATGGTCGGTCAAGTTATCACTGTGTGGAACTGATTAGCTTTAAATTCACATTTAATAGATTTTAAGATTACATTGTTCAAAATAATCCTGCAAACTGCTCAATGGAGGCACAATGAATTAGTTTGGATATATGTCAGGAAAACAAACTTTGGATGATGATTCGAATCCAACCAATTATATACATACAATGAGATCACTAAAGCCTTGTGAAAATTGTAGTGTAATATGTTCTTGGACACAATTCCTTAAGGGGATTTTTTTTTGCGTGAATTAAGTTTTGCGACTTTTGATAATATTTAAAAATAAATTGACGTCAAGAAACGTCAAGAAATGAACGTCAAGAAATGAACGATTCGTGAAAATAAATCCACGCAAAATTTCATGATTTTATTTGCTCATTTTTTGGCTCTGTGTACCTATCGTATATTAACTATTTCCTTGTACTTATCAAGCACCCATTGGTTTTGCAATGTGGCAGGCATGGAAATGGTGATTTTCGCTGCAAATACTCTCTACCTCTGTAGTCATTAATTTGCAATTTTGACAAAGGCACCACTCTGTATACTCAGTACGATCGCTTTCAGCAGTACGATCACTTTCAGTACGATTGGTTTCAGAATTATCGTTGTCTTCATCTTCATCTTCTAACTTGTTGTTCGTACATAAAAATTCGTAACTAAAACTTTCATCACTGCTACTTTCAGACATGTTTCTTTTTCTCGTATAACATACGCTACATTTATTTTGAACTTTTCTACGTTTTTATAAATTCTTGGCTCCAGATCCCAAACTTTTCAGCGATCTTGAAAAAAACCGGCTTTATGCAGAAATATAAAGAGCTCGTTCATGTAGAATAAAAGTTCTTTCGCTTATAAAATTATGATTTTTTAAATTAAATTAACAGACAGGTTAAGTAGAAAAAGATTTTTGAAAAATTAAGTTTTCAAGTTTAGTTCCCCTTTTAGCTATATTATAAAGTACACACATTGCACTTTGTGCCCATTCGCAAATATAAATCCAAACATTTTCCTTTAGAAGCTCCGACTCAAAAAATTAATCCACGCCAAACGCTCTCAAACCTTGGCTCGCAAAAGTTAGTTCACGCAAAAAAGTCCCTTTAAGGTATATCATGTTTGAAAAGAACATTTTCATACAGATCCTAACAAAGTTTCATTGTGTCATTTGTCTTTTCGTGCACATTGGTGTTATTTATAAACTCTATGGAAGTGGTAATATGGAGACAGTGGTGGATCTAGAGTGTAGTTGCAACTTGTGGAAAAGCACATTGACATAATTTGTGAGTTCAGTTCATATTATCAATGGGATTATTTGAACCTTTTTCTTTTATGTTTGAATTGCTAACACTCTCCTACACAAGTTGCGGCTTACCTCTGGATCCGCCACTGGTAGGTTTAGCAGAAATAGATTTTCATATTGTATGTTATGTTGATTTAAGTTATGTATAAGCAATATAATTTTTATCTTCTTGTAATCCTGTTAAATGTCATGGATTAAAATCTTTGAAATGCCCAAGTTTCTCCTGCTCCTATTAATGCAAGCTATGAACAATTTCATGTAATGTTTACTTAAATATATCACCAAATTCACATTTCTGGCAAAATTTGGAAGGTGTGCACGAAGAACAATTGTAAGGTCCTGATATCAAAGTCGGCAGTTACTTGCAGATTTGGTCATAAATAGCTGAGGTCTTCAGTTTTTAAACGAGTTTGCTTGTATAACTTTAATAGTTTAATAGTGTTGTGAAAGTCTTCAATCCCATACAGCCTTTTTTTCAAATGATTTTGGTTCACTTCTATGGAATATCATTTTATTTTCCATGTGAACCGTAACTCATATTTTGGGAATTGTGATAGACCTGTTCTCACATAAGCAGCAAGAAAACAATGGATATCTTGAAAGTTAGCCTAAATCAATTTCCTCTAGGCCTGATGCGGAAATTGTTCAAGCCATGAGGCTTCTAGTTTATATTTTGTAAGCGGCGTATATGTTACGGGGAATATGATAAATTAGGAATTATGCAGACTGGTTTGTAAAATACTTAAAAAAAGTTCTAGTAACATGCCTAGAAACCAAAGGTTTAGCTACTGCTCTAACATATTATTCTAAGAAAATTAGAGAAGCAAAAAGTACGATAGAGTACGTAAACTGAGTTGATACAATTTTTTTTTACTCAGAATTGTATGCTCATCATATGGTACCATTTTTTTCGAAATTTTGACATTATGAAATTTCCAAAATTAGCGATATATAATATATAAAAAACTACCCTGATTTTTCACATTTTAGTCAATAAACATTTCACTGGACTCGCGTATCTCCATTTATATGGAAAATACACCTTCTAAGGGGCTGTTCATATGGAGGTGAGCTGGCCTAGTTAGCCGGGCTAACTCACTTAGCAGAGATCTAACTGTTATTAAGAAATCTTTATAAAAATAAATGGTGTTCATATGAAAAGTGAGATCTCGTTTCATTTGACCGGGATCTCACATAGTTGAGATGAAATTGTGTCATATGAACACACCAGCCTGCCTTGGTGGGATAGATTTTAGACAAGTGCGCATGCGTCAAAATTTAAATTATTGTTTACGTGATTTAAACAACATTCTCCAGCCCTGTTAAGTGGGATGAGAAAAGTCATATGAACGTTGGGTGAATTTCATCTCATTCAAGTGAGCCGGCCCGGTTAATCGGGCCAGCTCACCTCCATATGAACAGCCCGTAAAGCGGGAAATACACTATGAGTTTTTGACACATGTGTTTCAAAACCCACGCGTTTTTACTTATTCGATGCATGAAAAAATCACACACATTCAGTGGCTGGCTTCAACCTAGGAGGATATCCTCCTAGCTTCAACGGAGAGTTACAAATGGGTGCTATAGTCAGCCGTTAAATGAACTGAGATTAGAAGACAGCGAAATTTATAAAAAATTTTTAAGAAAGACACCAGTAAGATTGATGAGATTTCATGTTTAATAAAAAAATGATATCACAAAAGAAACAACACATTAACGTGATCCTTATAAGTTATTTTCACTTCAAGTTCATTGCTCATATAACTTTTCAAATAACGAACAACTAAATCAAATGCAAACTCACTTGCCACCAGTGCAATTCTCAAAGCTTATTGGCTAGAAAACGTGTGTTTTTTATTGACACATGTGTTTCGACACAACACCGAAAAACTCAAGAGTTTTCTTAAAATACACTATGATGAAACACAGTTCTAGGACAATCCCCCCCCCCCCCCCCCCTTCCCCCCCCCCCTGGAAAATTGCGTAAGTAAGTAGCCCTAGCCCTAACCCTAACCCTTACCGTAACCCTAAATTGGATGGGGTGGCAATTATCCGGGGGGCAATCCTCCGGGGGGGGGGGGGGGGGGGGTAATTTTCCAGGGGGAATTGTCCTGACACCGATGAAACACATGCGTCAAATCTCATAGTGTTTTCCCGCTTAACTGTCTCAGATGTTTTGACACTCCATCACTGTGTTGTTTTGATTTTAACAATGGAATTGGTAGGTAAAAGCAACAAAAGTTAAATAGAAACTTGGCTTCCCTATTGCCAATTCTTTTGAAAATTACTTATGATATGTCTTTTGCTAATCTAAAGAGAATATGTAATTTTTGAAAAAAAATACCGAGCAGATTATTCAAAACAGGCGCATTTAATAAATCTCTTAAGTTCATTCCTACATAAAAAGTTATTTTTACCTACCCATTGAAGTAATCTCTACCATAGAGAAAACTCTGAATTCTTTAGTTTTCCGAGACTGATAAAGTGTGTATAACTATAGGTGACTAAAGTACGTTTCAAATGAACTTGCACAGTCTTTATAAGATTTCAAAAGGCCAAATAATTTTTCAAAAATGTAAAATAGATCGCAAGATATAATCCTTTAAAGTCACTTAGGTCGCATATTTTAACATATTCACTCTGTCATGATTTCATTAATTTTCCGGGGGTAAGCAACGATCTTTCCACTAAACAGCTTTGTTCAACAGAAAAGTTACACAATTAAACTTCTCGTGCATAAGTCACAAATTTTTATATTAATCCCAAAGGGATACTTTTACAGTACATCGTATCGAGACAATGAATGCAATAACATACAAAGTTAAATGCTCACGTAGTCATTATATCTAACGCATTCCCAATTATACAGTGTGTATCAAAATGTCTTATCCACCAACTTTCACGGCGTATATCTCATTACATGTCTTATAAAATATTGGGAATTTTATATCACAAGAAAGAGCTTTTCGTGCTGTATCCATTAATATAAAATGTTTGCCAAAATATTTGTTCTTCGATAAGATATTGAAGAAAAACTCAACGATTTGGTTCATTGAATTCTTAAAAGTCAATTAACTGACATGCTAATGAATTTTTAATGTTGTAATTTTCTTTTGTTTTGCTGATGAAGCCTTTAGAAAACTTTAAGTATAGCTTTGCGTATCAATTTCCCATAACAACTAATCATAAAAATTTCAAATAAAATTTTTTTACTGTGTGATGATTTTTAATTTTTTTATTGTGTTTACAAATGGCCTTCATTGTAAAATGAGTTAATTGACTTTTAAGAATTTAATGAGCCAAATCGTTCAGTTTTTCTTTAATATCTTATCAAAGAACAAATATTTTGGCGAACATTTTATATTAATGGATAAAGCACGAAAAGCTCTTTCTTGTGATATAAAATTCCCAATATTTTATAAGACATGCAATGAGATATACGCCTTGAAAGTTGGTGGATAAGACATTTTGATACACACTGTATTAAATGTTAATTATATTAATCACCTTCGCAGTTGTAAAACCTATCACCCCCGGTTTTCATCAAATCCTTACAAGTCTGTAAACACGAGAAACATGCGACCTAAGTGACTTTAAAGGGTTATATCTTGAGATCTATTTTACTTTTTTGAAAAGTTATTTGGCCTTTTGAACGATCAAAGATTGAAGTTTGTCACACAAAAAATTGAGCTATTTTGCTCTTTTCTATAAAAAGCTCTTTTTTTCGTCTTTGTTTTTTTCTTGCATTTAAAGTATTCTTCCAAATTTTTTATATCATGAAAAAGTGCCTTTTAAGCTTGACACAGCGCAAAAATAATTTTTGAAATATCTTATAACCTTCAAATTTGCCAAGCATTCATAAAAACTGTGCAAGTTTATTTGAAACGTACTTTAATAATCATTGCACAGTGTGTTTCAAAAATAAGGCTATCTAAAAAATTATTTTAAAACGCATTTTTATATCTAGAGAATTTAATTTTGATTTACAAAAAATATACGATAGGGAAATTCCCAAACTGAACATAAATTTCCCAGTATCATAAGTAGTCTTAAGCCGGATTTCCACTTACACATTTTGATACGCGCATCGTATGAAAATTTAACATCTGATTGGCCAGATTGTTTGATCTTGATACGTTTCGGTACGATACGTCAAAAGTTAAAATGAATTCAACTTTTTCAATTCAATACGCGTATCGAAACTTTTTTAAACAAAGGAATAATTATGAATAATTATAAATAATTATCTCGAGAACCAATCAATGAACTAAAAATGATTCTGGCTGATACGCGTATCAAAATGCGTAAGTGGAAATCCGGCTTTAGTATGAAATTTACAAACGGGAATTCCCAAACTGATACGACAAAGACATATAAAAGGCATAATATAGTATCATATCAGTAAAAACACATCACGGATGAATGGTCTTGATTGGGCATACTTGACATCAAATACACAAACAAGGAATCTTCCAAAGACAGAAGACGGTGCCGCATTCCGCAGAAGGGCATGCCATCATTAGCCATAGGGTAAAAGAATTAAAGTCCACTGGTAAGAATTTATTTTTCTATGGCTGGATCTGAGGGGGTCTGTTACAAAATTATTAGCATTTTGTCCATCCGACACAATAACTGTTTGTTTCAATATTTTTTGACTACCATCCTTGTAGAAATCATGTTTTGGAATTTTGTAAAGTCTGTTCTAGTTAGTATACTTTCGAAAAACTTTTGCTTGACATTGTATCATAAACGTGCGGGTTTTTTTAATTATTCGAAATAACACTATTTTAGCTATCATTTCAATTTACAAAGCACTGGTCAGGGGCGGACGCAAAAATATTTTGTAAGTACAGCTCAACTTTTCGGATTCCAATAAGTATTCCGATTCCCGATTTTTATTCGGAACAACACGATTTCCGGTAAAAACCGTTAAATGAATTGAGGTTAGAAGACATCGAAATTTATAAAAATTTTTTAAGAATGACACCAGAAAGATTGATGAGATTTAATGTTTAATAAAAAATGATATCACAAAAAAACAACACATTTACGTGATCCTTATAGGTCATTTTCACTTCAAGTTCATTTCTCATATAACTACCTAAAAAATTATTTACTGTAGCGTTTGACATAATTGTTAAAATAAGAAAAGTTTTACCAAAATAAAGAGAAAGAGAAGGACTATTCAATGACATGAAAATGGCATTGAAATGTTAAATATTTCAGAAGTTATAAGGGATTTTCTCCGACATTTTAAGCTTGGTTTCCATTGTGAAATAAGGTGAAATACTTAATTTCGATGTCTAATTGTCTAATTAAGATGTCTACTTAATGCCAAAGAAGAAAACAGAAAAAAGTTAAACGCAATTCACCGAGATTTTGGGGATTTTATTTTGGGGATTTTATAAAACTTTTCTTATTTTAACAATTATGTCAAACGCTGCAGTGAATAATCGTTTGGGTAGCCTTATTTTTGAAACTGTGTTTAAAATCCAATTAAAAAAAATCAGTAGAAGAAAAATTGCCATTGAATCTAAAACTAAAGGAACCCAAAAGGAGTTCATAACAAGTCCTAACCAATCTAAAACTTCCAAGAATATATCTAGAGAATTTAATTTTGATTTATAAGAAATATACGATAGGGACAACCTGGTTTCCGGAAAAAACCGTTGCAAAAATGGGGGAGCATTTTAACAGACAAGCGTTCTGTCGCAGTTAGTCATGGTGAACCCCAGGCACCAAAATTTCCTTTCACTAAGCATTGCAACCACAGAGCCATATGGCTAGAAGCAATTTAAAACTTTATTCGATATAAACACAGCAAAAATAAATACAGCATATATAAAATGTCAACGTCTTTTATGTACGACATAATAAAAATAACGAAATTTTTCACAAATAAATCGATTATTTCTTCCTGAATGTTCGAATATCTGGAACATAGCGATTATGGGAAAAATGCTTGAGGTCTGTAGTAGAAAATCCCAGTTAACACACGACGTCAATACAACGTTGTTGTTTTATGGTTGTTTTAACGTCGTAACCAAAAACGACCAGCCAATGTCTAAAAAACGTCGGGGTTGGTCGCAAATAATTGTAACCTGAAAAAAAATCATTTCAAAATCCTACAATGGTTGAAAGCTTATGTCGTGACGAGACTGGTGTATTCTGTAATTTTGTGCTATTAAAATCATGTATTTACTTACAGTCAATTCTGACGTTCTTTCGACGTCAAAAGAACGTTGCATTTTATATTCCGGCATTCTGTATGCAATTTAGTTACCATACAATTTAGAATTTAGTTCATCATTACCATTAAAATGTGTCTTCTTTTATCTATTCATTTAGATCAAAGGATAGGAATTAATAAGGAATTAATATAACCAAGATTAAGAAAGAAACGTAAAACGATGGTTTGTGAACTGTACACTGCAAACAGTTTAAAGCGATGTTTTAAAAACAAGCAAAAGTTATATTGCATTTTTTTTTTCATTTCGTCATTTCGTTCTTTTCCTTAACCTAACTTACTTAACCTACCTTAAGCGAAGAAATTGTTTGCGGAAGAAATTTTTGCGGAATATATTTTTGCGGATAAATAACCCAAAAATGCCATATTTTGCAGAAGAAATTTTTGCGGATGACGACTTCAAAAGAGATTTTGCGGAATTAATTTTTGCGAATGCAATAAATTTAATAAAATCGAAAATAGGGAAACACCTATCTCAGTGCCTGAAAGATCAGATTTATGAAATAACATCTATTTTTCATCAGTTATAATATCAGTTAAACATATGTAGTGCAAGTGCTGATACTGCTTGTATTGTTATTGACGAAGAAAAATAATAAGTCCTTAGATGTTCAATAACCTCGATTTTTTTCCTTGCGGATGAAAAATTTAGAAAATTTTGCGGAATTTATTTTTGCGGATGACCAATATTTATTCATTTTTGCGGAATTAATTTTTGCGGATTTGAGCGAAATCCGCAAAAATAAATTCCGCAAAAAAAAAGTTCTGCACAAATTTCTTCCGCAAACAATTTCTTCCCTCAGGTACTCGAAATTAAGTTGGTGATTTTGATAATAGTCAAATGCATCATCACATGTTAAGGCGTCGTAGTGTAGTGGTTATCACTCTCAGATTTCATATGAGAGGTCGGGGTTCAATTCCCGCTGGTGACTTTTCATTTGTTGTCATGACCCTTCGTCGTCAATTTGACCATGCTACAACGTCAATGCAACGTTGTTTTCGGTCATTTGACCATTGCACAACATCCGTAGAACGTCATTTTTGGCTATTTTTAATCGTCGTTTCGACGTCAAAATCCGACGTTGTTTTGTTGTTTCCATTTCGACCATTAAACGACCGTCAAGCGATGATGGAATACGACATCAAAACAACGTCGAAACAACGTCTTTATGCTTACTGGGATATAATGACCTCTTAGAATATTTTCACCCCCCGTAGTTTACGCTTATGACTAACCCTAACCCTAACCCTAACCCTGACCTTAACCCTAACAATAACAAAGAAAACCTAGCAAGTCATAAGCGTATACCACGGGGGGTGAAAATATTCTAAGGGGTCATTATTTTCTACCACAGGTCTCCTCAAAATAAAACATGGATTGTGAGATTATTTGAGGGTAACTCCTTCGGGTTGCAAGACTACAATAACTGGTCAAACAACAGTTTGATTTGAATCGACCTACATGATGAATAACGTGAATGGATAGGAAGACTAATGATTGATAAAAGTACTAACAAACATAAAGAAAGGACACAAAATTTTCATTACAATTTCAGTTTGCTTCCTCGTTAACTAAAATAAACCTATCAGTTACATCAGAGTTACACAGAATTTCAACATGGAAATGTTTCCTTTAAATATTTATCCTTGATCTTTAGCAAACATTTTTAAGAAGTATTAAATATGTAAGAGCACCTAGTAAACTCACTGATGAATTATTTCCAAACAAGAAGCCGCTTGGCTTGAAGACTTCAGGACGTAACACAATGATGCATATTTAGTCTCAAAAATACAACGTTGCCGAATTGCCAAATTATGTTCAAATCTAATAAAATGACGAGCAAATTCAAAATCAGCAACTTCTAATTGTGCGTTCTACAAATTTTTATGAATATTGCAGAAGTTTCTAAGTTTGATCCAAATTTGGCCCGAATTACCCATTTCTGGTCAAATCTGACAAAATGACTGACAAATTCATAATCAGCACCTTTCAAATGTGATCTGTGCAAAATTTTTTGAAATTTGAAGAACTCCAAATTTGACTTAAATTGCCCAATTTTAGTCAAACCTGGCAATATCATTGTTTAATTCGAAATCAGCACCTTTCAAATGTGATCCGTGCAAATTTTTGTGAAAATTGAAGAACTTTCCAAATTTGTCCAAATTAGGACCTAAATTGCCCAATTTTAGTCAAACCTGACAAAATCATTGTCAAATTTGAAATCAGCACCTTTCAATTGTGATCCGTGCAAAATTTCATGAAAATTGAAGAACTTTCTAAATTTGGTCGAAATTTGGCCTAAATTGCCCAATTTTAGTCAAACCTGGCAATATCATTGTCAAATTCGAAATCAGCACCTTTCAAAAGTGATCCGTGCAAATTTTTGTGAAAATTGAAGAACTTTCCAAATTTGGTCGAAATTTGGCCTAAATTGCCCAATTTTAGTCAAACCTGGCAATATCATTGTCAAATTCGAAATCAGCACCTTTCAAATGTGATCCGTGCAAATTTTTGTGAAAATTGAAGAACTTTCGAAATTTGGTCCAAACTTGGCCTAAATTGCCCAATTTCAGTCAAACCTGGCAAAATCATTGTCAAATTCGAAATCAGCACCTTTCAATTGTGCTCTGTGCAAATTTTCATGAAAATTGGTCAACTGGAAGTCCTAATTTGACCAAATTTGCGAATTCGGCAACGATGTCATGTAAACGCTGCACGAAAACGTTCATAACTTGGAGTAGTAGTAGTAGTAGGAGGAGGAGAAACCACGGGTATTTTAAATACTTTAGTCCACCACGGGTGTCCTAAAGTCAATAAAGCCAGCAACACAAGCTATACAAACAGTCATCATCACCAAAAAATCTCAAGATAATTGTATTATATCTAATAACATTTAAAAATCACAAAAACATCGTTAACTTAAGTAAGCAAACTCTGTAGTCTTTGATCACGACCAGTGTACCATGTTTAAAATCCATAACAAGTTTTCAAAGTAATCAAGACAACATCGACAACTCTGAGTAAAATGCCAAAGTTCAGAGTTTAGCAAGGCAAAAGATAATAAAACATGAGGCCCATAGGCCTTAAGGTCAGCGCGAACTGTATGCTAAGTCTAAAGATTTTAATCAATTTACAAAAGAAATGGCTATCTTTCCAAAATACACTTTGATTAGTATCTGGATAAGCCCGCATTCGGTTGATGAACATGCTAATCGAAAATGTAAATCCACTCGCCCAAAGCAAAAACATATTAAAAGCGTCTTGTGATAAAAAGGACCCTGTAATGGTTTCACAAAGGAGCAAATCGTCGAATGAATAATAACAGAAGAAGCCTGACATTGCATACAGATTATACCTCTAATATAAGAACCGATCTAAACATATCTCATCGAGACCAAAACACAAATTTCCATGAGCCGAATAGCGTATTACATGTGCATTTTATCCTAAAGGATTCATCAAACAGAAGTCGGCTTAAAAAAGGTAAAGTTATAAAAGGAAACCTTGCGTTTTCACAACAATCAATTAAATCTTTTTCCTAATTAGGGAGATTTTTGTGGCAGCATATAAACTACATACGGTAATACAATACGCAACAACAGAAATCATATGGGCAAGAACAACTACAACAACTTTGATACTTTAATCGGTTTTGTTTAAGCTTCAAATTTCAGTTTTACAAGGACTTTCCAGCTTTACGTTCTTACAGGCTTGCGTGTTTGGTTAATCTCGCAGGCGAACTTTCGTTTCTTCCAACTACAGTAGTCCTCAGATGAGCTTAAATGAAGATCTAATGCCAAGCAGTTGATGATTACAAAATAAAAAGCATAAAAAGTTATGTATAACTGCACAGACCTTCAGAAATTCAGACCTTCTAGAAACTTGAATTACAGCATCATAATTTCAAATCAAATATTATACTTAAGAGAAAATACAGTAACATCGAATTTCTCTATTTCAAGGTGGTGGGTAAATAATGGTCAATGAAACTCTTAGTTTATTGAGTAAAATTCAGTTCATGGAAATTCATATTAAACTTCTTTTTTTTTTGGTTATAAAAGAAATCTGAAATAATTTGTATTGAATTTTGTGTGATTTTCAAATATTTGTCATAATGGCACAATAATATAGAAAATGACAACGACTAAATGTGCTTTTGACGTCAATTTTCCAATATACGCAAATCAAATCCGACTGTTGCAAATTCAAAACACTGCACGGCCCATACTGTCAATCAAACTAAAAGTCATTTCTGCGTATGGATGTATTTGCTCATTGACCAGAATCTTTTCACATTCAGAATTAGGAAGATTGCTGGTCATGGCTGGTCATCAGGTATCATTGCTGCCTGAATGAGTTAATCCACTTTACCAACAAAACACCGACATCTTAAGTATCTCTGTTAGCAAGTTCACTGCACGCAGTTAGAAGATTTTGGACACATGCATCCATAAGTATACAAATAATTCCAGCTTATCACATGAAAGTTTTCACAGTTTGTAAATGATCCCTCAAATAAAATTCCACAAGGCAGAATTAAGCAACTTGTCTTGCTAAGAGAAACTTCTAAATGGGGAAGAGATTTGTAGGTGGACACTCCTTCAATAAGGAATGTTTCCATACCAATAATGAAAATATCAATGTTTTAAGGACTAGTGGAACCTAACAAAATGGCAACTAAAATTAAAGTATAAGGTTTGAATAATCCTTATTCAAATACCGTATTTCCTCTAATAAACGCTGCAGCATTTATTACAAATCCCAGATTTTGCATGCGGTGTTTAATGGAGGGCGACATTCATTAGAGGGCGGCGTTTTTTACAAAATGAAAATTGAGATAAAAACAAACTTAAACAACAATGTCCTCTTATCCTAAAAAAGGTTAGAAAAGATTGAGTGAAACTGTTTTACACAAAAGATTTGTTCACAAAAATGTCAAAGAAGAGCAATATTGCTGTCGTCGTTCTCTTCTGAAAACTTTTATAGCAATAAATATTCATGGGAACGTGGAAGAATTTGTTGGTAGAAATAAAACTATTGAACTGTTTAAACTAATTCTTGTTTAGTCTGTTTTCTAATAAACGCCTCTTTTAAAGATGCGACGTTTATTAGAAGGCTGCGTTTATTAGAGGGCGGCCTTAATCAGAGGGCGGCTTTTATTAGAGGAAATACGGTATAATGCAAGTAAAATATGTTGGAGAAATTTCTGTGAATTGAGCCTAAAAAAAAATCGTTAATTGCGGGATTTATTTTTGCAAATTTGCCAAACATCTTGGAATTTGTGGGAGAAACTTGTGCGACATATTTGAAAAAAATAAAATTATTTTTATCCTTTACTCATTAATGGTGGAGCAAATATTTGCGATTTCATGGCAAAATTGCAATAATAACTCCCTTAATTAATAGTGCTGCAAGAAATTCACCAGCATTCATAAGTACGAATAAGGTATCAGTAACTGTTTTTGCTTGTGTTTTTATTTTAATGTTCTTTTCTCTGGTCTCGTCTTTTTATGTGCTGATGTGTGTTATTGCTACTGTAATATTATGTTGATATACATTTACCTTACGCATTTTATAACACTTTGTCTAAATTTAAAATAAAAAATTAAAAATTTCAAGCTACAAAATTAAAGTGAACACAATAAAATAGAATGATTCAGCAAGAATCACCTAGTCTTCCCTTAAGGTATGGTATGTAAGCTGGCAGCCTATCTTTAAATATACATAATGTTTTGGAGAAAAGGAAACATAATTTGATTGATAAGAGATATAATCTTGCAATATAATCTGACTTTTTCTTCCTCCTATCCAATTAGGATACATGACTGTTAATGTTTTGATTCAATACACTTCAATATAAGATTATATTGTTATTGCCCCCGCAGCGAGCGTAAGCGAGCGAGGAGGCATAGTAATTTCACGAGATAGGCGAATGTCAGTTTTCGATTTTCTTCTTCATCATCATCATCATCATCTTCCAACTTTCGTGTTGACGTTACACGGTGGAATACAATTATTAGCTGACTTTGCTTTTTTTTACCGTTTCAAAGCATGGTACTGTAAGTGGGAGACATAATGTTTTTTCGTATCTCTTTCCTAATTTATTATTATATTATACTATGTTATTTAGGAAGTTTGTATGCTAACATTGCTTAGACATTTTTCATATTACTTTTGTGTTGTTTTAGTGAAATGAACGATAAGAACTTTTTTGTGTTGTTTAGTGAGAAATGAACGATAAGGATTTTGAAGCACAGCTTGAAATCTGAAATTTCGCCAACCATACATTTTATTTTTGTATATGTTTTATCTCTAAATCTTTCATTCAATTAATTTTATTCAATGCACTGATTATTGGCGGATCTTGCCTTAAAAATATTTAAATTGGATTTCTGTGTATGTAAGAAAGCCATATTTACAAACTGTCGTTCTTCGTGTTTTTTTTCTTTAACTGTCTTCCAAACCTAGTGTGATCATGATCAATAAAACCTTTCTATATTTTTTCTTGCTTTTTTATGTAAACTTTGGCTATTTTTAGTTTTGAATCAAAGTTTGAAACAGAGATTTCTAATAGATTTTTTTTAAAAAGTTTTTATTGGTCAGCGCCGTGAGGTAGCTGATCTTTCATTTACCCGTGTCTGTCAGTCAGTGTGTAATGCTACAGTACTTTACGCCCGCTTTAACGCCTATCATTGGGAACTTTCAATTTTGCAGTGCAAACTCGGAAAGTTTAAAGCACGACATTTATTTTCGGAAAAAGAATCGCCAGTTTGTAACAATTTAAGTATACTACAATACAAACAGGGTTCACTTCACTTAAATGAATAAATAAATTATTCATTTCAATGCGCCTTTTCCCACCCTTAAGTTTGATGTAGTGCATTCTGGGAGCGAAACGCTGCTAAAACTTTATGTCAACAAGAAACAAGAATCAATCGTCAGTTTTTTGCAGATAATATAAAAACAACATTACTTGAAGCATATTGTATCGAGACGTTTACAACCACGTATCCCATGTATTTGACAGAAGATAAATTTATAGGAGAAAGAAAAAGTCAGGCAAGTTGCATAGATTATTTATTATATGTTAGTTGTGCAAATTATGTTTTCCTTTTTCCCTTGCTGAATTTTCCAATTTTATTACATTATACCCTGTAAACACTTCACTGTAAACTGAAATTTTAAAGACCAAAAAGTTCCTGTAAAAGGAATTGAGAAAATTGATGTTTCGCATTTATAAGTATGGAAATGATCCTTATTAAAGAATGGTTTGCCAACAAAATATACGACTTTCAGTTCAAAACTTCTTATTACCTCGTTTGTTAGCTATAACACTGTTTTGTGTATTAAGACTTTCAAAGATCTAGTTCAAGAAGGCAGTTATTTGTTTGAATTCATTTTTGGTTTCATGAAATTATAATTAAAAACATGTATCTTTTTTCGAAACGCGTGGTTTTTTTTCTACACATGGTCTTACAAAAAATTTTCTTAAAAATATACAGCTCACGCATGTATAATTCTTTTGTCTTTGATAAATTAATTTCTGGTGGTTTATGATTAGACCCTTTTTACACTAACTTATTATTTTAACATATTTATTGCCTGTTTTCCACCAGTGAGTTATAAAAAAACACAAGCCTCAAAGAACTTTGTATTAACTTTTCATAACTTTAAGTACAATTGCTGCTACCGTTTTGCGCCATCTGGTTCATGTAATAACTAGTTAGTAGCTAAAGCTAAAATGCCCCGCCTCAAGTTTCAGTCTGTCTCCAAAAAATCATAATTTCTATGGATAAGACAATAGAGCTCTTTTGTTTCATTTAACAAAGGATTTTGACGTTTGCAGTGTGTTTTAAATAGTAACTAGACGCCTCTCATGGCTTGAATAATTTCCTCTTCAGCCATAATAAATTTAAAATATAATATTTGGTAGAAGTGAACCAATATCACTTGAAAAAAGGTAAAATAGATTGACGACAATTGTATGCCTCAACACTATTCAGGTCTATTACAACCAAATGATAAGGTCAAACATGTCTAAAAATTGAAGTCATATGCCTATTTATGGCTAAATTAGAAAACGTGACTGAAAAATTCGAAACACTTTCCATTTCTTCTTTGAGCACTCTTTAAAAAATTGGCACAAATTGGGAGCAAATTGCGAATTTGGTAACAAGCATACAATATTATATAAAATCTATTAAAAGCAGCAAACTTACATTTCGCCAGTTGAAGCTCGTCAATAATACATTATGAACAAAAAGATGAAACCTTTAATTAACTTAGAGTGCCTTTACATGAGAGCCGTAGTGAACTCAAACCGGTTTGAAATTTTAAGCTGTTGGAAATTGGGCCTTCTGTTTACATCAGAAATTTCGATACGGCCTTGGCGAGTTTTATAGAGTAAAAATCGAAACAATAGATTTACTAATTTCTAGCTCTCTCTACGGGTGTGTTTTTACACGAGAGCCATACTGAACGGTTTGAGATTTCAATACGGGTAGAAAAATTTTCTATACACGATGGAATATATTTAGCACATTCTACATTTTTATTTCATTATGTATCAGCAAAATTTAATTAATATGGGCATGCTTGTTAACACATTTTATGATAAAACAATGAAATGTGAAAACTTTCACACCTTTCCAAGCCATATCGAAATTTCAAACCTATATATATATTTGAGAAATAGGTTTGAAACCATACTGAAATTACAGTACTGAAATAAGAACCCGTAGCTAAACTCGTAACTGGAGGCTTGAAATTTCAAACCAGTTTGAGTTCAGTACGGCTCTCATGTAAACGCACTCTTTATCGCAACCACTTTTCAATTTACTATAGCTTATCCACTTTTCGTAGCCAGAAAAAAACTTTGCATTGTATTGCACACGATGTTTCAATATGTAGACACAGTCTGCACTCAATTCATTTCCAAATTTTAGAAATTTGTCCTTCTTTGGCAGTTCCAGTTGTCTACATTTTTTCGATATCTTCAAAATGTCAGTGCTCTTTTGAAGACAGTTGATACGAATACCAATGCTCTATCACCAAGCATTATGCACATATTCTTAGTTAATAAAGGTAGCGTTGTCAATATGTGCAAAAAATAACAAAACATTCTCTTTATAACTTTTGCGTCAGTTCTTTCATAAGTCGATTAAAACTTTCTTTTGATTGAGTTGAGCACGTTTCATGCATTAATTAGAAAAGTTTGTGCATGTATTGATTACATATTTCTCCAGTAATTTTGATAATGCGATCCGATGCATCTTGTTGTGTTGATGATGCTGAAAGTTTTTTCATCATAGGATAATTTTACTTGTTATGAAACCTTCGTTTTCTTTTTTCTCGAGCATATTTCCCCAAAACACAATCATTTCCTCTCTAAGAAGTCTTCTAACGATTAACATTAGGTATAAACAAGAAAACATTCTTAAAATTCTTCTTTAAAGTTTCCTACGAAGCTCTTGTACAACTTCTACAAAACATAACGAAATCGGTTCACGTGTCGCACGTTAATATTTTAAGGACTAGTTAATAAAACTTTTAAAGATTGAAATGGAAATATAAAACATCCGAAATAACTTCCAAAAGTAGTAAAAGGTTATAAAAGAATAAGAATTTGATGAAATAATATTAAAAATACCCTTTTATGCATTTTGTTCAGCATGAAGTGCTGGTCTGTCATTATCTATTCTGAATAAACAAATGATCCGAAATGGAAACTTCCGAAATGGAAACTGACTTTCCGAAAACGGATTGTCTTAATAAAAAAAAAAGGAGAAAATTTGCCAACACTTCGCCTAGGTCGTGAAGCTACAGAGCCCCTTGCGGGGCAATTACAAAATATAATAAGAATTATTTCAGATATTTTTAACCAGATAAGAAGAAAAAGTTTCTGATGAATTTCCATGAATGAAAATTCATTTTACCTTATTACGGATAGTAAATTGAAAATTAGGGTTTGATTGACCATTTTTGACTCACTCCTCTACCCACACCCTAAATAGCGAAATTCAGCAATTATTTTCCTTTCAAGTATAATGGTACTTTGAGTATTTCAAGTTAAAATTATGACTCTGTATGCAAGTTTCTTTAAGGTCAGCATTTTGTTAAATGGGCATTTATTGGTAATTTATGCAGTTATATAACTGTTTACATTTTTATTTTTAGTAATCAGCAACAGCTTGGCACTAGACCTTCACTGAATTGGTAGAAACGAAAACTCGAAAGCACGTAAGGCTGTAAGCACGTAAAGCTGGAAAGTCTAACTAGTAACTGAAAGTTGAAATAAAATCGATTAAAGTAACAAAGTTGCTGCAGTTGTTTTCTTGCCCATATGATTTCTGTTAATGCATAACGTATAACCATATGGTTCCTATGCTGCCGGAAAAATCTTTCGGCGAATAAGGAGAACGATTTAATTGCAGGGAGATCTTCTATTAAGACGTTTACCGATTACTTATTCTTAGCTTCCATGTTTTTAATGAATTTGTCCTTGACCTTTTAGCTAAGACGACTTCGGTTCAATGAATTTATTGGAAAGCAATATGCGCATGTAATACGTTATGATCGATTTGTCATTCGGCTCTGAAGAATTTGGGTTTTTGGTCTTGGTGGCATTTAGATTGGCTATCAATGTTAGAGAAAATAATCTGTATGAAAGGTCAGGTTTCTCCGGTTATCATTCATTCGACATCTGGCCTATTCCATACTACTGTGAAACACGGCATCATCACGGGCAATTTAAATTTTTTGCATTGTGAAAATATTTGGGAGTCCTTTCATCTTAGTGGATTTTACGTCCCCTGTAAGACGAGTGAATTTGCATTTTCCATTTGCATGTCCACCAACCGTTATGGGTTTTCCAGAAACTAATCAAGCCGTATTTTAGAAATGCAGGTTTTTTTGTCGCAAGCTGTATTCGTGTGATATTTTAAGCATCCAATTTGCGCTGACCTTAAAGTAGAATTAACGTCAAAAATACAACTTTGGCTGAAATTGTTCGTTATGTGTATTTAAATAAAGGGTTAATAATAAAATTTTATAAAATACCATATTTCGCTTATAATAAAGGATTAAAAAAATTCACTGTGACGTCACAGTTGCACTAGAATTTCTTCATACACAAAGTCAGAACCATTCATGATAAAAGAAAATCATGATTGGCGACATGATTCTTCAGATTTTAACGTTTTGTTATTGAATAAAAATTCCTTGAAACGTCATTTATTAGATATCGCAGATAGAAAAATAATTATTCCAAAGTAAAAAAGAATGACGGCAAAGTAAGTTTCTTTTTTCATAAGAAAAATGTGCTGATAGTAGATTTGAAGAAAACAAAATCTCAAGGAACATCTGTTAAGAATGCGCAAGTCTATGAACACATTACCGTGTCTTTTTTTGTTATTTTTTAAAAGATTCTTTAGGAAAATTGAAAAATACTAGAGTAAACCATGCCTTGTTTTAGAAAAATGCATAAAGCTTGGTTCACATGGGTCATAAAGTTGTGAAAAACTAGTTGAATAACTTTACGATAGATATTTGAGTAGAATTTTCGTAAGTACCTGTTGACGTTCACACTGAAAACTTCAAGACGTAAATTTATGAAAGCAACTAGCTGTGAAATGGAGGATGTCACTTTGGGAAAGCTTCTTCTTGTTCATTCACGAAAAAGGCGAAGTGATGATGAAATTGAAAATTCAAAGAACGAAATATTCTTGAAGAAAGAGGGCGCTACAGACACTGTTATCATCAACTATTCCCAAGCATTTTTATCTCTTTCCCTATGAGAAGGGTCTAACTTCATAAAGCCTAACTTTTTTGGCTAGCTTTTAGCCTTCAGCTGGCATTATTACGATTTCTCCTTTTTGGCCTTTTATTTCTTGAAAATAAAACTCGCCGAAAACACATTTTTCCTTCAAAAATTGACAAAAACTCACTTTGCGTACAAAAGTTATTCTAGAATAAAATTTAAAATGAAAACTTTTTGATATCAAAAGTTGTTCTAAATTTGTTCTAAAACCACTTTTCGTAAAGTTATTCGATACCTGCTGACGTTCACACGGGAATAAACTTACGAAATTTCATTATGCGCAATACGATTAGAACAACTTTATGACTCGTGTGAACCACGCTTAAAGAGAGCATTTACGGAAATGTAATTTTAAAAACACTTTACTTCTTTTTGATCACTTCGTTGCACCTCTTGAAAGTTTTTTAGAGCTCACGGTTTTCTCCATTCATATTTATCATTTTAAATACTATATGTTGGAAAATTGTTGGTACCGCACCAGCTTTCAATGTTCTAGCATGTTTGCCATATTATCAGCTTCGAAACAGTCTTCATGAAAATGATCGCTGCAAACTACTTTATCTTTTCCAAATCGAAAAGTTTTAACAGTAAACCCAGTGCCGATGTTGTTAAGCCATCTTTCAGCTCTCTGTTTTTCTTTGACAAGATCAGGAAAACGAAAATACATTCTCTCATCACGAGTTGTCTTCACTACGTGTTTCGTAAAAACTACAGCTGGATATCCAAGTGCAACTGTGACGTCATATTTTTGAGTTTTGATTAAACTTCAAACTTAAATAACTAACGAAAGAATTGTGTAAAATGAATGAAACTTTGTAAGAAGTCGTTTTCCACAATTTAAAAACGATTCATTAAAAAAAAACATTACATAATTTTGACGTTAATTCTCCTTTAAGGCCTGTGGGCCTCTTGTTTTCTTTTGGCTCTTACAGAATCTTATTTTGATTATAAAATACGTATTTGATTATAAAATACGTATCCATGGTTTCAGTTCACACATTTCTTTTGTTTGTAGCAAATACTTTCTGATATTACTTGTTAAGCATTATTTACACTTTTTGAAAGGTATATTAGCATCAGTGTGACTTAGGCCTGAGATAACAAAAAGTAACATAGTTTTGAACAGATTTTCATCTGTTTAAGTTTAGATCTATTTGGTTTGCATATTCCAAGTTGGTTTTGAAATACCGCCACTGCTACACTATGCCGCATGGTTACACCACTCATTAAACTATTTGTTGTATTGTAAAACTTTTTAACTATTGTTTCATATGAACAATTAATTGTTCTTGTAATTGGAAAAGTTATCGTAAAGAAAGTTTAACTCAATTCTAATGTAAGTGAAAAACCGTGAAGATCATCTGTCAATGAGTTTTCAAATCTGATCTCCCATCTGATCTGATCTCCCATTTCAAAATGATCTTCTTGTTTTTATTGTGTTTAGTTTATACAATGTTATCAAAAGTTAAAATGTATATATTTGTTACTTTGAAAAGTTTTACAAAAGCATCCATCTTAATTTTTTGATCTCTCTTCACCCTTATTCTTTCAAAACACTAGAAATGACATCATAAAACATTGCTTGTTCTTTAAATGACCGTTTGCTGATTAAATAGTTTTTCAATTATCGAGTTTTTCCTGAAGTTCAATTGATGCCATCATGTCAACTCTTTGAATGAAGGGTGTTATTGTATGCCTGTTTCGATGCATTAAATGTTACAAATTAAATGTTAAATGCTACTCGTCTCGTGATCATAATGCGAGACAGTTCTAAAACGATTTTGAGTGAGTGTTGAGTAGCTTTGAGGCTTCCTAAAAAACTGGCTTTGTCGAAATCTTTAAGCATATAAGTATACCACTTACCAGGCCCACAATAAACCAAAACATTTGTTTTCGAACAAAACTTATTTTCATTTCCGTTGTATAGCTTGCAATGTATAACTTGCTGTGTATACAAATTGAAATGCTTTAGTGCGGGGGCATTTTTTAGCTAAAGCTACATGCTAGTTATATTAAAACCTAATTCGATTGTCAGAACCAAAATAGTCCACTTCTTGGTTCTTGTTGATAAAAACGAGCTCGAGTGAACTCGACGAATTATATTTGATCTCTATGTTAGTTAAAACGTGACTATACAAAAAACTGAATGCACGAGACAAAATGTCTTCGAGCCATCTTTTATAAAAATTACACAGATTTTGTGTAATTTTCATGTCACGTGACCAGCGTTCGCCAGGGTTTTCTTCGCCGCTATCCGTATGGGTTCGAGGTTGAACAACGATGCGCTTGCAGTAGTCAACTGTCTCTAATGATGTTTCATTCATTGTGTAGCAAACTCTTTTAAATCCCTTTTATTCAATTTTAGTGCAGTATTAATAAGAGCAATGAAAGCCAGCAGTGCTTCAAAAGAAGTGGAGACATTCTCAATGAAACCCCATCACGATCAAACGCAAACATTATTGAACATGGAAAAACATGAAAGCAGTCCTAATGCTCCAGTCATCAATTATCGACAAAGTTGTTGCAGACGTAAATACATTGTTTATTGCATAGTCGCTATTCTAGTAACTGTTATCATCATTGTTGCAGTATATTCTCCATACATCATTGTCAAGAAGCTGTCGTCTGGTAAATCATTTGATGTTGAATTAAAGTCGACTGCATATAAAATGTCTGCACAGAGATATGATGATCGAATTCAAGATTGCCATGGAAACAGCCTGAAAATGTCTTTCCCAGATGTTGATTATGCTATGTTTGGCTATAACATCATTTATGGTTATCCTCTTGAGACAGGACATGATCCAGGACTTACAAGACCGATCTTTGTAACTGATTATTCTCTGAAGAAATTTACAAGTGATTGCCGTTATGAAGTCCCAAAAGGTTACATATTAGTTCCAGATGTGGCCTGTGTCACTTCTTTTTCATCGAAAGTCATACAGAACTCGCGTCAATTTGAGAAGTCTTTAGCTGTAAACGCAAAAGTATCTGGAGGTGGATGGGGAGTAAGTTTCTCAGCCAGTACATCATTCCAAAGTAAAACTTCAGAAATGTCATCCAGCGAGAGCGTATTCATTTTATCCGAAGCTAAATGCAATTATTATTTCGCCATGATGGACCAAGTAAATCCACCAGAGCTTCATCCATCATTCATCAAAGCCATAAAATCAACCGATTTCACGAATGACAAAGCAATCTTTCATCTTTTTGATAGCTTTGGAACACACTTCTTGAAGTATGTGTTATTTGGCGCTAGATTTGTCTACCAACATAAAATGTCCAAATCAAAATTCCAAGAAGAATCGTCAAAAGATATTTCGGTGTCAATTAAAGCAAGTTATTCAGGGCTATTTTCTGTAGGAGGAGGATTCGGAATGTCTTCAAATCAAAAGCAAGCAGCTATGAACTTCCAAGAGAGTGTCGAAACCAAGACCATTTCCATAGGAGCACCACTGCCGGCAGGAGGTGACACAATGAAGTGGGCGTCAACTGTCAAAGAAACTCCCGTACCGGTCAAATACAAGCTTGAATCGATTGAAAACTTGTTCACTGAAGTTTATATGGAAGGTACTGGCATACCTTATGATAGTCTATTCCCTAAAGTTTCATCAGCTAAATTGAGATACTGTATGTATCTATTTGATAAGGGTGCAGTTGACTCATGTCGTGATTTCAACATAGATTACGTAACTTTCAATGGGAAATTTTATCCAAAAGAAGCAGGATATAAGACTATGACCGCATCTGAAGACGCATGCATCAACAGTTGCTTAGAGGATCCAATCTGTGTCTTAGCTGAGCTTCATGTTGAGAAGAATTCAAATACTCGACGCTTTCATTGTGGTTTACACAAACATGGACAAACATATTCAGCCATCTCTTCAAAGACATTTCGATCCTACATTTTTACCGATGCAATTAAATTGTTAGATAGTTTTGTCAGTATCAAGAATCTATACATTGATCCTCAGCACGCAAGAGAAAAGTCATCAAACAGCTCTGAAGATGATTGTCAACGAAAGTGTCAACAAGACGAATTTTGCGCTGGCTACACATTTTACCGACCGTTGAATAGAAAAGAAAATTGCTACCTGTTCCAAGAAGATAGAATTAAGACATTAAAAACACACACTGACACGAGCAGTAAAAACAGACCAATAACGAAAGTAATGCCTCGTGCTGAAATGAAAATAAAATAAAATAACGACTGATAGAGAGTTAAGTAATGATTCAATCAATACTCTTTGGCAGCTAATTGTAGGAGGCCCTATTTGCAAATTTTATACCATAATTTTTAAGTTGTTACTCTTGGTAATTATTGTCAAATCATATACAATTTGAATAGTTTTTTTCACTTTATGTTGAATTATTGTAAAAATTTAAACTTTAATATGCACATTGTTAACTAGGTAAATTTGATGATAGTTAATAGCAAGCAATATGTATTGTTTGTAAAATGATTATACTTTCTCACACCTAATGGTTACCTTTATGAACACTTTAAACACGATGGCTTTGATAAGTTCTAATGCCTGAATCAATGAGACAACAAAACAGTTTACATCATCATGGAATATTTCTATTTAAAAGAGTACTATCTTAGTCAATTTTTGTGATCAAATTGGACTGCTTAACAACAAAAAATGTAAACAATATTTATCCATCTATACTGAAAAATATTCTCTGATTTGGAATTTAATATTAGTAAACTCCCTTGTAGTATTTACATTTAATACGTGTGTCTGGGTGAAACTTTATAACTTTGAGAGAAATAACTGAAGGTAAAATAGTTACAGCTTACAAATTCTTTAATTGGATAAGATCATTAAAAATATTATTAAACATTATTAACTAGGTAAATTTGATAATAGTTAATAGCAAGCAATATTTATTGTTCGTAAAATGATTGTACTTGTTTTTTCTCACACCTAATCGTCACCTTTATGAACACTTTAAACATCGATACTGTTTATAATGTTTTTCACCGATATTGTTTTAACCCCTACTTATAACGGAAAAAAATTATTTATTTTTATAGATCATTACTGAAAAATAAATTGATAATTGCAATCTGATGAGATGTACCAATTGCTGATATTGCTGTCATTTCTGGAAATCTCTGCCGCTGAGGATCGCAGAGGATTACAAGCTCTAACAGTATTTGAAAAGATTACCAAACATCCAAATATCAGAAACATTCAGATAGTTGACAGCAACTGGAAGCCAACTTCACGGAATGGCAAGACCAAAGATACCGTAGGTCAGCATGCTATTCTGTATATACCTGACGAACCAAAGATATCTTTTCAACCGACACCTTATGATCATGGCATAAGTAAAGGACCAAATTATGCTGCAGCTGCCATTGTTAAAGATAAGAATAGAAGACGAATCACTCCTGACAGTTTCCATACAGAGCATTATATCGTTAACCAATGGCAAGAGCTTATTGAGAAATATCAAGCAAGAAACTCAAAAAAAAACAAAGGAAAGAAAAATAAAGGAAAGACAACAAGGAAGTTCCCTGAAGATATGTATTTGTATTCCTTCTTAAGCCCTTGTAAAGGATGCTCTGATAAAATCACTGCTATGGTTAATCAAATCAAGAAAAGTAACCAATTCTTTGTTGTGAAATTAGCATGGACTAAACCTTATGATGGAGACACCCAATTAGAATGTCAACATTACAAAGCATTAGAACACTTCCTTGATACAAAAATGATTCACCTAGTTCATCATAAACATGGATTTAAAAAGTCTTCAGAATTAGAATGGATACAACGCGAAGTATTCCAATGCATGATGGGAGGGAAAATCCAAGCAGTTAGAAAAATATCACTAGGAAACACAGATAAAGAGAATAAGAGAAACTTGGCTATTATTATCAATAGAATCACATGGGAATGCGTTACAGATCAGAATAATTGCAATATTCCTCAACCAAATGGTGGGGTACGAGATTCACAATGCTGGGCTGAGAAGTTGCAGATGTATTATGGGAATAGAAGTAACTTCAGAAGCCTGATTAATGATATGAAGAAATGTGTGAATAATGACATGAAACTTGGTCCACCGTTGGATGAAGATGATCCAGAATCTGATACAGTTTATATTACTTCATTAGATCAATTGAAAGGATCGAATGATTTGCATATTCAAAATAAAAGAAGTAACAAAAAATTGAAAGGGAAATATAGATAATTAATTTACTTAATTAATCTATTTGTGTACGATTATCTATCCATTAATGACGACGGGCACTGCCCAAATGCATTTGTCTTTTTTGTTTTCTTATTTCCGAAATTTACCGAATTTTGAAATTTCAATTTCAATATTTTTAAATTACAATTTGGTTCATATTTTTGAGAAGGTTTTACAATTTGAAGGAAAGATAAATTTTCGAACGGACTTAACTTTGTAAATCCTTCAGGAACTTGGCAATTTGACTTTTAAGGCTGAAATACACGATAAGTTTAATTGGACCAATAAGTTGCATATAAAAAACTTATAAGTTTAAATGTAGATTGGCAGCTGTTTACACGATCAGTTTAAACTTATCTGTTGAAAAGAAAAAACTCCTCTTTTCGCTATGGATATCAATGAGCGCAGACGCATCAGTAGCTTTAGTAACTATAGCAGCAACGCATATCTTTGAAGAAAATAATAGGGTGAAAAAACGAATAAAACTAGTTACTTGGGTGAAGCCCTGACTTTTAAAAAGAAAGATATATGGTGCTTTTAATGCACTTCTTAGCCAATTTCGAATGGAAGATCCTACAGAATAGACATCGGAGCTTTTTCCATTCTTCAATGAATTTTTCTGTTTTTTCTTCCTTTTCTGCTTTGCTAGCCATTTTCAAAAAGTACGCTTTCACCACTATACTCAAGTTTCTCAACACATGTTTCACAAACACGTGGCTGGTAAACAACATCACAATAGAGCTTTTGTTAATTAAATTCAAATTCAATAGAAAAAAACGTCCAACTAGTTGGCCAAAGTTGAACATGTCCAACTTTTTAAAAAACTTATAAAACCAGAAAAAATTGTACGTCTTTGCTGTTTACACGATCAGTTTTTTTATGTTACAACTAAACGGTCCAATTAAACTTATCGTGTATTTTAGCCTTTACAGTTTATCTTGATTGGATTTTGATCAATGCTTTTAAATTGTATTTTCTCTTTTTATGTAATTTTTGTTCGTAATTCATTTTTATTGTTGTAGCTTTTCATAATATAAACGTTGATTGCATTGTAAATTATTAATACTTAAAAATCATTTTTTTATTAACTAAGATTATGAAGTTTAGCTGGTGTTTAGTTAACCCCTAAAATAATTTATGATTATTTTATTTTTTTAAAAATTTTAATTTTAATAGTGATGTACATATGGGCTTACATGTAAGCTTTAATAAACTTATTCATATTACATAAACTTTAAAATTAAACAAAAAAGTGATACTTCGATGGACCTACCTAAAGGATATAAACTTAGAATTCAAAAAAGAATCTTATGAAAAAAATGGACATCGTAATAGTTTAATTTAATCTGTGTACGAGTCTCTGTAAATCACATCCAATGGCCAATGTTCGTCGATCTTTGTAGAAAAAATCACACAAAAACCTTGTCATCCAATCACATTGCAAAAGAATCTTGAACAGCCTAATTTTTTCGTTATTTCGCCAAAGTCAGCCGTAAACATTTATTTTCGAAATTGGGATCCGTCGAATTTGAGGGTTTTGTTTTCATTCATTGTGTTTTTGATTCAAACTCAAGAATACCTTGTAAAGTCTGTCCAAGAATGCTGTGTACATCTTTATAAGAAACAAGCTAGAACATATTAAGGTAGGTGTACCAAATGTGGATATAGCCCTAATAATGTGGACCATCGCTTCAAAATCAACAAAAGAATTTTCGGCTATTTTCATATTTGGAGTGCCGTTATAAAATGAGAAGAATCAGTGAAAGAATTTTCCGAACAAAGTTAAACGTCAATTTGTAATTTGAGAACTTAGATAAAGCCATTGAAAAATATACGATACAAAATATTTTTCCTAACATTAACTTTGAAACTGTTTTGTAAAAAAAATAATGAGCGTCTGAAATGCATTTCTGCAGAGTGGAGCTTTGCGGAACGGAGCTCGTTTAGCAAGATCAAATATGACAATATTTGATCAAAATACTTACAGAGAGATGCATTTTCGGTTGCCGTAACTCGATGCAACTTCTTACCAGGTCATACAAAAAGTGCGATTTGACTCACTTACCATTCATTTTCGGAAATTTCAAGGTAGATAATAATATGGATGATCAAGCCCATAAGTGTTCAAGGTATAGCTTTAAGACAAAATTGACGATCTGTACGGTGGCGGGCAGGCCATAGTAAGTTGCTTTTTTGAGTTAAGTAGACATTTTTTCCCCGGGAATGCTCTGAATGTTCTGAGATTTTTATGAGCTTCCGACTTGGAAACCAGGAATACCTCCTATCCTTTACGATAACATTGTAAGTTGATGAGAATATTGCTTGTTGATATTTTTGAAAATTTAAATTCAGATCAAAGCTTCTGAACGTGCATTTATGCTGACAGGCTGTGTATCTGTGAGGAATAAAACATAAACCTGTTATTTAATTGAATAAGATGATTAAAAATAAACGACAATGAAGAACAAAGTAACAAATCTGTTAATTTGTTTTTGTGTAATTGTTATAACTTTACACATGCTACTTGAATTATTTATAGTTACATATTAATATATATAATTATAATTTTATATTATAATAATAATTATTATTAGATTTCTGCGTAAGCAAGAAAGCTATTACAACCGGCTTTCGTTTTTTTTTTCTTCTTCTTTTTGGATTTCTGCGTAAGCAAGAAAGCCTTTACTTTCGTCGTTGTTTTTCTTAGTTTTTTTTGTTTTTTTTTTTTCATCTTACTGTCCAAACCTAGCGATTTTTTTATTTCGAAGTTCATTGGTTCATACAGCCACCGTCTCAAAGTTCATTGGTGCATGAAGCGCCACTATTACGAAAGGGTGCTAATTAACTTTAATAGCGCTAGTTTATTGGCTTGAATTTCCGCCATGTGATCATCCGGGTATTTTTCGACTTTACATTTGCACGCCGTTCGCATAATGGTATACCACAGCGTGACCGAAGAAACTTCCAAAAGTTGATTGATCAATGTTGAATAGATTTACAGTTCCCAGACCGACAGTAGAGGGTAGAAATTTATGATTATCTTACAAAGATTCTACTGTGTTCATTCATTGTTCATTTTTTAAAAACAAGTTCTCAATGTTTTATAAAAACAGTGTGTCAAAAAGGAAAGGTTTTTGTCTTTTTGAAAATATCTGGTATTCTTTTAAGCTTTTCTAAATACAAAAGCTCGTTTGTTTCATTTGTGGGCTGTAATGCCTTTTAAGTTCTGGATACGTACAGCTCAGCTCAGTTTCCTCTTCAGCTCCAACAACAAGAATATCTGTCTAACCTCTGCCTGCATCATTTTATGTTTGATATTTCTCTAGCTATGTTAGCATATTTACTTGTATAGTTCTTGGCTGTATTATTATCAATGCCCTTAATTAGGAATGGGACTCCCTACTTACGATAGCAAATAGGAAACTTATCTTGACTGTATTTAAATTTCAACTGCTTTCAGTTATGTTTGCTAATTTAAAAATCCAAATCTTTGTTTACTTTTTTTTGTTTGGGAAGTCTTTTCGTTATTAGGAAGATTGACCGTATATTGAAAGACTTACGTAATCACTGTGATATCTTACAGCATCTATTTAAATTTATTGTTCTTTTGTTCATTAAGTTTATTGGCAGTTAACGTAAGTTTCATATTGTGTCAGCTATGCTTTAATAATTTCCTGGGGTGTATGCGTAATTAAAAATCTAATGTTTTTTTAAGTTTCTAAGTTTTTAAGTTTAAGTTTCAGTTATGTATGTTGATTTTGTATGTATATGGATGTATTTCGTATCATTAAAATCTACGCTTTCCTTTTTGTCCTTAGGAATTCTGTTAGGAAGATTGACAATACATATTTAAATTCATAACATTTACATTGACTTACATGCATACTCATTGATCACTGAATACTTAATATCATTTCGTACCAACAAAATAAAGAACTTATGTCATTCAGATATAATCAAGTTTATTGATGTTTATTGGTATAAAGTTTTGCATAGTGACAATTATGTTTTTCCAGATTTTTGCGGAGTACATGATCAGAAATTTAATGAATATATATTGCAGATTAAACTTTTCTTAAATTTCAAGAATCTTGTAGTCTTTCTCTTTTCATACTTCAGCTGATTTTGCAGAAATCCTTATGCCTGCAAGGGCATCTTGTTTTTCTTACTGTCCAAACCTAGCGGTTTTTTGAAATTTCGTGCGTGCATTTACATGAAACCAAAGCACCGTGCATTGCATGTCAGCGAAAGATTTACTAAAGTTTCTTTGCTCAATATTAAATGGATTTTAAAGAATATATACATATTTTAAGGTGAAAACAGAAAATATATAGAAGAAACTTATAATTATCTTGGACTGTGATCATTCTTTTCTAACTAAAAAGAAGTTCTCAACGTTTTGTAAACAGAAGAGTCAAAAGAGCTAATTAAGGTAGAAAATACGTTTTCTTTGATATTTTATCACTTAATTGATGAAGGAATAGATATTAATCAAATAGGTCTACATAAAACTTGGACTTTTAGTTACTTATGATACTGATTCAATGTACTTTGGCACTTGAAAATAGATATGTTTTTCGTGTCAGTAAAGCACAGATCAGACTTTCTTATTACTTTCTACGTTTGTTAGCTATCTGTTCTGTCTTTGAACATCAGGTTTTCAAAAATCAAGTTAAAAAAACGGAGTTATCTGTTTGAATTCATTTTCGGTTTCAAGAAATTATAATTCAAAACATACATGTGTTTTTCGAAGAAACGAGTTTTTTTTTTCTACATAAGTTTTTTTATAAAAAAAACGTACGTTATAAACAGCTCATGCATGTATAATTCTTTTGTTCTCTAATAAATTAAATTGCTGGTGTGTTACAATTAGACCCTATTTGCACGAGTTAGTAATTTTAAACATGTTTATCATTTATGCCTGTTTTCCACCAGTAAGATATTTCAAGAAATAATGTTTACAGATTTTTTAAGAACTTTAAGTAAAATTTCGAAAGTATTCTTGTGGCAAGTACTTTTGCTGCTACCGTTTTGCACCATCTGGCTCTTGTTTATATCTATACTGACGTTCATGGCTTCCGTGGCACAGTTGGTTAGTATAGTCAACTGTTAACCGAAGGGTCGGTGGTTCGACCCCATGTAGATCTTCTGAAGTCTTTTTCGAATTTTTAAATATGTCATAAAATATTTCGATCTTGGATTTTTGCAAAAGCAAGAAATACATTACAACCGGCTTTGGTTTTTTTCCTCCGTTTTTTTGTTACTGTGTAAAGCTAGCGGTTTTTACATTAAAGATAAATGTAGTTCTGTGGCGCAGTTGGCTAGTTACTCGGCTGTTAACCGAAAGGTCGGTGGTTCGAACCCACTTAGATCGTGTAACATTTTTTTGTCGAATTTCATAAATGTCATAACATTTTTCATTTTTCATGCTTCAACAGATTTTGCAGAAATCTTTCTGCCCGTAAGGGCATCTTGTTTATTATTATATAGTTCCATCTAACAATTTCACTCCGTCAACACTTCACAGTGTAAACTTTGTAAAATCTGTTTGGGTAATTGAGTTCATTTGCCTCGCTCTTTCAAACATTATTATAAGAGTTTTTGCCGCAACGTTTGATGGATTGAAATTGTAAGCTAAAGGCACTCTTGCGTCAGTTATACATCGGCTGAGTTTCATCCAAATTAGAGGTCAAAGTGGCAGATCCTTATACTCAATCGGTAGTCCCCCTTATCCAATTATCTCCATAATATATCATGCAACTGCGATTATTAGATTTGAATAAGCGTTTCTCATTCTTTAGGAGAACCAGTTCCGCTCCGCAAACACTTTTACTTTTCCTTTGAGATACTTTTAATGATTATACCGCGTTGCATCTTGGTAGTTGTGTGACATATTATGGAGATAATTTACTAATTTATGCATAATCTCATTTGTGATGCCAGTATGCAGAATATGGCACAAGACACCTTTTAAAAAGTTCTCGGATTGCTGGCTAAGTGGAATGAACGCCTGATTGGGTTCGGCCCAGATTTTATAATACTAGCTGTATTATTCAATATTCAAATTTCCCACTCGTTCAGTTTTCAATTCTTCTTTTATATTTTACATGATCAGTTGCTATGCCCTTTTAATGACTTGAGCATCTCCTTTCCTATGAAAGGGCAACTGAACCGCAGAGGAGTCGCGCACTGTCCACTTCGGTTACTTATCGCAGTACAAGAATAAAATAAAAAGGTAGGATTCAAGACTGTTCAATTAGACAAGGAAGGAACAGGAAAAAAAAAACCGATTTGTGTTTAGGTACCGAATCTTTATGTAGTGTGCATAGGGTGTTAAATAAAATTCGTTAACGACCATGTTGCGGCTTTTTACGAAAGTTTGCGGGAAACTAAAAAATGGAACGACATACAAAAACAAAACATGCAAATCCTTTCCTTACGATTTATCATGTTATCATATTATCAGAAACATAAATTGGTCACGTGACAATATATCAGCCAATAATAGTACTTTATTGTCATGTGAGAACAGAGAATGCACAAGAAACATTACTTTCATCGTTAAGCATGAAAATGCAAACAGTAGGATTGACATATATATATCACGTGCGCTTTCTGGTAACCATAATATTTCACGGAATAATGAAAAGCTAAATTGTTCTAAGCAAAGGTAATTTTCATTTCTCCAACGTCGTTAAGAAATCGAGAAATTTTTTCTGAGCATAGTTTTTGTCATACCAGTCACGTGATTTATGAAGTCCATATCTATTGGTTGATGGTGTATTTGTTCGAACTCTTGTCCTTATACCCAGCTGTTTGAACCAATTAGGACTTTCTTCACCTTCACCTAGAAACAATACAATACAATACAATACAATACCCAGTTTTTAGCATATAGAAGACGCAAAAAGTCCTGGTGAAGAGGTTGCCGATGACATCTGAATAGCACACGGATTAAAAGATTGTTGTATTAGACATGCGTAGAAGAAAAGTGACGTTAAAAAGAAGTTTACAAAAGATCCTCAAGATTATATTGTAAAACCAGATAAAAACGGATTTTCCGCAGTTCAGCGTTACATGCTGTTAATTTCAACCTTTTGTTGATCATTTATGAGTTTGTTAATTACCACTATTAGCAAAATGATGAACTTATATAGCTTATTGTATGTTATGGATTAACAATAGAACTTTACTTGTAATGGAGAATTATAAAAATCATTAAACGTAACTCTATTTTTATTCGACTTCAGTTGTCAGCGGAAAAACAACCAAGTGACAATAACGTCAATAGACTTTCCCTTACGGTTTGTTGCCGGAGAATTGTGTTACTTACCGCCGTCACTGTCGTATATGTCGTCATACATTTCGTACTCATCGTCGTTATCGTAAAAGTCGATTTCGTCATTGTCGTTTGAGAGTATTCGTTCTAAGTTGTTCATGAAGTCCCTCTCCCGTAGATGATTTCTACCTGTCCAATACGATAAAAAACGCTTGTGAAATTTGTCACTACTTCGTTAAAAAAATCGTTAAAAAACCACTACGATGAAGAGCATAATCATTGAAATTGTGTTTATATTTCTATAGAAATGTACTCCTTCGCAGTGATTTTAACAAATGTGCCCTCTGGATTAACCTTAAGAACACTATCATGATATCTTTCTAGTTGAAGTCTCTTGCTTTAAATTTGATTTGTGATTGGCTCATTTTTTTTCGTGATTTGCTCATTTAACACAGACACATGCAAACATTAATGAACGAGACAATCCATGCTTGATGTGTGCGATTTGGGAAACTAAACAACGTTGAATTGAAGGATTACCATTCCAGACCGTTCTAAGAACTTTAGACGATCTCGCTTTATCGTGTATGTCAGCCTTAAACAACAACGTCATTCGGAGTACAATGTAAGTGAGACTTTATACCAAAAATTATTCACATAGAAGCGTTAATTAGCCATAATTAGCATTAACAAAATTAACATAAATCACGTGACATTTCACCATATTTAGTCAACGCTTTTACCTACAAACAATAATGTTGGAAACTTACCAAATACTTGAGCAACCACCACAAGCAAAATTATAGCGTATATCGACTTCATATTAACACACCGTTAGTAGGAATACAACCGTTTGTTGATGAGAGTACTTTATTATGAAATATTTATTCAATGACATCAGATATCTATCACCTTTTTTACTTTTACTAATCTTGTGAATCATGTTATCGCTCATTGATTTTTATAGTCTTTTGAAAATAAAATCAACAATAATGAATTCAGTAAATATAAACAGCAATTGGCGGAAGTCTATTGCAATTCCTTTTTGTTTATTGTCGTATTGTTCTTATTACGTTGTCTATTGAAACCTGACATCTTTGCAAAATGAAATCTTAAGCAATCTAATCTTGTTTTTCCTTCTATTTTTTTTACTAGTTGATTTGAAATCTTTTCGATCATCTCCAAATCATACAACGTCACACAAATCATGCTGCAATGTTAACCATAGCAACAGTACAGCAATGGTAACGCTGTGTATGTGCCCGTATCCTCTTCAAACCATATAAGTGAATACTTCAAGTGAGTGTCCCCGCAGTGTTTTCGTCTGTGACCTTGGGTTCTTCCGCTTGCCGACTTGCAACCACGCATTGCACTGAATTGTTTCTTTAAACAGAATCGAAGTATCGAGATATGATCGGAAATACGAGTTTCGAGATGCGATAAAACGCGGACAGCATAACTACATTATCTATATACATGCTGCGTTTCTTCTTGTTAATGCCTTATATTAAACGACCCTTCTATTGAGAAAAGCGCCCAGGGCGGTTATTAGAATTAATCCTCATGTTGATTTGCGTGTGAAAAATAGAAAACGTTTTTTCATTGATAGCTATAGATAAGGAAAATGATGGAAGAGAATAGACTTAAAATAAACTTTTTTTCTATACAATCATTTTCAGTTTTTTGTTACAAAAAAACGTCCAACGTAACTAACGTAACTACATATTCTACTAAAACGCCATTAAGGTCTTTCACAAAATCTTGCAACAGGCAATCGGATGGCCAGGCGTTAATGAGAGGAAACAGGGTAACATGGCGTTTTGTTTCATTACATGGAAAATAGAGACCTTGGTGCTAAATATGAAATATTTCAAGTGCATATGCTTCTGTTCCGTACAGCATTACATATAGCTACACAAGATGTCGAACTGTGACCAAAAGATTTAAGAGCTGTATTCTACATCCTTCATTACATACTCGATAAACAACAACGATGGAGAACGCACTCTACTTTTATAAAAAAGACCCGCATTATAATAATTTTTCTTCTGTTTCTTTGATATTTTCAGAATTTTCAGAGGTATTCTTTATAGGATGCCCTCATAGATTGATGGCCAACAGAAGTGTACATTTGAACAATGATTAGTGCAAATTAAATTTGCTTTTTCAAATTGTTACAAATTTAGATTTAGCTTTTGAAACATTAGGAAATTTTGTGTATTGATAAATCAACCACTGTTTGATCGGGTAATATGTAAAAAAGATCTAACATATCTTCAGGGAATTTTGAGTAAAAAACACAACGTATCAAAAGCATATAAGACAGTTGAAACATCCATCAAGAGAGATAAGAAGATGAAGGAAAAAATTCACTAAGTAGTTCCAATGAATTTCAATGGGCAAGGGAATGATAATTGCTAATAGGAATCACCTTTTGTCACCTTTATGTTGCTTTATTGGTGAGATTAAAATGTTTATTGTCAAATTTTATCCTGCAATTGATAGAAACGTGGCCTAACGTAATTGATCGAAACGTGGCCTAACGTAATCACTACTTATAACTGCTGCATATCACTTAGAAATGAGGGTGACATCAACACAGTGGGAATCCTCCATTAAAACAATAAAGTCTGAAAATATCAATATCGCAAAGAAACAAATCGAGGGAAGCAAATGATTGGCTCTCTCGTTGGGATTTCCCTTGCAGCAGAAAACTGCTGAAATTCTAATAAAAAGCCGGAAACAAAAGAAAATGGCGGTCAAATGTTTTCTCGAAAACATTTTTGTAGATGGTGATTTTAAGCAACAGAAGAACTTTATCAGCTTCAATTTCTTTCTCAACATGATTTGTAACTAATTCTTATTATTTTTTACTGTTTTTGAGGCTAGGCATTCTCAAAAAATAAAGAATTCTTAAGAAGAAAATGTTAAACTATTAACTTTAATGACGTTCTCCTTGTTGTGTGTTCTCCATGCCACTGACAATCTCTAACCTAATTTATACAACGTTTCGTGACCGAAGCTAATTTGTTATACAGCTAAATTTACTTTGGCAATGATATGGCGAACTTTCCAATTCATCTATCTTCAGAATTCATAAATCTTTCATTTTTGTCGAGAGAAGAGTCTGTATCTGGTTGAATTAAGTGCTGGGTACTGATTGGTTCATTATTTTTTTCTCGATGTGTGATTAGACTGTTCTTTAATTCTTTTTGAATTTCTATTGGCTCATTTTGATTGTAAAATTTTTTCATTGGTTCGTTCAGATTCTCTTTCGTCTCTATAGGTTCTTCTTCCTCGAAGCTTTCGTTTTTCATATCCCTCAGAAGTTCATATGAGCTTGATTTTGACAAGTTTAAAAGTTCCATGTTGATCTCTTCTAGTCCTTTCCCCTTCGTTTCGATAGGTAACAGCAAAGAACATATCCCTCCGATGATGGAGATAAAAATATACGTACCAATGGAAAAATAGAGTGAATAGTGTGTTAAGACCTAAAAGAAACACGGAAATTATTTATTAGAAAAAGCAAACCTGCTCATAAGCTCCCCAACCCAGTGAGCAAAATCGTGAAAAAGTCACTGCGATGAAGAGCATTTTTATTGAAATAGTGTGTATATTTCTATAGAAATTCCTTCCTTCGCAGTGATTTTTCAACAAATATTCCCATAGGGAATGCAAGGTCTAGGGTGACCTCAGATTCCATACCATCCACTGACTATTATTTTGAAAAGATGACATAATCAAGATTTCATGAATAGCTCTTAACATTGTATAGAGAAGCATATGCCTCTTTTTTGATATCAGGATTTTGAAGGGAAGGGAATGGGTCTGGTTCACCTCATAACAGATAAAAAGTCTTAGTACGAGGTTGTATGACGTTATTTCTCTCCTCTTAATACAAACCTGTGAAACAAATGGCGTAATCATGCAACCGAGCCTCGATATACCAGAACATGATGCAAGTGCCATTCCTCTTATATGTGTAGGATAAACCTGAAAAAGTAAGGTTAAAAAAATCTGAAATTTACTCGCTAACTTGATTGGTTATTTCTTCGGATGAGCAAAATGTTGGCTGGGTTTACCTCCGGCGTATAAATGTAGCCACCAGTGTCTGCTATAGCGGCAAAGCATCTGACGCCGAATAAAAAGAACGTCGCCAACGGCCGACTTTAATAAATAAATAAATAAATAAATAAAAACTTTTGATAACGAAGAGACTATAGGAGTTCTTAAGGTGATAGTATTCAAACATTACTTGTTACGATTAAAACACTTGAAAAATTTGAAAAAATTAGGCTTATCTTGCCCTGACTAACCCAGACAAATTTCATAAGGTTTTCACCGTAATAATGTAATGTTTGAATCCCTGTTACCTAAACGCACTGATTATTATTGTTATTCAAAAAATGAGCGGCATGAAATTTTCAAGAAGCATCAGCTTTATGAAGCTTTTGTTCACATTTGTAGCTACAATAAAAGCCGTCATTTCCTTTTTGACTTAAATTGTTTCGATCATCGGTCATTGCTAAAGGTCATTGCTTAAAGCTTGACAATCTATAACCTATTTTTCCCACCTGTCACATGCAAAAATGTTTCTCTTTTACTACCCAACATATTTGAAAATAGTATAAAAAATGATGTGGTTTATTCGCTCAATGGGAACAACACACAACCAAGGTCCAAGTGGAATCACGCCCGTGTTATCCGCCTATATTATCCTAACACCCGTGAAAATCCAAACACCAAAGAATAATTCCTACCTTCCAGTACACAGAAGCAACAGTGCAAAAAATATACCCATCGCAAAGAACCCGACAGCTTGCAGCCATTTTCTTCCTACCGTGTCAGCAAGCAAAGCTGTTATGACAATAGCTAAATGGAAAAGAACAAGATTTGAAATCGAGGCTAGATGATACAGAGATGTTCCATTTATAGGATTAGTTAGATGATTAGTGGGGAGAGATTTCTTGGGATCATTTGCAAAAAAAAAAAAAAAAAAAAAAACTCCAATAGCCGAAAACTGGAAATAAAACAAGGAAAAAAAATTGAATTAATGGGAAGATTCAAAGGGTTATCTGGTCACTGCTGTATATTTAACCGTCCCGATTTTCATCCCGTTGCGACAATCTTTCCTTCTCATATGAAAAACCTCACAAGAAGGAAAGGGGGATTTTCAAACCATTATGTTTAATCATGATTCAAGTTTTTCAACCATTATGCTCTTTATAAATCCGAAGAGAAAGCCTGAAAGAACGAGGCAAAACTTCACCATCAACCTCGATTATTCAACCGTAACATAAGTGAATATCAAATATAAGTATAAGTACATATATAAATATAAGTTGTCGCTATAACATTAACTATTGAAGAAGCTCAAACATACGACTTATAAATCTTGCTTGATCACTATGGCAACGTGAGTAGAAATTGTGTTTAAAATCTCTTGAGGTAACGCTCTTTGCGAGGTTAGCCTGTGTCTGCAACATTAAGCAGGATAAGCTTAAGCACGCCGCATAATTCAGAGCCGGGATACAGGCTAGTTAAAAATGGATACCGCAGATATCAGTTTCAAATTCAGAGTTTTAAAAGAAAGATGTCTTAAAAAACCTAATGTTATTTGTTCAAATTGATTTAAAAGGAGCTTCATTGAAATAAAAGAGGTCAAATAGAAACCTCTTGACCTTTCTAAAAGGTAGATTTGACACAGTTTTTTAGTCAAGAACGAAAGGCTTTTCTCTCTTCTAGCATGTGGATGTAAAGTTTAGTATTTCCCTGTAGCTGCTCATGCTTAAAAAGGTTCCTTTATCGTGTTGTATTATGTTCATGTAAAGGCCGGTCTCCACTCATCGCGCTACATTTTTTGTTGTTTAATGTTATTGGTCCATGCTGACGTAATAATCGCGCGACTTGGAAAAAATTGAAGCGAAGCGAAACTCAACTCTGCAGGCAATTTCCCGCATTCGAGAGATTACGTCATGTTTTGGAAAAAGTAGCGCGATGAGTGGAGACCGGCCTTAAGGTTTTATCATAAAACTATAGCATAGATGGCTTTCAAAAATAGTGCTGTGTTTGAATTATTTGTTTATTATGTGTAACTTTTGACCCATAATTCTTCATGTCAGAAAATCATGTGACTTAAGTTCTAGCCAATGAGCTTGAAATATTCTTGAGAAAAACCAAACAGCGAAACAAAAGTATATGCATATACTGAAAAACGTTTTATTTTAGTCATGAAAAATTTGTATATTATTGTGAGAGCTCTGTTTTTCTCCAAGTCTGACATTAAGCCGACTTGGAGGAGTACAAATAATCCGCCAATGATTGGAGGAGATTTTGCCCGCAATTTGTCGTTATTTTCGCACATTTTCGTCCAAATACATTCCACAAATTCATAAAGATGGAATTCAACAAATGGAAAAACATCAATCCAGAACTTTTTACGTTGGTAATATTTTTCCAATCCGGAACCTCTTTCCTGATATGAAGTTAGATGATATATTACATCTTCACTTAAGATTTTGTGTGTAATACAGCAGCTTTATCCGCCATTTATGAAAATCAATTTCCTTATCCGATAAATAATACATATCCCTCAATTGGGAAAATCTTCGGTCAAATCAAATCCATTTGAGATTTTCAATAGAATTTTAAGTAATAGAAGATTACAATGGGTTACAAGATCATATAGGGTTATACTTCATCTCAAACTCCACTGCCCTTTGTTTATTCATAAAAAGTCTCAAAAACTTACCAGGAAAGTCAGCTATCAGTATGTAAAAGAAATGCTGATAATCCTCTTTCGTGAGCTCTTTACACGGATCGGTTGCTGTTAAGTTCGTGATGGCATCGCCTCCTTCAATCAAATCAAAAGAAAAACGATATGATATGACTAAGAAAGTTTTAAAAAACAGATTTGCGTTTAACTTGTGGAAACATTGGTTTATTATATTCCGACTTGAGTTTAACATGGAATGTCACAGAAAATCAGGGAAACCAGCTTTTACCCCTATTTTACCCTTTACGGCTTTAATTTTCTCACGATCATCTAGACCGATGTAATGCTTAATGAGTATGCGTGTATCTGGTACATGAAGTCATCTCTGTAAACTTCCCTTTATATTAACCAATGAGAATTCTTATTAAATAAGGTTTTTATGTTTTAAGTATTTCTTAGATACAATGTGTTTCATAATGTTGGAAATGGAAATTTTAAAGCTGTTTTTTTAAATGACTATACCTTATCGGGGAAAAAAAAGTCGGGGGTAAGTGACTAATTATTTGGGCTAGTGACTAAAATTTTCCCCGACCAAATTTTCCCCCGACTTTTCAACACCCGTCCAAAAATTTCACCCGATTTTTCATTTCCCCGTCCAAAAATTTTCCCCGGTTTTTTTACTCCCGCCCAAAACATTTCCCCGATTTTTTAGTCCCCGACCGAAACTTTTCCCCGATTTTTGATAATCTCAAGTAGAGTCTATCTATCGATTTTCGACTGGAATTATGACGGTCAAGCAAAGGAAGGGGAATCGAATGAAGTTGAATCAGTCAATGAGGACGATACAGATTTTTCTGTTACGATTAAGGGAAACAAAATTGATGTCAGTGAAAATAAAATGGATGTCAGTGAAGATATAATTGATGTTTGTGAAAGCAATATGGATGCCAGTGATGAAAATAATGACGATCAAACCTCAAAAAACTGTTATTGTATTAGATTGAACTCTTAATTAGTTATTTTGTAATATAATTTTTAGTTCAAATTGAAAGTGTGGACAAAAATTGTGTTCCATTTTCTACTTGTATTGCAAATTTTGGTCAGGGAAAAGTGACTTATTTAGAAATTTTAGTCGGGGAAAAGCGACTAATTTCGAAATTTTAGTCGGGGAAAAGCGACTAATTTCGAAATTTTGGTCGGGGAAAAGTGACTAAAATTTCTCGAGTTGACTAAATTTTCCCCCGACCAAAATTTTCCCCGACTAAAATAAATCCCGACTTTTTTTTCCCCGATAAGGTATCGAATTTCAAAATAATTTTTACACTGTTGTAATTAATGTAATTAAATTTTTAATGGTCGATTAACACGTAGTTTAATTACATCGTGCTTATTGTTTCAAAGTGCTAAATCCATACAAATTTTTATTAATTTTATCTTTGCGCTGAGACCCACAAATTGATATTTAAAAACATAAAAGTTAAACGTTTTTCGTGAACACACAGCTTAAATTTGTTTATTGTTTTCGAAATTGCTGTCATTGTTTCAAATAATCTTTTCTTTTCATTCATTCAATCGAGCATTAAAAAATTAATTACATTTTTCCAAGACATTTTTATTATTTTTTCAAAAACCACAAAAACAACAATTTTTTCACAAAAACAACCTATCCGGAAGAACTTGAAAATGGCTTTCCAATTTAAAGTGTTGAAGATTATAATGAGAAGGAAAAACAGACTGGGGTAAAGAATTCCAGAGAGTGGGGGAGCGAGGAATGAAACTTTGTTGGTAAAATGTTTTAGATGATTTTGGGATGTTGACAGTGTGATCATGGCAATTAGATGAATATCTTGTGTTTCGCTTGAAAGTTTTTAATGCAGAGATGAGAGAAGAGAGCTCAGTTGAACATTCTCCGTAAAAGTATTTCTGAAAGAGGCAAAGAGACGCCACATATCTGCGATGGGAGAGTGTGTCAAGTTTACGATCTAAAAGATTTAGAGAATCTGAGGGTGCACCACCCCAGATATGGCAACAATACTCAATACAAGGTCGAATAGTAGATTTATAGAGGTAAAGAATGGAATCAGGGCTGAGGTATGCTCTTGCACGAAGAAGGGAGCCCACCTTCATCGAGGCTGACTTAGCCATTGCCTCAGTGTAGGAGCGCCAGGAGAAGTCCTGTGAAAAAGTGATGCCGAGGAGACGAAAGGAGTTGTTTTTTCCAACTGGGTGCCATTCATGGAAACTGACGGTAAAAAGGGATCTTTAGTATGATTTACAGATAGAAGTTTCGTTTTTGTGGAATTGAATGTGACCAGCCATTTCTCTCCTCACTCAACTATAGATTGCAGATCAAACTCAGTTTCGCCTGCCGTTTCTACCTGGCTGAACAAATCTGATTTTGGAATACAGGAATAGATGGTTGAATCATCAGCATAGATGGCAAGCTTGGAAATAATGTCATCAGGCAGATCATTGATGAAAAGAAGAAAAAGGGTTGACCCAAGGACAGAGCCTTGGGGAACTCCTGCATTGATGGAATGTGTCGATGATGATTGCCCATCTTAAACAACCTTAAGCCTACGATTACCAAGGAAGGAACGAATGATCTCATAAAGGGGACCCTTAACACCATATGCAGCAAGCTTTTTCAAAAGACCAGTATGCCAGACTTTATCAAATGCCTTGGATATGTCAAGAGCAACAGCTCTTGCCTCCCCAGATTTATCTAATGCAGTGTAGATTCTATCAGTTATCAATATAAGGAGGTCAGCAGTTGAGCGTTGGGAGCGAAAGCCATATTGAGAATCTGAGAAGAGGTTATTAGATTCAAGGTGATTAACAAGAGCATTATTGATAAAGGCCTCAAAAATTTTACTCATAACTGGTAGGAGACTAATTGGTCTGTAATTTCGTGGATTAGATCGATCACCACAATTTTTAAAGACTGGAATTACAGAGGCAAACTTCCAAGATGAAGGAAAGCAAGATTCAGCTATGCACTTGTTATATAGACGAGAAAGTACAGGTGATATTTCAGGTGCACACTTTTGAAACAGGATGACAGGAATTCCATCAGGGCCAGTAGCCTTAGAAGCATCAAGATCTGAAATGATGAAAGATATTTTAGCTGGTGTGATAAAGCAGCTATCCAGTACTTTATTAGTCCTCAAGGGAAATTCAGGAACAGCATGACCAGAGTCATCAAGAGTAGAGTTAGAACTGAAAATATTAGAGAAGAGTTCAGCTTTATCCTTAGATGATGATAAAACCTCTGGACCATAGAAAATGGGTGGAATGGATGACCTTTTACTGCTGGTGACAATTTTAATGATGCGCCAAAAATCTTGAGAGCCAATTTTTTGTGAAGAGATACGATTATGAGTTTCTTGTTGATATGTAGACTTTGCATCATTAATGACAGATTTGCAGTGATTTTGTGCTTGATTGAAAAGAACCTTAGGGATTGTTCACAAATGACGCCAACCAATTTTTCAAACTTTTTGACCCCCCTCCCCCCTCTGTCAACCTGCGTTAACTTTGCGTTGCCCCCCTCCCCCTCAGTTGACGTCATCGTTTGAGAAGAGACCCCCCCCCCCCCCCCCCCCCAAAAAAAAAAAAAAAAAAAAAACAACAAAAAAACAAAACAAAACAAAACAGCTTCACCCCACTGGTCCTTTTGTATCTTAGTTTCTTACGCATTTTTAATTAGACGTAAAAATATTTGCAATGATCTTCGTGTAATTCTCTGATCAATCTCCACGTGAGCGAAAAACGGTGGAACGGATCCAAGCCAACAAAAGCAATATGGAAGGACTCCCCCCCCCTAACAGTTGACGTCATTTGTGAACAGTCCCTTACTATGAGAAGACTTCTGATGTTGATATTGATGAAAGTAAAGATTTTTGTGAGCAATTGCTGCAGCACAAGCAGGTGAGAACCAGGGAGAGGAGTGATAAATGCTTCAATACCAGATGATGTGACATGATGTGACTTCCTCTGCACATTTTTCAGCTGGATTTGAAAACACATTGGACCAGGGGACATCGCGAAGAAAGTCACGAAAAATTATCCCATTCACCACGTTCATAACTGAAGAGAGTGCGATGAAAAGGAGATTCAGAAGCAGCTTTGGAATGAAGAGATGTTAAGACAGAAACTACGCCATGGTCAGAGTTGCCAAGAGGAGTTTCACTAGATGCTTTACAGATACAGGATTTGATGTTAAAAAGAGATCAAGTAGAGATGGAGATTGATCATCGCGATCAGGAAAGCGAGTAGGGAAGTCAATGATTTGGTGAAGAGATTAAGATAGGGCAAAATTAAGAGTATGAATTCCTGAGTGAGAGATTCCATTTGAGAACTTGAACCTTTTTTCATGATGAACATTGAAGTCACCAAAAACAAATATGTTGGCACTGTGATGAATTGATAGGGCCTTGTCAATACTCTCAGATATAGAGTCTATAACAGAACAGTCTTGGGATGATGCAGATCGATAAAGAAAGAACAGATAGCTTGTCGAATGGAACAACGAAAGACGAAAGCACATGTATGGCAAATCAGGATCCTCCAGATCACTCACACGAGTAATAGGTAAATTGTCTCGAAGGTATACACCAAGGCCATGCATGTGGATTTTAGAGTCTTTACGACGCAGAGGAAGATAACCTTGAAAAAGAAAATCATTTTCTGTGTCAATATTTGAATTTAGATATAGCTTGTTCTCGGGCATGACATTTCAAACATTTGTTTAAACGTGATGTGATGGTCCCACTCACCATAACAAGTGTAAGTACTTGAGAATAATGCCGTAGTCAGTAACGTTAGTCCATAGATATTAAAATGCGATGAAAACCTAAATGACAAAAAAACATCAAAATCAATTTTAGTTTCATGTTATATTTGGTTATATTTAGTTTGGGATTATTGTCAGCCCGCTTGCCAAGATCTTGGGTAAAATAGCCAAGATCTCGTCAAGCGGGCCAGCCCTCCTGTCCATATAAACAAAATTCTTAATTCCTTTTAAATTTAGGCGAGATCTTGGCTAAAGGGCTAGCCCTGCAAACGGGCTGGCTCAGCTTCCACATAAACAGCCCCTTAGAAATATCTCATTGAAAAGGCAAGAGACCCTGGGTTCGAGGTTGGTTAATCACCCTGTATAACACATCAAGTTGCGTAAAAGCCTTCTTTACTCGTTATCACAAAGTCGCTACGTTAAGGCTCAGTACACACTTTTTCAAAATCATCCAAAGTAGACCCTTGACACATTTCCTTACCAAATTATCCAAAGTAATATGGTTAATTTCCAAAAACCATTTCTGAATAATTCTTTAAAGCTTCCACGTTTGCCATCCTTGAAAATCAAAAGGATAACAAATTACTAATGTTGAAGTAAAAAAATATTTATTGACACTGAATATTTTCGTAAACAGAAAAAGTAAACAACATAAACAACAGCAATATCGTTGACGAAGAGACAACAACAACAATAACAATAACAACAATAACAACAACAACAATAACAAACAAAAACTTCAAAATATAAGAAATTATTGCGCGTACGTGGTTGCTATCGGTTCTTTGCGCCACAAGTGTACCTTCAGGCAATTCTCTTTTGTTATCTTTGGCGGCTTTTTCTAAAGTTTTCATAGCGTCTTCCATTTTACCTTTAGATACTGAAAATCGCGCACTTTCTGGTGGAAGCTATAGTGCGAAAAGAAAAACGCAAGTTACAATGAATCCATAAAGTCAACTATGGAAAATAAGTGCTATAATGTATGCCTTGAAGTAACAACGAGAAGGTTTTTACTGACGTAAAAGTCTTCTAAGGAATATATTCATCTGACAAATCAATACCATTATATTAATACGGCCAAAAGCTTCTTAAAATTTTCTGAAAAGAACGAGGAAATCCTGAAGTTACCCTCACTAACCCAGACTCATTTCAAAAGGTTTACATCGTTGAAGCGTTACAAGTTGAGCTACAAATACAAGTTAGAGCACAACTCAGTGGACAAAACTGTTGAAAAGTAATTGCAAAGGAGTACATTTCTATAGAAATATAAACACTATTTCAATGAAAATGCTCTTCATCGCAGCGACTTTTTGAAGATTTTGCCCACTGGATCTTTAACGAGAAAGATGACGCAATCGCAACGGAGATTAGACGGCGTCGTGACGCAATAGCTATGTATTCCAAAGTAAACAGCAGTAGAAGCGGCAGTGACATAACGGCAACGTGTTCGGCTGGCACTCCAGAGGCTCCGGGTTAGAGTCCTCCTTTGGACGAACACAAATTCTACCGGCCGCGTCACTGGTGGTACTGCTACCAGACCGTTTCCCCGTGAAGTCTTCGGATGTTTCGGGGTGAATAGGACTGGGTGAAGGGTAAGTTAGATTGTGCCAAAACTGAAACGAACATCAGCTTGAATGAAAAAGTAAACCCTTGTAGTGTCTATCGGTTAAGGCAAAATAGAAAGTCGAGCTTGGGAGGGGTGAACAAAATAATAATGATAAAAAAAAAATTCGTTAGGCGAGAGGCGATTTCTTCTGAAGCCTTGCAATATGACTTGTATCTTTTTCGTTATGATTAATTTTTCACTTGATCCAGTCTCTATTATGACAAAAAAGTCCTTCGAACTTTCTTAACTGTCGTTATTTTTGCTAACGTCGTCGTCAACGATCCCAGTAGGCAAATTTGTTGAAAACCTCTGCAAAGGAGTGCATTTCTATAGAAATAAGAACACTATTTCAATGAAAACGCTCTTCGACGCGGTGACATTTTGACAATTTTGCCCACTGGGAAGCCGTTGAAGTCGCTTTACCTTGCCAGTATAACAATCATTATAACACAGACTGTCTGAAAGAAGATTGGGTTACATCCATTTTGCAAAATCATTTTTGTGTGATTGCGCCATTATATTATGGTAAAAATATCTCGTGGTAGCACTGATCATATAATGGACCATAGTGGTCAAACATACCTTGGTTATTAGTGCTGCGATGACAAACAATATACTAGGCCAAGCTGACACGAACAATAGAACTCGCCAGCCATGGACAGGCATAATAAACATGGCCAGAACAATTTCGAACGAAGTTCCCAAAGACCAGAATATCTAATAAAGAATAATAACACAGTCGAACTTCCATAATTCGAACCTATTCGCTCATTCGAATGCTGCTTCAATTCGAACTTATCAACCCCAGATTCGCTAGAGTTTTCTTTGCGAATGACTTGCACATTGTGTTATTTCAAACACTTTGTCATACATAGGGGTCTTAGTACGAAGTTGAATGAGACTAGTCATCTTAATGTGAATCTCCATGGCAACAGAATTCTTACGAAATCTTATTATTCGCATATCCGGGAACTTTTCGATTATTTAGCCAATCAGATTGCAAGATTTTTTTGAATAATCCGACGTAGACGACAATGAATGAATTTGCAAATCGTAGTATCATTTATTATTTTCAGGCTATTATCACTTACACCACTCAAGTTTATGGTTAAGCCTCTCGTTGCTATTGGTAAGAATTCCACAATTAAGGTTGTCCTGCAAGAAAGAATATAGCGCACACACTACATATTGTGAGTATGTTCATGTGGCAGGTTTCACACATTACATAATTACAGAGAAAACACGTATAAAAGCATTATTTGAACAAATGAGGCTAAGCCCGAAACTTACTCTCTAACCTATAATACGTTATCGGGGATAATTTCGTCGGGGAAATTTTTTTTCATAAACAAATCAAGCACATAGCAGTCTTGGTGCGACGAGATTTAACCAATGACTTTTAGCAAGGAGATGTATTTTTATCTTACAGTGTAGACACAAAGTATACTCAATAAAACAGCTGCTTGAGATTCTGTAAAATATACAAAGCACCAAAGAATCAATTGGAAAAGCTAGGGATAAAAGGGTAATGACGCCCTCTAATCCGCCATAAGAGCAAAACGAACTTACGCCTGTACGACGCCCCCCATGCACGCACCCACCAATCCGCGTAAGGTTAAGAGCATGTAAAAGTTGATCGAGAACGCACTCGCTAACCCAAACATGAATATACCAGCTGACGCGAAAATTACTATCTAAAATAAAAATTATATTTGGAAAGAAAACGATCGGTAAGAAAGTGATATCAATATGTTAAGCTTGAGTAAATAATTGATAGGATAGACTTACTTTACGGCGTCCGAAATTATCGCTTGCAAATCCCCAAAAGTAAGCGCATAAAAACATTCCAATAAACACGATCTAAAATTGAGGAAATGGTCACACTTTCCCAAACTACACGGCTCTTGTTTGTTACTAAAATTTTCAACTAAAAATGTCCGTGAGTGCTCACGCAGATTTAGCATCAACAAAATGGTGGCCTCACAGTCGTTAGGAATGCTTCATGCCAATGTGAGAGATGCCAGTAACATCTAATCGCTGGCGCCAAGATAGCTAGTAAGGCCATTTCCAACGAATCGGCACTCTAAACAAAATCTCCCATCATCATCCAGCGAAATGCTGTTGAAAGAATAGAAATGAAATTTCACAAAAAAAAAAACTGCACGGTCTATTCTGGAATCTGATGACGTTCAAGGACATGCAATTTCCGCCATATAGGAGAAAACGATAAAACGATAATGACTGACTTGGGCACAGAATTTGTCCATGAATCTAGGCTAAATTCTCCGAACTTTCTTATTAGGTTGGGAGGAATTACTATAATTTTTTAATAATTTAATTGGATAAATTTAAAAGAAAAGAATTAGCGCTCCATACCCAAGCGAATCCGACCATTGCCAAAACCTTCATCTGGAATTTACCAAATCCAAGTTTTTCTGTCGCTTCTTCAACTGTAAACGTGGACGCCGTTTTCGCATCTGAATGATAGAAAATTGTTTTTTTGAATTCTAGTTGCTTAAAAAAGATTATAGAAGGTGCTTGATCATAATGGCACCTCGACAGCTTTTCTTTTGAATTCGGCTGCCGTAAACTTATCTTTGTTGGAAAAGATGAAACGTTAAAATTGTTTTCCAGGAAAAACACAAGTATGCCAACCGACTTTGACTTTCTTTCCTGAATACAATTCGAGCTTTACAGCTATAAAAACTTTTTTTTTAAAAAAAAAAAACATAGTAATTTCGTTATAATTTCTCAACAAGCAGAAGAATGGTAACAAGGTTTTAATGAGGATCCCGAATCAGAAATGTACTCAACAACTCATGTCCACATTCAAAGAGCAGTTTTGTCCGAATTTTTTCCCCTCTGAAAACCAATAATCATCGGTACTTCTGGAAAATACCACATTAAAAAAAAAGCAGGTCTTGAATTTCCTCAATCGTGGTCGAAAATAAATTACAAGAAATTGACCAGGTTCACATTTTCTCGTTGTTGGTTTCAAATAGACCTGTGTTTTTTCAGAATGGAGTTTTTTGAGAAAACGATCATGATTTTTCAAAAGGCAATATTGTTGTCTAGCAACTTTCAACGTTAGATTTGTTACAACAGAAGCTATATATAGTGCTATGGTGATTAAACCCAAACGCAGAAAACCTGGGTTCAAGGTTGCTGAATAAGGGTACTTTCAAACGAGCAAATGTTTATGCTTTTTTGGTAAAAAAAATTCAAGAACGTAAGCAAAACAAAACCAAAACAACAACAACAACACGAATTAAATATTTCAAAACAACCTTCGGAATACACCCATTCGTCCACATCTTTATCCACCATCTTTCTCCAAGAAATCCTTCTCCTAAATTCAATTTGATTAATCCCGAAATTCTTTAAAGGGAATCGGTGTATATATTTTACAGTTTATATTTCAATAACTTCTATCTTCGGTAGTAGCATATGCATGCTAATCTGCTGTAATTATACGGAAGTGAGCGTTTACTGTCTTTTGCGTATAGTTTTATCTCTATTTTACTTTGCATGGGTAAACACTACATGTTTCTCTTGTAGTTTACTTAAAAAAAATAAAAATATAGGAACAACATTAATATAGTAAAAACAGTATTAATTATTGGTAGTTTTAATTAATTATAATTTAGTATTAATAATATTGATTTACAATCATTTTTTCTGTAAGAATCCTTTTTAAGAATTGATAAAGGTTCAAGAAATGAATGAAACTAGCTACAATATTTTATGTTGTATTCGAGAATGAAATTGACATGGTAGACGTTATTTTGTAGGCCCTTATTGTTAATAACGTTCGAAATAATGAAAAACAACGTACGAAATTTATGTTTATTTCACTTGTTGATTTTATAAATCTTTACAGATGGTTTGCTTTAAAACTAAAAAGAATTATATCATCTATATTTTTTATAAGAATCTGAAGTTCTCTGAAAATTTTAGCAATCTTACAAAACAATAGTTTTATGATCATAATCGCATATAGCTAGTTTTGTTTTCGAAAATGAAATATTTCGTTGCAATGTTTTAGTTTGTTTTTACACTTTCAAACATCTAGTGGTCTCTTCGAAAAAACAAACTTGATCAAGTCATACTAAAAAAAATAAAAGGTATGAACCGATCCATTCACAAGAGCATGAATGATGCCTACAATTGATAAAAACACTTTTTGCATCTTTCGTAACCCAGAGAAAAATTCAAAACATTCTAGCCCTTGGTATGGCTATCTGATGAAACTCCCGTCTTCGTCCATAGAACAGTAAAAATCAGTCGGCAAAATATTAATAGAAAGACGTCAAAGTTCCAAAACGTCGTCATATTATTTCGTCGTGATGGAATTTTCACCGATCAATGGACGAGCGATAACTTTCTTTAACTCATTATTCTATTCGTGTTAAATCTGACTCTCCAAACACTACAAGCATACAAAACATGTATATATACATCATCTTCACTTCGTGTATGGTTTTATATATATTCTTTTCGATCGTCTTAATGAGGAGCAACGAAATTATTTTCATTCGAACTACAATTTTCAATATTTTTTTTCCTCTTTCATAAAATTTTGTAGGCAACAAAAATTTTATTCCATGATTTGAAATGTGTTTCCGAGCAACTTATCATTAATATTGTTCACTCGTTTGTTTTGGGAGAGCAGACATTTTAAAGAAGGCGGAACTTTAATTGGAACAATGCAGTCACGTGTTTAATGGGAAGAAATAAAACATTATATTGTTGTGAAAAAGCAATTAAACATTTTGAAAATGCAAAAGGTCAATATACGATGTTGTAACTGCGGGGTAGCAATGGTCATAACATATAAAAAAATGGAAGATCTAACATCTAGTTGATGATTCGTTGAATTCTATCAAGTATGAAGACATTGTGCAGCCAATCGATGAACTGACCTATATCTCTAACATTTTTAACCCATTTTTTACTTTAAACAGATCAGAATCAAATTCCCAATATTTCTATCACAAAATAAAGAGATAAAAAATGACTTCATCACTGTTGAGGTCACGTGACGTCATCAATCACCTATTTTGCAAGCTATTGTGCCCTAAATAAATGAAAAACAAATTTCTGAATTTTCTATCCAAACTTGAAAAGATAAAAATTGCGTCCATCATACGTTTTGGCATTTCTCAAATCTTTGTATCCAAAGTGTACTCACTCTTTTTTTTTATTCGAACGTCAACTCGTCCGTTTCATTGTTTGTGTAGTTCTTTGTACCAGCAGAGAGATAAATGTTAGGGAAAGGTCATTAAGTTGTGCGAGATCTCGAAACACGTGGGTTTGGAGGAAGCATTTCTGGAACAAACTTTTCATCTATACACGGGGACTTAATTACTCAAAATTTCAATGGGGAAATAAAGTCACAAGCAGGTCATCATCGTGCAGGGTTCAGTGCCGCCAACGCTGATTCCATAAGTAATTGGGTAATCACCACACCCACATACGTGCAAAGTTGAGTCAAAAGCTCAATGACACAATCCGTCTCAACACCCAAAGTGTAGCTAAATACGGAAACAACTCGAGGAGCTAAAAAGCTAAATAATTATGAAGTTAATCCGACGCCAAAATCTCGTTTATCAAGTCGTCCAGTCGTTTTAGATGTTGGCTCGTGACGTCATTAATCGTTTTAAAAGTTAACGCGGTTCACAATAAGTCGACATTCAAGTCGTCGAGTCGTTTTAGATGAACACACGTTTTTCAATTTGAGGAGTTTTGGATCTTGGGGTCACTAGATGCTGTGTAATTGAGGCGCTTCGGAAGATTAGCCGTTTTAGATGTTTAGTCGGTTCAGAAAATGAGGCGGTGTAACCTCATCACCAGTTTCTCCAAGTCAGTGTTAGGTCTTACACGAAAACAGAAGTTTGTGTCATATTTACATAAGTCATGCTTGGCCATGTTTTCTAGTAGTTGCATGCAGCGTGGACAGTTGCATGGTTATGAATGAGGAAATAACCCATCTATGAAAGATTCCTTTTCTTCGAGTTATATTTGATTGTTTGTTAGAATTCTGAAAGATCCCTTATCTTTATACAATGAGAAATGTACCTCACATTAATATCAAGTTCAGTACTGCAGAACACACTATAACGCCTGACTTCAAGTAAGGGACTCACGAATAGTGTCATTCGGAATAAACAGATCATGAAATTTTAATAGCTCTTGATATGAAAGACCGGCAAATTTTGAACAATGCGTCATCATCTGAAACGAAAAACTTCCTAAAACGCCTTCATTTGAAAAGCGAGTGTTCATCTAAAACGACTTGTCTGCTTGTTGTCAAAACGTTTAAAACATTTGCAACAAATCATTCTGTGTGTCCCAGAGAATTTCGGTCTGAGATTTTAACAAGCTATAGCTTTTCACGCATATTTCAGATTTTAGCGATTTTTACACCATTCAATAGCATTTCTTTCAAGGATTTTAACTTATAACTTATATTTTAAATAATTTAGTCCAAAAACCTTTGTAGTAAATAGGATTTCTTTAAACTGTCAAGGTCATTAATTCCTTAATGGTTAATAAAAGTAAGTTTTCACGTGCAATTATTCTTTTGTTCATTAAGAACATGTTGTGGTGTTATTGAACACACTAAAATTGACATCTCATCACAAAGTTAAAAATTGTGAGACGGGGCTTCTACAAAATTTTGTACATCCTATGAGCAATCTTTAGTTGCTACAAACCGTTTTCTCCACTGAGATCCAGAGTCTATCAGAGTTTAGAAGTAAAATTGTTGACGCAGCAAATAATCTTAGACGAAATCAAAACTTTATTCGCCGCTCTTTATGAAATGACAGAAAGAGCAAATCGCTGTGTCAAGAGAAACGGGGGACATGTTGAGTCAGCTCTAAGTTTTGTTTTTAATGACTCTTGTGTTTTACAACCACTTGATTTGTCATTGATAGCTGTTATTGCAAGTTGTGTTAATTAACCATTAAGAAGATGATTGGAGTTTTTCATGGTAAAATCCTTAATTGTTTCCAAAATAAAAGCTTTTGGAGAACAAAATATATATTGTTAAAATATTTCAGAAGTTATTTTAGAAGTTAAGTTATTTTAAGTTATTTTAAGGGATTTTATCCGACATTTTATTACTCCGATTTTTACGGTCAATTAACACTTCGATACCGGATGCGCAAAAAAAAGTGTATACCTTTGAACTGATATTTTAAAAAAAATACTCTGTTTTACATCTAGAGATTTTTTTTAACTGAAAGAGGAAAGATTAATTTAGATTTTGATGTATCATAACGCATTTTATTTGTTGATATAGCACACTAATGTAACTAATGATATTAAATCATTACTATAAAAAGTCACTGAAGATCTTTGAAAATTCCGAACTCACTCCGACGCCTGTCTTTAACATTTCATCTACTACTATATCAGTGGGGGTATTTAACATTGACAGCGAATTGAATCTTTTTTGACCCATAGTTGAACTGATCCAAGTTGTGATTCTTCTTTGTTTGAAAAAGAGCGATCGGGCTTAGCTGATGTTTCACCACTCTTCAGTACAAAAAGAATTGTGGTCCAGATGTTCTTTATCAATTGTCGTTTTTCTTTCTGTATTTTTGAAGCATCTCGCATATTTCGCGAAAATCAACTGGTGCAGACTGATCCAAAATGGAGGGAAGGAGATGAAACTCGCTTTCCAAATGAACATGATCAAAATCTCCGATGCAATAGGTTTTTGAAGTATCAACTTTGGCTTTTAACAGCAATTCTTTTACGTTGCTATATTTTTTCCATGAAGTAATCATTGACTGTTTCTGGATGGATGCATTACTGTCTGGTCCTTCAAAGCTGGTCCTGGTATTGGAGAATAGCGTAGTTGTGCCGTTTACTCTTTCGTGGCAAGACTGGTGCTCCGACTTTTTGGATTGAGTCGAATGCTTACTTGTTTGCCTCGAAAAATGAATCAAACTCTTCATCTTTCGTCATACTTTGTAATGTATTAAGAACTAGATCAGCACACCTTTGATTGCTGGCATTCTTGATCTGGATAGATTGGAATACAATTTGTAAGATAATTTGAGCCTGAAAAAAAAGCAAAACGATTCCATTTAACTTTTGCACCCAACATTTCTTGCTTTTGTCTTCTGGTGTAGCTTTCTTCCAAACATTCTTCCCATAATTGCATGAGTGATTTGTAATTATCAAGTATTCTTTTCATGCATTCAACACTGGTCCATGGCGTACACAACATGCATGTGAAATAACAAGAACCACACTAATGATACAAATCAAATGGATTGTTATGACAAGGCCGAGATAATTAATTACGAGTCTGCTAAATGACGTGCCCTACGTGCCCACGTGCCTTACGTGCCCTACGTGCCTTACGTGCCTTACGTGCCTTACGTGCCCACGTGCCTTACGTGCCCTACGTGCCTTACGTGCCCACGTGCCTTACGTGCCCTACGTGCCCACGTGCCTTACGTGCCCACGTAACTAATGAAAACAATGTTGCTGTTCATTTTTCTTCAACCACTTCTGGGTGTTATCCGCCAACAAAAAAAGCAAAAAAACCTGAGAAGTTGTTTCAGAATCGTCTGGACGCTGCTGAAAATAATTCCACAGTAATGAAAATAAGAAACATCAAAAAAAAGTCCGCATTAAAACAAACATTCATTGTGAGTAACAGTGCACAAGGGAAGTCTAGCTTCACAGTAGATGTTTCGAACACACCATCATGTACATGTTCTGACTACGTAAAGCATTGCGGCAGGGTTCTTTGTAAACATATCTTATTTATTATTGTAGTCGTTTTGCAAGGCAAAAGTTTGATTCCCTCCCTGATGAACGTTTACTTGAGTGATAGCGAACTGAGAACTATATTCGTAAACCAACCTAATATCAAAGATTTCATGCAACCAAAAACATCAACAACGCAAAGAAAGGATTTCCAAACTATTCTTAAAGAACATGAAAAGTTTGGACAAATACAAACCTTTGCATATCATCTAAAAGCAAATAGGAGTGCCAAATGCGCATCACCACGCTGTAAAAAGATTATATCAAAAGGTACAGAATGTTTCGTAGTGGATGGTGCCTTAACCGTTCCTTATGCAAGCAACCGCTCTGTTGAACAGAAATTCTATTTCTGTGTTAAAGAATTCTGCTTCAAAAACGTTCCTTCCTGGTCAAACATTGCAATTCCAAGTACTTTCGTATCTTTGGGAAATGTTACTGTAGAGGACTGTGAACGAATTGCAAAAGAATGCAATTTAACGTATCAATCACAATAGCTTTTATATAGTTACTCTTAGGGGCTGATTACATGATCCCGGTTAGACGGGATGAAATTTCATCCCGCCTTGCCGAGATGAATTTCAACTCGGTGTTACATGCAAAATTTTCATCCCGTTTAGGCGGGACGGGACAAAACTAACCCTTTGTGTTTTGAAGTTTTGACAAACTACGCATGCTCAAACCTCAAACTTGTCCCGGTTGACCGGGACGAAGCGATTACATGGGAAAATTTCATCCCGCCTAACCGAGATCCCGGCTCTTGATAGCCGAGATCTCGGATAGGCGGGATGAAAATTTTATCATGTAATCTCGATGGGAAATTTATGAAGATTTGACCAGGAAGCCAAGACCTCGGCAAGGCGGGATGAAATTTCATCCTGGCTAACCGGGATCATGTAATCAGCCCCTTAGGTTGGTCGACTTTGTTACCGCTCTTTTTTATACGTAGTTCTTTGAGTAAACCATCCCATTATTAATTTAGATGGTAACTCCTTTGTTTATGTTGTGTTGCTATTTGCACGTATGAACTATCAAGTTCAGTTTCTTCTGTTCAAAGACATTAAGCGGTGTTTATATGACAAACGAACTAGTCCGCAAATAATGGGTTCTTTAAACTGTTAAATTTATAACATTTTTATGCTTAAGTGTATACATGATATATTGTGAAAATAAACACATTCGAGTTAAAAGTTTTTACGATGCATATTAAAAGCATTGTGCAGTGCCTTTCTTGATTTAAAAAAACAATGTCATTATGACGTCATAATAATGACATTAGGGCACGCAGGGCAAATAGGCCACGTAAGAAACGTGGGCACGTAAGGTACGTAGGGCACGTGGGCACGTAAGGCACGTGGGCACGTAAGGCACGTGGGCACGTAGGGCACGTAAGGCACGTGGGCACGTAAGGCACGTAGGGCACGTAAGGCACGTAGGGCACGTAGGGCACGTAAGGCACGTGGGCACGTGGGGCACGTCATTTAGCAGACTCATCAATTACACAGATGAAGCAAAACATTCATTACATTCACCATCCTCTGTTAATTAACATATGTATGTTATTCAATGTTTGCTTTTGTATGTTTTGGATGTTTTAGATGTCAACTTAAACTTATTGATAAAAGTAGCAGATTTGGAACAAATTGTACAAATGTAAACGACATACCGGGTGTCACACAAAAAACTTTAAGTCTTTGATTAATTACCATGGCCGAAAAAAAGCGATTTTATATTTATTTTTTTTTTTTCCATCGTAAAGAGGATGCTTTCACTTGAATTTTGACGCATCAAACTTAAAATTTGGTTCTTGGTTAAAAAGTTATGACCGAAAAATTAAAAGATCACTTTTCAAAAATTGTCAAAAAAGACGAAAAAACAAGGTATCAATTAATTCGAGAAAAATCTCCGTGGCCAATTTCCAGGAAAACTGGTCAGCAAACGAGGAGATGTTGAGTGGCCTCCAAGATCTCCGGATCTCACTGTCTGTGACTTCTTCTTGTGGGGTTACATTAAACAACAGATCTGGGAACAACCACCAAACTTGCAGCCCCAGACCCTGGACCAATCGAAAGCTTCAATCAGAAATGTAGCAGCTGATCTTGACCCTCAAATGATCAGAAACGCTTTTACAGGAATGGTTAATCGTGTAAATAAGTGCTTTGGAAAAAATGGAAATACATTTCCCGATGAATAAAACAAAACTTGTGTCTTTTTCTTACAATAAAATTGAACTAATCAAAGACTTGAAGTTTGGACTTAAAGTTTTTTGTGTGACACCCGGTAGAAGATTGAGATATACAGACGAGAACTTCTGCTACCTGGAAAAAGAAAATCTCTTTGTCTACGTACATAAAATTGGTTAACTCTACCCTTACTGTAGGCTTTTATATTCAGTAGTATGATTGTCATCTGGAAATGTGATGTAGCTACATCTTTACTTTGCCTCTACCATATTGCTTTAGTTCTGTTGTTTTTGGTATATTATCTATATAATATATTATCTATAGTTGCTGATAAATTTTTGCACAGGCAAACGCCAGACGGGAAAAAATCGTTACTAGGATGTTCTTAGCGAACTTAACAAGAACGCAGTATAACAAACCAAAATAACGTTTTCAAGCTTTTGTTCTTTAATATTTTAACTGGAATTATTAAGCAGTTTTTCAAAACTTCGAGCAACAGGATCTAAATACATAGGATATGAACCTGACTCAATAGTTTCTTTTGAATAATCGGCCCAATAAAAGAGCCGGTACCGGTATTATGCTTCCTTTTTAGACGGTATGACGGTATTTGACTCAAAAGTTTGACGGTATGACGGTATTAGAGAACAGGTTTATGTGGCTTGATAAAACTTAGAAGTAGCTGACTCTCCCCTTTTCTCCAAAAACTTGATCGTGCAATTTGAAGACCAATATGTCTACACACACAAAGGTTTCCGTCTGAAAAAGTAATTAATTTTAGAGGAGGCCTTCGATTTCCTCTTTTGCAGGTTTTTGTTAGTTGAGAAAACTGAAAAATATAAAACAATTTGTGTTTACTAAGATTACCTATGTCCAAATAACGAATTTCATGTGCACGAGCTGCTGATGTTAAAGCTAAAAGCATGGCTAACTCAAAGGTAAGCATTTGGTCTGAAAGTAAGGAAGAATCTAAGGAAGCAAGATACCTAACTACCACCTCTACATCGCATATAAAATTAAACTTAGGATTAGTCATGCGAAGATTAAAGACTCTTGACAGGACATTAGAGACCTGGGGATGTTTTCCAACTGGAAAAGCTTCTAGGTTTGTAATATGAAAATATAGCAGACCTGTATCCCACAATAGTGTTATGCTCCAACCCTTCCTGATGCATGCTAGCTAGGAAAGCTAATACATGACTCAAAGAAGATGAAAAGGGATCCACCGGTCTCTCAACACACCAGCCACTCCACTTGCGCCAGGCCGATTCGTAATGTGATAATGTACTACCTATTCTGGTTGCTGCAGTGAGAGAGGCAGCTGGTTTTGATATTCAGTTTACTTCCAAGTTACCCCTGAAACTGTCCTGGCTGCTAACTGTACTGTTTTTTTACTAGTAAAGGGTGTTGGCAACCTTTCGGACTTTTTAACAGGATTTTGGCAATGAAATTGGATCCATTGTGGACATTGACAAGAACAGTTCTACACTTTGTGTAGAACTCGACCTATTAAGCAAAAGAGAAAGATGGAAAAGCATCCTTTCCTTGGCTGCAAGTATCCGCCTTCCATGGCATGTATCTCGGGACGTGATGAGATACTCGTGAGGCAAAGAGATCTATCTCTGGTACCCATGTCAGCTGACAAACCACATTGTCCATCTGAATATGTACATACTTCACTTCTGGGGATTCTTGATAAAAAGTTGAAATTGCCAGTTTGGCTTCTTTCAATTCCAGAACATTAATGTGTTCCTGTCCTTCCTGATAAGACCAAGGACCCCCTGTAGACATCTCCCGACAGGCTGCTCCCCACCCCTGTTTGGAGGCTTCCGATTATATTAATATTTGAAAGGGTTTCCAGTTACAAATCCTGAGATTCTTTATCCACCATTGCAGCTCCACTCTTACCTCTGTTGAGAGTGTTATCATGGTCTCGAACTTCTGTGGTTGCTTGGACAACTCAAAAATCTGCTGTCTATGCATAGCTCTGTACTGCAACGTTTCTGGCAACACTGCCATTGCTGAAGATGTTAAAAGATCTATCAACTGAGACATCTTATTTTCAACGGTGATGATTTTCCAAAATTTCTTGACATTGAGCCAGAGTTTTGCCTATCTTTTCCTTTGGTAAGCTCAGAGTCATTCTTACAGAGTCTAATTTATTTTCAAAATTACTTACTTTTGAGTTGGTTGGAATACTGATTTCTTGCCATGAAACCTAGCTTTTGTTGTAGCAAAAACACAACGGCATCCCTGGCCAACCAAAGATGTTTCTGATTTGTCGACATCGATAAGAAGTCGTCCAAATATAATGTTAGCCTGATGTTCAGTTTCCGAAGTAAAGCTATTAGTACTTTCTGTAATTTTGTAAAAATCTTGGGTGCATGACCTAACCCAAAACAAATGCAAAGGATTTAATAAATTCACCCCTTCCACAGAAAACGGACCCATCGCCTTTATGTTTGATGTAGAGAGACTGTAAAATAAGCGCCCTTTAGATTGAGCTTGCACATCCAATCCCCCGATTGCAACAGGATCTCTCAGTAATGGAAGTCCTTCCATTTTGAAATGTTCGTATGGTATGAACTTGTTTAAAGATTTGAGATTCACCACTGGCCGAAATCCCCCAGATTTCAGATGGGAATATTGTTGAGATATTGGATCCACTTTTTCCATCGCCCCTTTTGGTAACATTTCCTCTATCTCCTTGTCCATCAGACTCATTTCGTCTGTTTTGGACACTAACTGAAAGGCAAACTCTTTTGTGAGTGGCACTGAAAGAATAGGTATTTTGAACCCTTTTATTGTGTCTATCACCCATTGATCCTGTGTTAAAATCTTGCAATTTCTCACAAAAACTGTTGTCCTCCGCACGCTTCTCGTTCATGTCGAACACACTCAATAGAAACAGGTTAAAGACTGCCGGTTGGATATTTGGAAACTGTTTTAAGGGAAGAAGACCTAGTACTGGAGACTCTAAATTCATTGGAATGAAATAATCTCTTACCTCTGTTAAATTCAATTCTTGCGAACCAAGTGCTAAATTGCCCTCTCCCTCTTCGAGTCGTGTTGAACAGAGGGCCCTGACTAAGGGGCTGTTTGGTTGGTGCAGGTATTTTTAAACCAGTAAACAGGATTTTCGTCTTAATTTTTGCTTTTGAGTCCTTTTAGAGTTCATATTTGAATTTCCCTCCAAACAAATGTTTCTCATCCTCGTTCCAAACCTTGTTTAAGCATCTCCTTCACTTTGGAAGTACTCAAAATAATTTATATCGAAATTGGCGAGATGCAAGGTATGAGGATGTTGAAGTTGATTAATGCGAAAGTTTTCCCAGTGGTCACACGACCAAACAATAACGTTGTCAAGACGTTGTTTCTAGTTGTGTACCGACTAGAGATGATTATTTTGGAATGTCAAGAAAAATGTCAAGTTATTAAGCGAGCATCTCTTTCAAGCGCCCATGCCACCACGCTGCGAATCTTATAAAATCACTCAATAAGTTCTTCTAAACCGTTTCTAATTTCGAACAGGATGTCTTAGAATGTATGAGATCATTTCCCTATGATCAGTCGTTAACGAAGTATCGTCAATCAAAGGTTCCGTCACAATCGTGTCTTCAAATATTTTAGAATCAAATTTCTTTCGTCACTCCATATCGGCACAGATCTCAAAAACGTCTTTAATTATTATTCCTGTGACTTCTCGAGACATTTTTCTGCTAGCATGACGTTATGTTGTGCTTACAGAGTAGAAAACCTTCTCGAATACGCTTAGTGTTGGTTAAAAGAAATAAGCAGAAAAAGTAAATATTTTACTCTTAATTTTTTCCTTTTTTTAGAAGGTTTTATATCTCTTTGCCTCGGTAGAAAAGGATTTCCAAGCCAAAGGGACAGAAGGCTTCCTTGATATTACCTTATGGTTCATCCTTGTTAGCACTTTAGACTTCATCATGTTTTGTAACGATTTCACTTTAGCGTTATGAAAAAATCGCCTGAAATTGTTAGATTTTGTTGCTAAAACTATGACACGACCCTAAATTCTTCCAGATTTTAGCAAATTATTTGGCTGAGAACTGCTTCCTTTAGTTCAGTTAGATACGATTTCTTTAGATAGTTACCACAATAAAAAAATCGTGTTGCGTTATAAGATCCTCCCTTTTCACCTTTTCACCTATTTATGCTCGCATTAACATTTGTCCTTCTCGGCCAGAGAAAAAAATAGCTCAACTAAATTGACTATTGCCATGATATGAACCCCATTGCTCAAATACGTTTCTTTAATTGGTTGTTGCTATGATACGAACCTCATTGCTTATATACGTTTCTTTAAAATTCACTTTGAAATAATATTCGATGGTTTATATAGAGGATTTTACCGGATAATTTAAGGCCCCTGTTGATAATGTTTTAAAAGCACCAAACTTCTTTTGACTTTTTACGGAACTTACATCCATGTTGTTGACCTCCTCGAGCAAACACGAAAAATGTTTTCTTTTCTTGGTATATCATCTGTTCATCTCTAATGTATTTTCTTACTGGAACACTTCAATGAGCATTTGTTTAAATTTGACCAATCTGAAATTACACATAAGAAAAACGTGGGGTACAAAGATTGATATTGTCCTAGTCAAAAATTTCACAGTTTGTAACTCAGAAATAACAGACTTTAGGAAACTACGACGGCAACGAAGACGCCCACAAAAGATTTATTTTCCATAATAGATTTGCTTTAGAATGTAATTCTATTTCACTATGCTATCGGTAAATGTTTTAATTTTACTAATGTCCTTGTCAAATTTGCACATTCTTCACAAAGTGACGTCGTGCTCAAAACGGAGACGGGAAAAGTAACAGGATTTCGTATTTAATTTCCTTGGTTCCTTCATGATTCTGTCTCTCCAAGTTCATGAAACTAGTTTCGTAAACATCATAAACAAACTGGTAAATCTAAATTTGTGATTAATTGTATATGAAAATCTTTAAGCAACGTTGCCTTCGTTGCTTTCGAAGTTTCCTAAGATTCTTAACATCTAGTTACTAAGTTTATCTTAACTGGGGGAGTCATTTTTCCCAGGGAGTCAAAATAGTTTGTTACAACGGTGCGACGAGTAAGTCCATAAATGAAAAAGGCAGTCAATTTTTTCGAAGCTGTTCAAAAGAAAAACTGATAAAAAAATTGGCAAATGAACCAATATGGAGGACTTAAGATGGGTTAAAAAAACTAGACAATATTTAATTCTGTTATATATTTGTTGTGCTTTAAACTGAACACCCTCTGGATGAAAAACTCGCAGTTACTGCATAAGAGCCAAAACAGCAGCGCCACTTTTATCTGGCATTTTTTACTGTCGAGAAAACCGTGAGGGAAAGGCCATAATGTGTATCCATGTTCCGTTCACATCTATAAAATAAAGATTTAAGCGTATTAGGAATTAATGTTTTTATTTCAATTAATAAAACATGTTATCAACCATACATACAATATATCCTCTTAGTAACAAACAATATGGTGATGCATATTTACCTCAAGTTGTGTGAGGAGTTGAAAATCTGTTTTGACCAAACATGCTGCATAAACAATTGTTAGGCCAGATGGCAAACCCAAATTCTTCTCCATCTCTAATTGATCTCCAAACTAATTTCATTTTGTACAAGAACTCGCAAAAACAACAAGGTTCATGAAAAGACACAAGGTTATGAAAAAGAAAAATAATTAGTCACAAGAACTGTAATGCTAAAGGCATTGTACTAAGCAGCTACTCTCTGAAATTATCTAAAACAGAAGTCATCAATTCCTAGAAACGAGGTTCACCAGTTTACCCTGTAAAAATGGAAAATGAATTATTCTGAAAATTTGGAAATAAACATGATCATTAACATAAACATGTCATTCGTCCAAAAATCAACCTGAAAGTGAAAGCGTTAAATCTCTAATGAAAAGCAAGTTAGATTATTCTATCCTGAGAATAAAAGCACATGAAGTTAACATTAATTTCCCACAACACAGGAACGCCTAGGAGCATTCTGTTAGTGCCTACACAAGAAATAAGAACATGAAGTATTAAAGGCCTGAAATAAAAATGAATTTGGCTGTTACAGTAGTTGTCCCTGCGAAGAAACAAATGGCTTGACAGGATGCATAATCATTTACGTGAAAGCATCACATCCCTGAAAGAAATTATCATCACAACTAGTCGTTATGAGTCACTTCAACTGTGTTGAAGCCTTAAACAATGCCAAAAACAAGATTGACCTAAAATTTTCCTCTCGCTGAAGAAAAACATGATAATGTTACAACTGTATCACTAGTTCAAAATCAGAAAAAAACTAAGTTATTAGAATTTAAATACATGAAAAATTAAAACAATGAGTACCTAATTTAAAATACAAAGCACTACTAAAAACAACAATATTCGGTCGTAACAAGAAGCATTAAAACTCTAGATCCAAAATAAATTCCAAAGCAACTACATAATAAGTAAATGTAAGTAAGGTAATAAAAGATAATACAAAAATATTAAATAATAAAAAAGACTAAAATATAATAACATAATAACAAAAACCATACAAAAACAAGTGCCATGGTGAATAATAAAGACTTCCATATTTGTATATATTTACATAAATATTGACTATGTGTTGATAAAATAAGAGTAAATCCACTAACACCTAACCGTTTTAACTAAACATAGAAATCCGATAAAGCAACCCGATCCATGAAAACACCATTCAAACCGTTGCTGGTCAGATTTATAGATTGATAGGAACTTCACATGTCATTGACATGTTGACTGTTCAGAAAAGGTAGCAAAGTTTTATTGAAAATGAGAAAGTTGAAAATTGCAAATTTTTAAATAAAGAAAACAAAAACAAAACAAAAACAAAACAAAAGAAAAAGAAGAGAAAGACAGACCAACAGCAGGATGTAAAGCGATCTTTCTGTTACACAACACCGCATGCCCTTTACCTTAATGTGTTTTTGACGGAAATAGTATTTAACTCCTCATGTTTAGAGCGTCTTGTTGAACAAAGATCCCGAAAGCCTTGGATCCCCTAACTCACAGACTTGACTTCGGGCAGTGTATAGCGGTACCATCTGAAGAGCAGCAGGTTATAAGACATCCCGATAGGGGCTATTCCGTCCTCACTACTTCAAGAAAGTAAATCGTAGGTCAAGAGCAATCAAAGATCCAGCCAACGAAGACAATATGAATTGATGCAGCATGTTAATGTTTAGGTCTGCGCACCGAAACACTCTTGTGGGCCCTGGATACACGCCGTTCTCCACAAAGCTATCCCTTTCTTCGCCGTGCAGAGTCGTTCCGAAGACACCTCTTTGCACCCAGGAGAGAAGTGCCAGTAAACGCAGTACTGATACAACCAGCTAACACGGCCATGACCGAGTCATACAAAATGCTGCACTTTTGGGAGGAGGAATGAGATATCCAACAACTGCCTATTGTTGGAACTGCCTGATTCAAAGTCACTGTTATAGAATAAACATTATTTTTACGTTTGATGAATAAGTTTTAATCCTTTTACATCCTTTAGTGAGCCTTTTCCCAGGAAGAAAACTTCATCTGAAGACTTGTTTTTAAAGTAAGTAAGAACAGGAAGAAAAAGAAATCTTGCTTTCTCAAATAAGAATAGTGATGTTGTTATTCCAGTGACATTTCAGTAGAATAGACATTTGATAAAGATGAAAAACTCTTGGACTGCCGTCATCCTCACTCATTGCAAACCACGAAGTCTATCAAAAATCTCCAGTTCAACGACGATACAATTCCCAAACACTGACAAAACTCTGTTAAACTAGTTCCAAATGTAACATGAAACAATTATAAATCGTAATAATATTAAATTATAATAATATAAACATGTTAATATAACTAACCTCAAAAAAAATAACAAAAAAATATACTTGCCACACTCGAGTCATTTCTTTGAGATTTTATTCTAATAACGTTTTCCACGTTCTAACATGAATTTATCAATTTGTAATACATGAACGATGATCCACAATAGAATGAAAGACATTTTGTACACCAAGAGACCTTCAGACATCATCTGCACGGTTTTCAAGGATCTCTTGTGTACTCTTTATATTTTGTTAGTGAAATCAATGAAACATCGTGCAATTTAAAATCCACTGCACACTATAGCGCTCCTCCCTTTAAAAATTCGTTTGGGGGGAGAGGACGGCCGGGTTATGCGTAGTTATTAAACAATGTGAAGTCATTCACAATAACTATAAATATAACTTCATTTAAACATATAATCATTTGATAGAAAAGCCATGCTAATATTCAATGCAAGCAATGTAAAGTAATAATTTCAAAAAGGTTGCAAAAAGTAGCTAAACAAATCTAGTTTTACACTATTTCAAATACTTTGTAAATAACGTCTTAAAAAAGAGTACATTCATCGTCCCCTATTTTGACAGAAAAAGAAATCATAGCTGAAGTCTCAAAAAAGAATCTTTTAAGGGTTACTCAGTGGCCAGATCGTGAAAATATCACTACGTCGAAGAGCTTTATTATATAAATAGTATGTACACTACAATAGAAATATACTCCTCTGCAGTGATTTTCCGAAACATTCCACACTGAGATGTAAACAATGTTTGGCTATAAATTTGAACTCAACTCAACGGCACCACTTCCCTTCTACTGAATTTGATTTTTGTGTATTTTTACTTCTCTAGAGCTACACGATTTGGTCTCTCAAGAAATTCCGCCCCCAAATTAATCCACCCAAACCAACAATACACGTAGAAGTTCAGAAAAGGCTTATTTGGTTTCTAGCACCAACGCTTTTAGAATTCTACAAGAAAAAAGACTGGATAAAAAAAACACCTCAACTGTTACCATCTGATTTTACTTCAATAGGTAAAAGAGACACCGAACAGAAAGTTGTTTAAACGGTCGAAAGGTATCGTCGGTTAAAAATATTGGTCGGTACAAATTTTCGACGGTACAAATTTTCGTCACCTCGCTAAAAATTCCTCGTTATCGACCGACAAAGTTTTTAACGATAAGGTATTACTTTTCTGAAACGATGTCCTTGTTTGACCTTGGTATTGAATTACCAGAAACCCGGTTCAAGGCAGATGGAGGTCCAAACATTGAAAACTAAAATTGATTCTCTGATTTCTGAAAACATCTGAGAAAAGTCAGTTACATGTTTTTAAGGCCGCTAAAAACAATGGGTATGTGCTGAAGCATCTGGACGCAGAACTTCTGCCCAAAATGTTGCCCAGTTAGACTTACTACAAGGGCAGACTGCCAACTTTTGCCCAGTTATTTCTCGTAACACTATTGTGAAAAACAGCACCTTCATCGAGTCAATCTGGCATTCTTAATAATGAAACTTCTCGTAATTCTGTTCATTATGAAAATAAAATAAATTTTAGATTAAAACAATTCAGTATTTTGCACATTTGGGAGAATTGTAGCCGGGCAAAAAGGAATATGAAAAATCAAAACAAGCTATGTGAAAACTATTGGGGAAGACTGAAGTATGTAGATCTGTATAGATCATGCTCCGACCATCTAAGCGTCAGGTGATGTTTAGTGATAATTCTTCGTACTGTTACCATAACGAACATATTCGGTAACCACTCGCCACTGTCGAACGAACCAGTACTCTTATGATTTTCAAATTCGGTGATGCAACCAATACCGATAATTATAGACCGATCAGCGTGCTGCCAATCGTTTCAAAAATTCTGGAGAGAGCTGTTCATTCGCAGGTCATAAAATATCTTGAAAAGCACAGTTTACTTTCCAAAAATCAATTTGGATATCGAAAAAAACGTAGTACTCAGCTTGCAACCACCCTGCTGATTGACTCAGTTCGTAAATCGTTAAATGATGGAATGTTTGTCGGGTGTATATTTCTTGACCTAACAAAAGCATTTGATACTATCAGCCATGCGATATTGCTACATAAGCTACCTTCTTATGGAATAACAAACGTAGAATTATCGTGGTTCCAAGACTACCTATTTGAAAGGTTCCAAAGTGTTCAGTATGATGATATCTTGTCATCACCAGAAGCAATTACAAGTGGAGTACCTCAGGGGTCAATTTTAGGACCCCTATTGTTTTTCCTGTATTTTAACGATATAGAGGACGCAGTACTTCATTCGAGCATCATTTTGTTTGCTGACGACACTGTTATTTTCACTGCAGCAAAGACCAAAGAACTAGTGGAAAAGCATTTGAATATTGACATGCAGTATATTTCAAATCATCTGCAGTCAAATGATTTAATTTTGAATACCAAAAAGGGGTAAAACAGAGTCTATGCTAATAGGTACGAGCAGAAAGTTGGCAAATACCTCCGATTTAAACGTATTATTTAACAATGTCCCAATAAATGCTACTTCCACTTACACTTACCTTGGTACTATAATCGAGCAGAACCTAAGCATGAATGAACAGTTTAGCAAAGCGTACAAGTCTATGTCAAAAAGACTCCAGCTTCTCGGAAAGCTAAGATCAAATCTATCGTTTGATGCAGCCAAGGCAGTCTATAAATCAATGATCGTACCTGTTTTCACATTTAACTGTATTGTGATATTAAATTTACCAAGATCAAAAATTGATAAGTTGACATCAATTCAACGACGGGCATCATCCATTATCAATTTAAATGCTTTCGATTTTAAACCTGATCATCTTTATGATATATCACGTCGACAAGCTTGTTTTCTTGTGAAGAAATGTTTAAATAATTTAACTTGTGAAGAAATGTTTAAATAATTTAACTTGTGAAAATTTCCATAATTATTTTCAATACAACGCTCACTCTGCTAGAACGCGAAACCAAGGAAAGTTAGTAATCCTTCCGGACGTCAGGTTAGAAACCGCTCGGTCTGCTTTTTTCTTCATGGGTGCGAGAGTTTTCAACTCCCTGCCTCTGGAGATTCGACGATTGGACGAGTACTCCCTGTTCAGAGAAAGGGTTGACAACTATTCTTGGTAATTTTGGTAATCTATTATAGTGTCAAATTCCCGATTCGTCTTCTCGAGTTATTTTCAGCAACAGGATATATAGGAGTCTTGTTTTTCAGTACTTATTTGATCTTTTATTTCGATACTTGGCTTTAGTCCATCTGTGATAGGGATATTCCGAAAATTTTCTTTTAACATTTTTATCTTCATTTTAAACACGCTTATTTTCTTTCAGATCGCTTTTATCCATGTTTTAAAACTGCGTCACGCAAGTTGATGCGGCCTGTGTTTTTGGCTTTTATATAATTTTAAATTTTTATTATTGAGTGTATTGTGAGATAGAGGACTTATATTGATAGCAGTTTAATTTAACTGAAGTATTGTATCCTCTAAAAAAATATTCAAGAATAATAATAATAATAATAATATTCTTCGATCTTCTGTTCGATACCACCGTTTGGCCAAAATAATATTTAGAACTCTCCGTTCCACCTGAATGGAACGAGAAAGACGCGGTAATCTTACATCGCCTGGCAGACAGTAGCAAACAGAATCGTTCCTGGCCACCACCTATGATCACGCGACTTGTAGCTGGTAAAATCCGCATACCAAATTCAACCGAACTCGCCAAAAGTAAAGAAACCTTCCGGAGGCTTTCGCCTTGTTACCTTCTACGGTGAAGTCGCACAGTACTCAAAAACTCAGCCCGCCATCATGCCGGACTTCAACTCTACTCATCAGTCTATCGGTCAATGGAAGTATATCTCATACAAACCGACCTAACACAACCATGTTACCAAATCCTTCTTGCCAAAACATCTATGAAGTACTGTGGAATATCAACCCCATTTCGTGAATTTGCGTTTATACCAGATCCGCTATGGGGATGCCCGGCTCAGAAACTGCTCTGGAAGAACTGATGTCACGTGTTCTGGGAGACTTGATTCAGGAGGGGGTTATGTCACCAAAATTCCTAATGAACCCCTGATGCACTTTTAACGAACTGGCGGAAGGTTCTTACCAGGCTTCACGCAAATGGCCTGACCCTTTCCGCTCCCAACGCTGTCATTGCCCCATCAACCATCATCCTCGGTTGGAAGTTGACTGAAGGGACATTACAAGCTTCCCCACACATGATATCTACACTCACCGCTTGCCCCAGACCCGATAAAGTCAAAAGTTTACGTTCATATCTTGGTGCTTATAAGTTTCTTGCCTGCGTCATACCCAATTGCTCATCCTACCATGCACCTCTACCATGCTGTCGCGGGAAAGTCCTGCACTGAAACAATCAACTGGTCCGATGAACTCTCCAAAGTGTTTCGCATATCTCAGTTACACCTTCATGGCAATCAATCTATCAGCATACCGCGACCTGATGACCAACTCTGGATCGTAACCGGTGGAGCAGTCAAAGCATCCGGTATCGGCTCCACCCTTTACGTGCAACGTAACGGTTCCTTTAAAGTAGCAGGATGTTTCAGCGTGAACCTGAAGGACTGACAAATATCTTGGATCTCATGTGAGATCGAACTTTGAGCATCGCCGTGTCACTTCAACATTTAAGTTTGTTTATTGTACAGTCGGAACACGAAACCTGTCTCTTAACAGACAGTAAACCGTGTGCAAGCATACCATCATCTTCTCAAGGGAAACTTTTCTCACAGCTCCCGATTAACTACATTCCTGTCTACCGCTAGCCGCTTCAACATTCATCTTCAGCATTTGGCCGGTACCTCCAACGTCCCATCAGATTTTGCTTCTCGCAATGCTGCAGAATGTCTTGATACATCTTGTTTAGTCTGCATCTTTGTCAATACACTGCAATTCGCTTCAGTGCAAAAGATTAGCATAGAGGACATAACCAGATGACATCGAAAATACCATTCATTAACCAACCAGCATGGCTATCTCTGCAAGCCGAATGTCCGGACCTTCACAGATGTCACTCTCATCACAAACAAGGAGCTCGTCCGTCAAAGAAGCACACTAACATCAAGGACGTTAAACGATATCTACAACACTGCACAATATCTCGAGACGGTTTACTTGTGGTTCCCCATAAGGAAGCGTTCACTCCGGTACAAGAACGCATCGTCGTACCGCGCAAATTTTTGCCTGGCCTACTCACCACGGGCCACGTGCCACCAGCGAAAACTGTCACGCTTGCTTCTCGCTAAAAAACACCGACCTGCCAACCGCACCTTCCACCACTTCTGAACCTCCACCCGTTATTGGTTTATCATTCGCAGGAGATGTCCTCAGATATGAGAGGCAGTTCATACTTGTTCTACGCGAAACCGTCACCTCCTTCACTGTTGCTTGTATTGTCGAAAGCGAAAACCATTTAGACTTACGTAATGGCCTGATACGACTTTGTGTCGGCCTCATTCCATTTGATGGTCCTGGAGCCGTCGTACGTACAGATCCTGCTCTGAAGGTTTATCATCACGTAAGATGTGGACTCAACGCGATCAATTCATCTTCATGCAACTACCATTGAACGACCAAAGGATCATCGAAAGTCAACACCACCGACGCCTTGCTAACAACCAGTTCCACAATCAGAGTCACCGCAACAATCCCTAGACTCTGTTATTCCAGAAGGATCTACCGTGTATATCCATTATGAACGCAACAAGACACAATCTCGTCCTCGTTACATGGTTACCCCAAGGACGGACCTTGGTCCCACCTGAAGAAGTTCTCCGGTAAACAACTGCGCAACCTCACATACAAGGTTCATAGGGATCAATTATACTACATTCCTGTCCCAGAGCTTACTACCTCTGATCCAAACGACACCTATCACCCTGACGAATCACGGTGACGCCGGCGTTTCGCTGCCCACGGTTGTTCCAACAGCTGTTGTACCTCCCCCGGCACTTACAACTTAAATTCCAACAATCATTGACATTCCCACTGATTGTGAAGAACAGCAGCCTCGGATGTCCTCGTTTGATCTCGTCCCCCTCGCAAGATATGTCTCCCTCTCCGTTTTGAAGGTTATGAGCTGAGTTGAATAGCCTCATACTACTAGCTCGATCTTTTGTTTATTTGTTTATTCACTTCCCAAGAAGAGAAAGAGACGTTAAGAGGCGGAATAGAAAGAGACGTTACGCCACTCCGTTAGATTTCACGTCTTAACGCGGCTTCGTACGCCATCTTTGTTATCATTTATTGGGACGATTAGTCAGCGTTTTATTAGCGAAAGTTAAATTTCTAATCCTGGCAGGTCTTAAAAATCTTTCATGTCTACACAATCTATCAATAAAGAGTCATAGCTGTCAAGAAAACTCACATTTATTATGCATCTTGTTCCAAGTCTACCGCTAGAGCAATTTCAAATTTCCATTCCGTCCGACAGAATTTATACGGTATTAAATCCATCAATCAAAACGTTACTGTGTATGTCAATTTTAACGACATCATATTGAAGTATTGTTCAATTGAAAGTCTCTTACTTGGTTTCTATTATTTGTTATTTATTATTTATTTATTTATCTGTTTATTTACAGCAGACAACACAATCGGATCGACGTAAAATAACGTTAAGAAAAGGCCATTCGGCCATATTTTCTTTTTAAGGTGGTACTAAAAAAGAGTTGTTTGTTTCTGCTTTGTAATTTATTCGAGAAAGTTACGTCTACTTTTGTTTTACCTGTATCTTGATTTACATTCAAAGGATGGTGGTGAGTTACCAAATGGACGATGTCTTAGAATTACGGCATTATTCAATAAATTTCGAATTTTTTTGTTAACAGGCGAAAGTTTCTGCCCAAGAAAGTTCCTGCCCGCGAAAGTAGCAATTGCTTAAACTACTTCGTATATAGAACAGTACACAATCTTTACTGTCTTACAAATACCTCGCGAATTCGAAGGTGAAATTGAAATAATGTGAACAAGGTGTATTCAATAAAGATGATTATCTTAGTATGTGTATACCTTAAAACTCATCCCTGAATGATTGAATCTCTGTCTCAAACTCAAAGCCTTCATAATGTCGACGCACTATTGTAGGAAAGATAAATACTCCTTTTCATAAATCAGGGTGGCCAGCAAAATTTTAAAATAAAGTTCCAGGTTTTTCCCTGATATTTCAAGCAAAAAGGCCAATTTTTCCCTGATTTTTTTTACTTTTTCCCTGATTTTTCTGACCTCATAGACTAAGAACGAATAGAAATATTGGTGTTAACTACAGCATTGTAATATTTCCAGCTGAAAACTACTCATAATAAATATTTGCCTGTCTACGTAACATAATTATAAACATAAATGTGGTATGTTTATTAGTGATATCTTTTGTATCTCTCTATGTAATTTAACTTATGGTTATAAATGACAAAAAACAGATTTTCAAGTTAATTTCCAGTTTAAAAGTGCTAGTAGATAAACCTTATCTACTTATACTAATCCGCGTGTGTGCATACCACTTTTATTTTAGAGAGTGTTGTGTTTTTTCTAAATTTACGGTCAAAATCTTCTTAATCGTGGTCATTTTTTCGTTTGACCATTGATAATTGACGATTAGTATAATAGCACACGGCGTGACGTCAGTTATTTTTGTCGTATCACGGGGGAGCCATTGCATTGCATCCCCAATCGAATGCGACGTTTTTGGGGAAATATCTCGAGAACCAATAGGGATAACTGACGTTTTTTGGGTTCCGCGATACGGGTCACGGGGTGACGCAACATTTGGGCCTAAATTTTATTTGGTACTGCGGATATGACGTCATTGAAATCTTTGATCTACGATATCTCTGCAACGGTTGGTCGTAGCGAAACGATCCCATACATTTTTTTAATCAGTTTTTCAAGCTCTACAACATGGGTACGGTCTCTTTTCGAGATTTGGTACTTTAATTTTTCGTCACCCATTTTCGTGAAAACATTTTCGAAATTAAAGTCGTAAAAAATTTTTACGCGAGATACTAGTCTACTTATACTAATCCGCGTGTGTGCATCCCACTTTTATTTTAGAGAGTGCTTTGTTTTTTTAAAATTTACGGTCAAAATCTTCTTAACCGTGGTCATTTTTTCGTTAGACCATTGATAATTGACGATTAGTATAATAGCACGCGGCGTCAGTTATTTTTATCGCATCACGGGGGAACCATTGCATTGCATCCCCAATCGAACGCGACGTTTTTGGGGAAATATCTCGAAAACCAATAGGGATAACTGACGTTTTTTGGGGTCCGCGATACGGGTGACGGAGTGACGCAACATTTGGGCCTAAATTTTATTTGGTACTGCGGATATGACGTCATTAAAATCTTTGATCGCTGATATCTCTGCAACGGTTGATCGTAGCGAAACGATCCCATACATTTTTTTGATCAGTTTTTCAAGCCCTACAGCTTGGGTACACTTTCCATTTCCAATTCCGTAATTAAAATTTTCGTCACGGGGTACACACACGGGAACGCGTCGTATTTCTGCAGATTCTTTTCGAAATTAAAGTCGTAAAAAACTTTTACGCGAGATACTAGTCTACTTATACTAATTCGCGTGTGTGCATCCCACTTTTAATTTAGAGAGTGTTTGTTTTTTTGTTTTTTAATGGTCAAAATCTTCTTAATCGTGGTCATATAGCGGCAGTTCGCCCACGCAAGACACATTCACGATTAGTATAATAGCACGTGGCATTTGACGTCAGATGTTTTTATGATCACGGGGGAACCATTGCATTGCATCCCCAATCGAACGCGACGTTTTTGGGGAAATATCTCGAGAACCAATGGGGATAACTGACGTTTTTTAGGGTCAGCGATACGGGTGATGGGGTGACGCAACATTTGGGTCAAAATTTTATTTGAGACTGCGGATATGACGTCATTAAAATCTATGATCGACGATATCTCTGCAACGGTTGATCGTAGAGAAACGATCCCATACAGTTTTTTTATCAGTTTTTCGAGCTCTACAACATGGATACACTTTCCACTTACAATTCCGTGGTTTAATTTTCGTCACGGGGTACACACACGGGAACGCATCGTATTTCTGCAGATTCTTTTCGAAATTAAAGTCGTAAAAAACTTTTACGCGAGATACTAGTCTTATTATACTAATTCGCAATCGTGCATACCACTTTTATTTTAGAGAGTGTTGTGTTTTTTCTAAATTTACGGTCAAAATCTTCTTAATCGTGGTCATTTTTTCGTTAGACCATTGATAATTGACGATTAGTATAATAGCACGCGGCGTCAGTTATTTTTATCGCATCACGGGGGAACCATTGCATTGCATCCCCAATCGAACGCGACGTTTTTGGGGAAATATCTCGAGAACCAATAGAGATAACTGACGTTTTTTGGGGTCCGCGATACGGGTGACGAAGTGATGCAACATTTGGTCCTAAATTTTATTTGGTACTGCGGATATGACGTCATTAAAATCTTTGATCGCTGATATCTCTGCAACGGTTGATCGTAGCGAAACGATCCCATACATTTTTTTGATCAGTTTTTCAAGCTCTACAGCTTGGGTACACTTTCCTTTTCCAATTCCGTAATTAAAATTTTCGTCACGGGGTACACACACGGGAACGCGTCGTATTTCTGCAGATTCTTTTCTAAATTAAAGTCGTAAAAAATTTTTACGCGAGATACTAGTCTACTTATACTAATCCGCGTGTGTGCATACCACTTTTATTTTAGAGAGTGTTGTGTTTTTTTAAAATTTACGGTCAAAATCTTCTTAATCGTGGTCATTTTTTCGTTAGACCATTGATAATTGACGATTAGTATAATAGCACGCGGCGTGACGTCAGTTATTTTTATCTTATCACGGGGGAACCATTGCATTGCATCCCCAATCGAACGCGACGTTTTTGGGGAAATATCTCGAGAACCAATAGGGATAACTGACGTTTTATAGGGTCGGCAATACGGGTGATGGGGTGACGCAACATTTGGGTCTAAATTTTATTTGGTACTGCGGCTATGACGTCATTAAAATCTTTGATCGACGATATCTCTGCAACGGTTGATGGTAGCGAAACGATCCCATACACTTTTTTGATCAGCTTTTCGAGCTCTACAACATGGGAACACTTTCCAGTCACGATTTTGTGATTTAATTTTTCGTAACCTATTTTCGACACATCCTTTTCGAAATTAAAGCCGTAAAAAACTTTTACGCGAGATACTAGTCTTATTATAATAATCCGCGTTGTGCATACCACTTTTATTTTAGAGAGTGATATATTTGTTTAATTTTTACGGTCATCGTCCTCTTATGTGCGCGTAAAACCACGTAGAGGCGAGAGACACTTTTTTCACGATCATTCCAAAAGCACGTGGCATCATTTGACGTCAGTTTTTTATGAACACGGGGAATCATTGCATTGCAGTCCCAATCGAACGCGACGTTTTTGGGGAAATATCTCGAGAACCAATGGGGATAACTGACGTTTTTTAGGGTCCGCGATACGGGCGATGGGGTGACGCAACATTTGGGCCTAAATTTTTTTTGGTACTGCGGATATGACGTCATCAAAATCTTTGATTGATGATATCTATCCAACGGTTGGTCGTAGCGAAATGATCCCATACATTTTTTTGATCAGCTTTTCGAGCTCTACAACATGGGTACATTTTTGAGTTGCGATTCCATGATTTATTTTTTCGTCGCGGGGTACGTACATGGGAATGGTGGATTTGACCTAATGTTTTCGAAGTTAAGTTCGGTAAAAAGTTTTTACCCGGGATACTAGTTCTTCTATGTTAACAAAACAAAAAGATGATAAAAAGAAAGAAAAAATTAAACAGTTGCCTAAACAATGCAAAAACTAGAAGAAACTAATGAGCTAACTCAAGCCAATTGAGATAATAATACTAACTAGCCGCCAAGGCGGCGTCGCTCGCCGCCCATGTTCAGCATGCGTTGACTTCACGAAAAATAAAATTAAGGAATTGGCAACCGAAAGTGTTACCATGTTGTAGAGCTCGAAAAACTGATTAGAAAAATGTATGGGATCGTTCCGCTACGATCAACCGTTACAGAGATATCATTCTTCAAAGATTTTGATGACGTCACAGACCCCTCCCAAAAAAATTAGACCCAAATTTTTTGTCACCCCATCGCCTGTATCGCGGACCCGAAAAAACGTCAGTTATCCTAGAGGCAGATTCGAAATCAAATATCAAATATCAGTTTAAACAATGGTTCCAAAAAAACCCAAATTTCATGTGTTATTTATTTTTTAAAACAATCGTTGACAGTACAACAATGCACTCAAAACGTAGAGAGAAAAAAACTTTTTATTAGCTTTTGTTTTAAAAACGTTACGCGCTCTAACATGGGTGCTATCAAACAGGGGGGAAATGGTTTCTCTTCTTAAAAAGTTCACACGGAGGAGAGAAAAAAGGCACGTGCTAAATGAATAAATAGAATAAAAAAACGTTCGATCAGAACGCTTAACAATTAAAAGAAGAAATTAATTTATTAAAAGAAAAGCAAAAAAAAAAAAACATTTTGTTTTGATATGATACTCTTTTTTACCTATCGGTTTTTAAACATTTTGATTGCTCAAAAAAAAGTTCACCCGTCTCAGACAGTCAGGCAAGAATTAGTGGCAAACCGAACATATGCTGCCACGTTCTGCCACTGCTGCTTTTTGTCCAAAATATTTAATCAGTTAGTGACTTTGTATTTAGTTGATGTACTGTTTTCAAAGCCAAGTCAATGTGGAATATAAAACTAACAATAATGATAAAAACAAAACGTTATTCCTATTAGTTCATCAGCCAAAAAAAGTCACGTTCGATTGGGGGTTGCAATGTATTTGCTTCGAACTCACGTCGCACACAAAAAAAGAAATAATTTCGCTCATAACTTAATCTACCATTTTGCGTGACTTACAAACAAACAAACAAACAAACAAACAAACAGACAGAGAATCGGCTATTAATATATAGATTAATCAACTTCAGAATAACTGAAAAATACTTTTCCAGGTCAAAAAAATTCCCTGATTTTCCCTGATTTCAATGCAAAAACAGTGGTTTTTCCCTGATTTCCAGGTGCCTTAAAGAAATTCCCTGATTTTCCCTGATTTTCCAGGATCTGGCCACCCTGTAAATTATTGCGCAATACATGAAAACGAGGCAAGAGTTGTTTCTCGTCGCACTTGAAAAACGATATGGCGGAAAGTGGTCGTGCTCTAGGTTCAAAACAATCATATGGAAAACAATGTGCTGCTTGGGGATGTTTTAACAAAGATTTAATGGACAAAGGTGGCGAAAAAATATGTTCTGGATTGGCATTTTTTAAGTTTCCAAAAGATGGTAGCATGAGAAAGCTGTGGTGTAATCGAATCAAAAGAATTGATGGAAAGGACAATTTTCATGTCACTAGTAGTAGTGTTGTGTGTTTGGAAACACAAATTGACAGTTCTCCTTATTCAATTACCTCCATAATATTTTATACAACCTCCATCATGCAATGCTATATAGTTATTTGTTTCTGGGTTTGGAAAAACATTTTCCATTGTGTTATTTTCCCTATTGAGATTCACCGTTCCCATAATGCAGTTATCTCAAGAACAAATACTATAACTACCCACAATTCAATGCGACAAAATCATTAAAAATCCCACAAATAGTTTCAAAACAAACCTGGCGTTATTGGAAAAGCAGATGAAAAGTTTAAAAAAAACATTTATAACAAAGTATTAGTAAAAATTATGCAAAATGACGAAAATTTTCCCCGACAAATTATCCCCGATAAGGTACCTGAATTATGGGAGCGGCCAATTACATTTCCATGTTTAAATTAACTTGTTCCTTGCTTCATAAACATTAGGGAGTCTAACAATACTTAGGTGCTGTTAATACAGAAGCCGAGCCAGTCCGTTTGCAGGGCTAGCCCCCGTATAAACAGCCCCTTAGGGAAGAAAAGCTAGAAAACACACAGGATTTCGAAGACGAAAACGCTTTTAAGTGGCAAGATTCCATTATTAATCGAAAATTTTCTGGCATTTTGAAATCACCGATCTTTCTGAAAAAATACAAATTGTGTATTACGAATATTTACAAACACTTTTCTCAATAAATAAATAAATTCGGAAGAATTAAAAATTCGACAAGACGCATCTCCGTCAAAGATTCATCGACAATGAAGTAAGATGGAGGGCTACCTCCAAATCTGATACTAAAATAATTTATGAAAGTATTATCAAGTATTACCCTGAAAAGTTCACTTTGTGGCAGGTGACTGATAAAAACCCTTATGATTGATAAAAGCCAATTTCTACGCACCTAACAAAGTCTACAAAGTCTACCAAGTAGGCAGAATCGCCAAAAAACCAATGCGATGAAGAGCGTTATTGATGAAATAGTAGGTATATTTCTATAGAAATGCACCCCATTCGCAGTGTGATTTTTTCAACAAAATTTATAAATCAAAACGTTTTCTCTGTTTTCATATTGCAAGTCGGCTAATGCAAATCAAACAATTTACATTCATTTTTCGAGTCTGGTTTGATCGACATTAATATGTTATTCTCTTGCACAGCAAGGTCAAACCTTCTTAGTGTGTTTTTTTTTCAAAGTTTCAACGGAGTTACTTTGGAACAAATCGACCATGCAATCGTCTGTTGAAATATCCATTATTCAGTGTGCCCATGTATCCACCCCACCCTTGTTCACTCTGTGGTAGAACTTTTGCACACTTCTTACCGTGGTCACACTTACAAGTAACTTTGAACCGATATAGAGTGAGTTTCCCCGCTTTAAGATTCTTGGCATTGGCGCTCTCCTGATTGTCAAACTTCGTGCCGTTCATGCGCTTCGCCAAGCAATGGTTCACAGCAGTGTCTCCTTCATCAAAGATTCCGAGAGCAGCATTTAAGCTAACATCCACTTTGTTTTTAAGTTCTCCTACGACGAAAAAGAAGGAATTGCATTGTAAACTAGTATCTGGGATGAGAAAGAGGCCCGAGATTTTGTTGAAGAAACCTTTTAACAGGGCATTAACTCCCTACCATTTTTAGCTTTGCGCCGATACTCTCGGATGCACGGCATATCCGACGGCAAAATAACTCGAACACGAGGCGGCTTTATATAATACATTGCAAAAACGACATCAAAACTGTTACTCAGTTGACGCTTATCGGGAGCCGACGACATCAGAGACGGCAAAATTGCACCAGTCTGCAACAGTCTTTGTACACCGCCGTGATCCGGAATCCCGATATGCCGCTTAGATGGTGACATCAGGTTTTCGTGTTCTATCTTGTAATATTTATCTGTAAAGAAAATAGAAAGCATTATGGCAGACTTATCTCCCAGTAAGCAAAATCATCAAAACGTCACTGCGTCGAAGAGCATTATCACTGAAATGATGCGTATACTTCTATAGAAATGTACTCCTCCGCACTGATTTTTCAACAAATTTGCCCACTAGGATACAACATTGACAACAAAGTCCAGATTTTTTATTTAGTTGAATTCGAACACAATTTTTCGAAATTGCTGTTGCATTTAAAATTGGTCGTTCCCATAATTCAGTTATCTCCCGAATACATTACTACAACTACCACAATGCAATGCGATAATTACTTGCTTCGCATTATGGTGCAATGTTCGGGAGATATGTAGTAGAATATAATGAGCCCTTAGAATAATTTCGCACATAACAATCATAATGAAAGGGAAAATCATAGAAAGCAGTAACTCACTTGAATAATAAACTTCTTTACCAGGCAACCCAGTGTGTTTATTCATAACATAAAGTTTACTGAAGCTTTTGCTGCCGTATCTGGACATACAGCTATCCGTACGACTGCTTTCGTGAACGTTGGTTCCTTGAACAAATTCGTACGCACCACCTTGGTGTTCATGTCCTTCACAATCAACAGACCAGTGAAGGAAAAGGTCGTTTCCCTTGCCCTCCATGCTGACGGATAACGGGGAAGAGTGAGCAGGTGCGGACGTCATGTATGGCTCCACAAGCGGCTTGCCATTTGAGCCATCCAAAATAAAGACCTATAACAAAACAAGGAGACCTGTAAAGAACGCTCATTTCCCAGTGGACAAAGTCGTCAAAAAGTCACTGCGTCGAAGCGTGCTTTCATTGAAATAGTGTAACGTTGATATTTCTATAGAAATGTACTCCATCGCAGAGATTATTCCACAAATTTGTCCAGTGGGTTATTATATATAATACGAAAATCTTTTAGGGGCTAGGATCTCATTCTCAATCACTAATAAAATATAGCTCAAAGAATTGACAGAGTTTTCATGATATCTAGTTATGACCAAGACACCAGTATATACATTCAAAAAAACAATAAAACGTACCTTCGAATTATAGTAAACCGGAAAACCAGGTCCGGTATTTAACCGAACCAAAAAATCAACGACATCGTCGTCATTGTAATATCCGACACCAGGAACACTGTCAAATGAGAAAACGAAAGTAGTATAACCACGATAGATTGTGTAATGACCAGACTTCAAAAGCAAAATTCTAAATTTATCCCTAAGGGTAAGCCACCCGCAAGTAAATAAGAGTAAAGGTTTCACATCATTGATCTTCCCCCTTTCATGAGAGTGGTCACTCTTCCTTAACATGCCGGTTGTTGATCACAGGTTGCTTTTCTCTCACTAAACTTTTCAGTTGAAGTTTATATATGTCTTCAAAATAAAAGTAATTCTTCAAGAACAAAACAGAATTGCAGAACAAAGATATACAGGTCCAAAAAACCATGCATGTCATGATCGCAGTTTTCAAGGTGTAGAAACTGCAATTTGCACTTACGAATAAGTTTCGGTATCAGCTAATGTGTATTTCCACAACACCTTCAGAGTTTCGCCATCGATAGCAGTAATCGTTTCACTGTACCCAGCATTTACTAAGTCAACCACACCATCTTTGTTCAGATCAACAAGAATAGGAGGGTTCATGAAACCTGTAATGAGATATTCCAATCATGATAATGAGATTTTATTCAAATATTCTTGTGATGAAATACACTCAATGGTTGGATATTGGATCATACAATGGTTAAGTGAAGGAAGGGTGAGGTATCGTCAACAGCTGTAGTTTTTTTTTAACAAATACCACAATGCTTAGAATAAACGCCCCACTTCTTTTAAACGCTCCCTCGAATAAACGCCCCCCCCCCCCCCCCCCCCCCCCCCCCCCCCTCCCCCTCGAATGAACGCCTCTCTACAAAGGAATCAAAATAAATATATGGTAATAAATATATCTTTCTTTTTTTTTATAAAAACTGGAAATTTTCTTTCTTTATTTTCTTCTTAAATTTTAAACTAAGCATGGAAAATAGTTTTTTTTCGCTTGACAAGGATTTCTGAGCATGTCTGAACATTTCTTATCGTACACAATATCAACACAATCATAGGATCATAGATGATTCTTTTTTGTCGAGTTTTCTAAAATTTAAAGAACACCTCCCTCTTTTAAACACCTCCAAAAAATTTTGAAAAATTTAACAAACGCACCGGGCATTTATTCGAAGCATTACGGTATGTGTAAAAGAAATAAATTAACGCTTATCACCTTTTGCATTATCTTTAAGAATTGGAATCATGCTCATATTTCCTTCATATAAGTCTTGTAGTTGAGCAACAAATAGACTTCCGTTATGTGTTTCACCACCATTGCCAATAACCACAACATTTGTACCATTTTTCATGGTGTAGATGACAGGAGAAAAATAAGATTCGGTATTATCAGGTATACTTCTTGTCGCCAACACTAAACCAGTTCTGCCGGAGATGAATAAGATTTTTCCATTAAGACGTGTTTCGCTGTATGGTTCACTAAGATCATAAAAAGAATTGAAAAGTCATTGAAGTCATTATTTTTGAATAAATACAAAATGGACCTTTTGCCTGTATCCCACATGGTAACATTCATATCATATTCCGTAGATTTACATGTATAGTTGATTTTGGAGTCCAACTGAATCTTATAGATTATCTTAGCAATTATTGTCTACTAGCTGAATACTTTATGAAATTGTTATTACCTTTATAATTTTAGATTTCCTTTTTTTGCGCTTCACACAGTACAAGAAATAGGGTGGAAGAAACAAGTGTTTTAGAAGGAATTGGGTAAACAGTGGATAAAGATTCAGAAGCTGACAACAATGATATGAGAGGTATATATCTGATGACTTACGCTCGTGGGTCGCCGCCGTGAACCTGCAAAATATCCATGACACCATCACTGTCAACATCGTTGATAAATTGTGGCGTGTACAAGTTCATCATCTCATTGTGATATTTCGGATCTGCAATGTTTTAATTGACAAAAACATACAGTTTTATTGTTACAGTATTATTCATATTGTATTTAAGTACGTAAAGACACTTGATTTCATGTATTTGGTTTTCTGTCTTCATTTTCCTATCCTTTTATACATTATTTTTTTAAATAAAACTTACAAATAAAACATTGTATCCAAGGTTACAACACACACATAATTTGTATACATATTTTTCTTTTGTTTCAAAGCAATATGGGTTCTGGTGTTTCGTAAAGATAATGAACTGTAACAAGGTCATAAGAAAATCACCTCAACAATTTTTTATATGAGAATCTCTACAAGAAAGCCAAATATCTGTCTACCTCACTTGTTAGCCAATCAGATAAAAGTGAGCTGCTTATTCCAGACATTTCTTATTGTTCTGATGGGAACTTCCCACTGTTGACACTAGCACGCTGCAACCTTCAGTTTTATTAAGAACTCTCTTTAATTAAACCTCATGCTTTTATGAAAATGGAGTCAGTTTAAACACTTCAAACAAAGTTTAAACTTGGATGAGTGTGTATCTATTTTGTTAGTGTTGTGAATCAGATTTGTTTCCCTAGCATAGGCAGTCATTTTAGCTTACAAACTTTCGTTACTTCCTAATTGTTACATAAGAAATACAATGGAATATTTCAAAACAATAACAAAAAACACAATCCGTGATAACAAGATCAAACTAAATAATATTTTACCTAAAAACATCCAAATCATTTTGCCGTCTCGACTACTGACTGCTTCAAATACACCTCCACGGCCGGCACAGAGACAATCTTCAACACCATCATTATTCAAATCACCATTGCAATTTATAGCATAAATATCATGCCATGAGTAATGCACCCATAACTGTTCACCCGTCACACCGTCTGTTGCCATGACACCACCAAAGCAAGGGTACTGGCCATTATAATACTTCATGCAGACATCCCGTCGATCACCAATACTGCCATAGCTATCTAAACTTGTTACAAAGCCCATTACAAGGTCATCATGTCCATCCTTGTTTACATCTACAAGTCTTATAGCTGATTCAGTTTGAAATCTATCATGTGTGTGATGCCAAAGTTTTTTAATTTCAAAATCTGAACAGCTGTCTAATGGGGAAAGATTATTTGTCATATTTCGTTCATTGTACCGTTCATAAACCACTGGTTGATGCTCCTTGAGCGTTGTACGTGGTTGAATGTTATTGACTGCTAGCTGGATGAAATATGTGATAAGTAATGTAGAAATGGTAAACAAAAGCAACCATATGAAACACATGGCGCAGTATTTCGTTGAACATATGCTGACAGGTTTGACACGTTTTACACTCATTGCTTTCTTGAAAGTGAAGTACATATTCTTATTTTCGTCTGACTTGCCCTCAAGGAACTCCATCTTCGCAGATTCTGCAGTAAATAAATCTTCTTCGGACCCCGATAAGTCTTGCAGTTTTGATTTTAACTCATCATCGTCAGTTGCACTCTGCGTGGCAGCCTGATAAAAGTGTTGCAATGCCATGTTATATTTCCGTTGCATCTTTGGTTTTAGTTGCTGGAGAAGGAAAGTGTGGTTTAATTTGTGAGTGAATTGAATTTTCTGAAACAAAAAATAACAGTATCATTTCATAAATAGTTCAAAACATGCCACAAACACTGGAATGATAATCTATTATATACACAATACACAACTCTTCCAAACATTCAAGATTATCCCTTTAAAAACTGTTTTAAAAACATTATTATTGTAACCATAAACAAAATTACATATTGTTTTTTCGAAGTACTAAATTGCTTTAGATCTAATCACCATGATGATTATGCAAGAGCACATGCGTACTTTCAAATACATCAGAATTGTTTTTGTAATCATTGAAGATGTATTAGCACACTTGAAAAGACTTTCTTTTTAGATTCTTATTATAATGCTCACTGAGAAGCAAACAAAAATCCACTCAAGACTCACATATTACATACACTTCATTGGTTGATCATAGTCACTGATCAAAATAAAAACCAAGTTCAAGTACAACAGGAAAGCTAATAAATCTTATAACATTGTTATATAATGTAATGTACCATATCAGCTTGAGTCCTTTCCTTTTTTCCATTTTCATACAGATGACTTGTTCACCTGGTTATTATGCATATAGTCAAGTGGGGTAAAAACGGGACAAAATCAACGAACATTTCGTTTGTAACGTGACCGCTGCTCTTTCCGCTATGATTTTCTTTTGTTTTACTATTACAGGCCATTGTCTTAACGGAACACTAAGTTGTTTTGCTTGATAGCTAGTAATTTTTTTAAAAATCGTACTTTTTTTTGTCCCGTTTTTACCCTCCAAAAAAGGATAAAACGGGACATAGGGTGGGTGAATTCGGGACGGTGTCCTTTGCCTTTTAAATCGAAAAGGCAAAAGGCCCTGGGTACGAGGTTGAGAAGTCTCATGAGAGTTTAAAATAATAGCATGTGTCTCTTTGCACAGGTGTCCCTTTCACAATATGTGATCATTATAATTCAAGCGGAACATTGTCCCGTTATTACCCTCCGTGATTGATTTTCTTGCGGGTAAAACGGGACACGCTTATTTCTCGTGCAGTGGGCAGGTTTATTGAAACGGGCCCTGGGTTTTCAATGAAAATTATTACGTAAGCTTCTTTTCCCGGTGATTTCAGATTATTATTCAGATTATCATTCACCCGCATCCAGAATTCTTAAACATCATAAATGCAGGATTGACTGGATATTGGTGGATAAATAACACTAATTTTCCGATCACCATTATGAAGCAATCGGCTGAAGACCTGGACTTGGAAATGTGTACATAGAAAGTTCAATATCTACTTTATTGATTATATTATCGTAGTTAATGTAAAACGTGGCTTTTTATTGGTTTTATAGGGTGTCCCTATTTACCAACCTTTTCTTACTGTCCCGTTTTTACCCCACTTGACTATACATTAGTATCCCAAGTAAAAGTTTTTTACGGGTTTTAATTTCGAAAACAATATGCGCAAAACCCGTGTCGAAAATAGGTGACAAAAAATAAAATCGCAGAATTACGAACAGAAAGTATACCCATGTTATAGAGCTTTTGGTTACGGAATTGGAAACAGAAAGTTGTCTCTTACATGTTGTAAAGGTCGAAAAACTGATCAAAAATATGTATGGGATCGTTTCGCTATGATCAACCATTAGAGAGATATCGTTGATCAAAGATTTTGATGACGTCATACGACACGTCATCCAAAAATATTTAGGCCCAAAATTTTTGTTACCCCATCGCCTGTAAAAAACCAAAAAACATCAGTTATCGCTATTGGTTCTCAGGGTCACATATACTAGTATATATCCCAGGTAATGTTTTTAACTGTTTTTTCAATTTCACAAATAATGTATATCATTATCCTGCTTTCCTATACACTGATCCTGTGTCAAAAGATGATGAAGGAATGATGAACAGAAAGAGTCTTATTCAGCTCAAAAGACAGATTTAAAAATGTTTATAACATAATATCATCTGCATATAACATAATTATACCATTACTAAAATATCACCAATTAAAGCTTTCTTAAGTTAAATTAAATGACGTATCTGACACATCTTACTATCATCGCTCCTTACACTGCAATTGGCTTTCCTTACTATAAATAAAAATCAAAACATATTCCAACTATGTAGTTCCAACAGTCAACTATAAAGTTAATCGTTTGTAAAAACATATATCAAATAAACATAGACATCACCCAGAGACATCAACGTCACAAAATAAAATAGGTGAGAGGTTTATAACCAGTTTAAACCTTGGTTGACACGGCAGAAAAAGTTTTGAATTTGGCCACTCTGTATATCGCAAGAAAATGTTCTTCGGCAATTGCTGGAAACAGCGCAAAAATAGCAAAAAGGGAAAATTTGCAGAAAGTATTATATTTTTATATACATAGAGTGCCTGCTCCCCTTACTGCTGTTCCGCTTGCCGCTAACTTTGAGTCAAATGGTTTATTTCCTTCATTTAAAGACAACAAATCAAACCAAACTAATTATTATCTAAAAGTATATATATTCAGCCATTGTTATGGCAAGTTTCAAAGTGAATTGCCAAATACTTACTGATTAATAGAGTAAAATCTAACACCAGGCCGCGATCATTGTGAAAGAAATACTAAAAATGGCTTCCTCGAAAAATAAATGCTTCAAAATTCAGTTTCATAAATAACGGAGCATGTTGATTCCTTGTTATTCCTCTGCTGTCTTGAATGCTACCAACATCTGAGATTTTATCCACACAAACAGTTTTCTTGTATATATCCTATACGCGAGTAAATCATCTAAAGTTCACAGCAAGGTAATTCTGTAACCACGTGTTTTTTTTCCACTATAGCAACAAAATTTGTTCTTGTTAGCACTGATTTCAGCTTGATTATTCAAACAGTTAAATTTTTTTTGCAGACATTCAATTAGCGTGAAATCCCACGTTGATAATATCACCCATAGATTTATCGTTCAAGAAAACGTGAAACTAGTTTCGTAGACCTTTTCACCCAAAGGACCCATTGTCATTAAAAAATTTTTATTGCCTAAACACTTTTTATCAATTGCAATTTAAACTTTTTAGCAATTGCAACTTGAATTCTGTAGGATCATTCTAGCGTGTATCCTCCGCATGTTGAAAATCTCCACCACAAGTAAGAAACAATTGATTTCATATGTTGCGAGTGTAAAAAATAACTCAATACATGTTGATAATTACATTCGCCGCTCATGCTTTTAACAAATTAACGATGTCTGTGTTTATTGTATAATTACTCTGCAGGCTCACAATAGGGCAATTCCCATCATGTGTCCAGATTTTTGCGATCAAAAGTTGACTTGTCAAGACAGCACTATTGTTTTCTGAAAAAACTTCGCTCATAAAAATATGGCTGCCTTCGAATTGTAAACGGTGAAGGCATACATTTTTATTAAGCCTGTGGTTGTCTTATATCTGCAGAAGCAAAGGAGGAAAGCACTTAAATTGAGAGAAAAGGAATTAAACTGTTACTATGAACACTAAGTTCCATAAAATTTTGTTATTTGCATCACTTTTGACGAACGTGAAATTAGTTAGCGGAAAGAGGAACAAGTTAGCGGAAAGAGGAACATCACCCCAATGATGTTTACAATAACAGTACTTGTTATCAATGTTATTCTCCTTGTTTGTTCTTGTTGATTTAGTCTCTAGAATGACCAATGTGGTGCTAAAGCCGTTTAGCTGTGTTTTTATACGTTTGCATTGAAGAATTTGGCAACATTATAATTAAGGCCGTTTGTAGAAAATAGTTTGGTTCCCGTTATCGTTACCTTGAAAAATTGAGTCGGTCGGTCGGTCGGTCGGGAAAAATTTTGTTTCTGTATTTTTTCCATAAAAAAGTTATGTCTATTTGGCAGCCATCGTTCTAAAAAACGCTCGTTCGGGATTTTGGGGGGAACAGAATTGCTCACAATATAAGCAAATGAGATGAATAGTGAAGTTTAGTGAAGATTTCTTTCATGCACTCTTATCCGCCATTTTGAAAACGCACGATTTGAAAGAAAATCGGGTCATAAATTTGGGAAATAATCCCGAATCCGCTTTACTTTTACGTGCTCACTGCACAAAAGAAAAATGGGTGTCCGACTCTCAAAGTAAGACATTTTTTAGGGTCGGTCGGAGAACGGGAACCAGACATTTTCTTATGAGCGGCCTAAAGTGAGCGGTAAGAAGGGGAGCAGGCACTCTATTCTACAACATCTCTTAAGATAACGAATTTCAAGAAAAATATTTTGTGCGTGTGATAACCAAAATGCATGCAAGTTGGCATATTTACCCTCACATCATAGATTTTTGCTTGGCACATCTCTACAATTTAAAACAATTGCAATGCTAGAAAAAAAATGACAAACATATAAACCAAAGCAAAGACGCTAACAACCAAAAATAGCATAAAAGTAATTTTTTCATATTTCCTTGTTTAAATATGTTTACATATACTCTTATTACGGGTAACTTGATATTTTTAAAATGCACTCTGTGATTATCGAGTGTATGATAGTGTATGATGAAAAACAAAACAATATTAACTACCCTCAGGATTCAATACGACCAAATTGCAATAGAAATATTTACTGCCATTTGTGTAAACTGACTCCAAGAGGATAAAGAATTTTGAAGTATAGCTGATTTTAAGTTATATATCTTAACGCCTCGTCATGAAATAATCCGAAAAGGAAACAAGTCAATCAAAATACAAAATAAACAGCCATGTTTTTCGTTTACTTCTGTATAAAAGGCCGAACACGTACACACTTTCTGCGTGGACGGCCCGCAAAAATGGAAATGAAAAAAATGAGGGCGAGTATTACAGCTTACATTACGCCCCAACACTGCGCACACGTTTGATATGATTATAAAGACTAAAAGATTTTAGAAGATTTCTGAAGTCGAAAAAATATCTTATAATATTTATATTGAAATTGTTAAAAATCCGTGATATGATAACAATGATCTGAAAAAGAACATTTTCAATTAATAATAAAGCAAAAAAATAAAAAAACCCAGCGCATTACAAAAAACGTCACGTCAATAAAAAATCGTGGCAACGACTGATTTATTGAAAAACAAAATGAATGCTGGCCTCTTATTATTAATTGCAGCGCATCATGAGAACATTAAAATCATATTTCGAAATAATTTGGTAATTTGAACTTGTAGATGATTACTTAACATTGAATATTAAATTAACCCAGTAAAAAACATATTATCAGAGCAAACATAATCCTACTTACCTCAGTTGGGCTTTTTCCATTGACTTCTTTGCTTGTATTTCTTTGTTTTTCTCGAGCATTGGAAATACCATCATCACTTGTTCGGATTTTGGCTTCTTTGTTCAATTGCTGTCTCAAGTTTGTATACATGTACGCTGTCAAGTTTAAATGAAGAGCAAAAGCAAAAGGATATATATGATCTGATTTTGTGAAAATTGAAAATTGTTTTCTCCCGACAACTCAAAATGAAGTCATGGTATATTATAATGAAAAACTGTAAAAAAAAAAGTGCAAATGAGCTTTTTTATTTTATTATTATATTTTTTTTGATTTATCACATGTATTATATTTCGAAAAAGTTTAGTGAAAACAGCTGTCACAATGCAAGCTTAATGAGGGTTCGTTTTGAATAGCAATATTAAGATTGTGTAAACACAGGACATTTGATGATTCACGGCTCGTCATCATTATAAAACCTGAAAAAAATAATAAATAAATAAATAAATAAATAAATAAATACGTTTCGTTTCGTTTTGTTTTGTTTTTCATTTTCAGTTTTTCATTATTTGATAGGAGCAGTGTCTTGTCTTGTTATATTGGTTAAGTGAGAAAATAGGAATTTATAATAATATGCAAGGTTTTTTTATTATTATAGACTCTCTCATGAACGCACACGCTACAAGGATTTTTATCTAATCAAGGCGGCTAAAACGTTATTATCATTTTTGTATTCGTTTTTGATTGCTCTGACGCACGCCCAAAGAAGTCCATTTCACACCCGAAAAATTGAAACAACCTTGCATTCGTAGATGCCCGTTTACTTAATAGGCATTTACCACAAGCTTATATTTTTAAACACTGTATGTCAGCCATATTAACGCTGCGTGCCAAGCTTATAATGTTCAAATTGCCATTACCTATTCTGCTGGGAGTCACAACGCACGTTGTGGAATCTTAATATTGCTCTGAGCCTGGTGTTCATTATTTAAGAGAGTATATCAACCTCATAGTTTCCTAACGAGCTCCTTATTTTTTCTGTTAAATTTCTATCTTCTCACTTTTTAATGTATGCATACCTCATATTGATAGCCTTGTTATTTTGAAAACCTGTTTTTGACACTCTGTTTGATTGATAGGCTATAGTTCACATCTTATTGGTTCATTTTATTTAAAAAAGCACACTGTTTCTTGAATTGTGGAAATTCTTTCTTTCAATTTCAGCCTGACCAGTTCCTTAGCATTTACTTATTTTATAATCCTTCTTCAGCCTCACAACCTCGAACCCAGGGTCTCTTGCCTTTTCGATAAACGGATAAGGCAAGAGACCCTGGGTTCGAGGTTGTCGGCCTCCAGTTCCTTATAAAAGTGTTCCTTATAGTTAAGGCCATTAGTGGGTAAACACATCATGCTCACTGCAGCTACAAAGGATTTCGTCATAATATGGTTACAAAGTTGGCGAAGTTACAGTTTAATAGACATTTACACAAAACTCGAAAAATGTCTTAAAGAGGAACATTTTGTATTATAGTCGGGGCTTATTTCCCAACCTCGAACCCAGGATCTCTTGCCTTTTCGATATACGCTATCTGTATATCGAAAAGGCAAGAGACCCTGGGTTCGAGAGTGCTCATTTACATGACGAAGTTAAAGAATATCGATAAAGCAACCGGTATGTAATTTCTTGCCGGTATAAAATTCGAAGCACACCTACCATACTGTTTGTTTGGTTTTGTTTTTTTTAAGAGATGGGAAATATGAGACCGGTACGAACATCGTACCTGTATGTGATAAGTTTTCTTTACATCACACATGAGTAACTACTTATGTGTGATATGCTACACTAAGGGTGAGAAAAAAAGCAAATTCTTCCGGTAAGGTAGCATAAGAAAACCTATGCAAGCAGAAACAATGTTCAATCCGGTATTTATCTTAAAGACTCCGATCGGGTTATCATATGGAATATTTAAAGTGTAAGAAAGTTGTTGCAACCGACGTCTGCATATTTTATTACGCTGTGCTCGTTCACGTTTTTTGACTGTCGTTTGTTCCGTATTGAAAGAATATCATGGCCGAAAACATTTTTTAAGAATATCTTAAAAATAATATGCAGAGTCAATGCACCTCCTTCTCCTTTCCTTTTTGAAGGCAGAGATACCTCATACTTTGACCCAATCAATGACTTACTGGCTTTAGAGAAAAATTCTAATGTTCTTTTATATAAAGAATTAGCTACTGGTGTTTTTAATGCTTTTAAGGCCGGTTTTCAGTTCATTCGTTGTGGTCGCACGAATGAGCGATCTGATTTTTGATTGGCTGACGCAATCTCATTCGCCTGGTAGTTCAAATCATTTGAACTACCGAGCGAATGAAAAAGCTGTTCGATCAGTCGCGCGACCGCAGGGAATGAACTGAAAACCGGCCTTTAAGTCCATACTATAACTAAGTATTGAAATAAAAATATTCTATGAATAGGGCTTCAACTCAAAATACAATTTAATACCTTGCCGAAGATCTGAGTTCGTGGTTAGTTAGAATGGAGGGCTGACATAAGAACAAAGGAACACTTGCATAGAAATACGAAAACATCTGTATTGCTATGGATGTGAAGACAGAAAAATAACATTTAGAATTAAGTTTCTTTAAACAATGTGTAAAAACCAGAGACATTATCTTTTACTTGGAGTGAAATAAAAGCTAAGTTGATAAACTTATCAGTGGTTTAAAGGAAGTTAAAAAAAAAACAAAGTAAAAACGTTAAACCTTGAAGAAAAATGTTATTGGTGCTAAAAGCTTCGGGAAAGACAACTTTCGTACAAAACAAAAGCATTTTATTGATCAAATATATTTAGCCATTCTGTGTAATCGCTTCCGTTATTTTGTCCTTCTTACATAACAAGCTGTTATATTGTCTCCCATTAATATTGCAAAAGTGCAACGAATATTTAATGATCTCAATTTTTTATCACAATAAAATAGATTTTAAACGTACCGTTTCTCAAAATGAATGTTCTTCAACAAGCTGAGATGCATACTAACAGAGTAATCGTTTTTAATTCATGAAATGGAATATCTTCATTAGCGTCTGTAATCATTTTCAACACTATTAAAGAAAGTTCTTCACCACAAGCTTCCAAATTCATTATAATGATTCTTGCTTTTATTTGTTGTAGACACCGTGGTGGAGAGAACTTGGATTTTTAAAATAGATACAAAGTAGTTAGATTAAAAATGCGAATTCATCTTTTCTCAGCCAAATTTCGTCATGACTCTATATGCAGATTTATTTGCATCTAAAAATTTAAAAATTTTAAATAATCTCGAATTCCATTGAAACAAGCTTCGCTTTGTCAGTTTGGAAAACTGATTTTAATCGATTTCAACAACTTAAAAAAAAATCAAAATATGTCTGTAGGCCTTTATGGATATTGTGACGTAATTTCCGAAAAGGTCTACCTTGTTTGTTTGGCAAAATATTAGTTTGACTTTTCAGTTTTCAAAATGCAAACACGTTTATGTGTCTATCAATCATAGCTTAATGGATAACCAAGTTGGACCAAATATTCAAACTATTTTATTTCATAAATATTTGTACGTTCATTTGACTAAATTGATTTCGAATTTGCCTCTCTTTTTCACAATTCGGGCAGAAATGAAGCTTCATATTGGTGATTTTGTCACAAAACTAACAAAGTTATTCTTTTTACAGAACTGTGAAAAACAATAGTTCGTAACGGTAATAATATACAAAACAAATAAATCTAAACTTATTCGTCTGAAATTTAAAGATGTGCCACAATGACATATCTGCTCTCAGCTATATATAATCATAGAAATATGTATTTCTATGATATAATAAAACATTCTCAAAAAACAATACTGCCAGATTGCCCAATTTTGGTCAAATCTGACAAAATGCTTGTCAAATTCGAAATCAGCACCTTTCAACTGTGATCAAAAATTGGTCCAAATTTGGACCGAATTGCCCAATTTTGTTGCAACCTGAAAATATTACTTCCAAGGTCGAAATCAACACCTTCCAATTGTTTTTTGTGCAAATTTTTTTGTGAAATTTGGAGAACTTAGTCTAAATTTGGCCCGAATTGCCCAATTTAGTGAAGTTATTTGATAGTTCCTATAAACCTGTATAAAAGTTTTGGTAAAACACACCTTAATTTAGTTCAGTTTAGACAGGTAATTACAAAGTGGGGCAGGTAGTTTACAAAGTGGATCAGCTAAAAATTACAAAGTGGGGCAAAATAGTTACAAAGTGGGGCAGAAATTACAATGTGAGGCAAAAATTACAAAGTGGGGCATAACAACGTGCACTTCATTTCCTCGCCTGCCGAGATGTTTTTCATCATATGTACCAAAGAAGGAAACTTGCTGAATACTTCTCTGTATTTCCCTGCATTTTTTCCGTATGAACAACTTCTATGAGTGTGTACGGTATTTTTTTAAGAAACTTTGGTTGTTATATAGTCAATATAGTTTTGTGTAGTTCTTGGGAGAAACCTACTTTTTGAGGACTGCCTCCACTAAAGGTTTTTACATATTATTTCCAAAAGTAGACCTGAAGACCTGTCTCAATATTTTCATAGGCAAAGAAGGATCTATTGATGAACAAAACCTTTGAGAATACTTAATATTTAATCATAGATTCTTTTTTTATAAGAAGTTGTACTGGATCACAATTTTAAACAACAAACAGAAACGAACAAGCTCAGGAAATATTTCAGTTTGTTGGTATCTGTTGGACTTGCTAGATGATTTTCTTAGCTTAAACTGAAGCTTCCGTGGTCAGAATTAAAAACAAAAACAAAGCAACGTATGCGATCTTCGCCACTGTAAGGGGAGGAAATTTTTACATGTTCTCATTTCAACAAATTTCAGTACGAGAGGGTTGGATGAAAAATTTTATGTCAATATTTCTATGAATTTTCGTAAGTGCAAATCATAACAATCGAAAATTAGAAAAGGTCTGAGACAGATATCTTTTGTAAAGCAAAAAAAACAAAACAATTTCGAATGTGTATCCTCAAGCATACATGTGTCAATGTCATAAATCGACGTTAACCCATCGTAGAATAAATTTAAGAAGTGTTGTAAACAAGGATAGCTCAGGCTGGAAAAGACTCGAAAAACACACAGATTTTTGGATTTTTGCTAGTTCTTTATTTGAAATCGTTTATGTAACATTTGAAATCGTATTAAAACAGGAGAAGGTAGGAGGGTTTTTCTTATCAAAGTTAAAGTGCTTAAGAAGCTGATTCAAAATGATAACTCTATTTTCCCCGTGTTTGAATTAATTCGTTGTTGCATGTATATCAATTTCAAAAGTAACCCATAGTAACGAAAATTCAAACAAAAAGATAAAAAAAGACATATGCCATAAAAACACATCAAAAGAAAAAAATAATTTACTTTTTTTAGTTTTATTATTTCTTTTCGGTCGACCATCTTGTTTCTCATTTGTCCCCTCCTTAGGCTTATCAATACGTTTAATCAACCATTAAATGCTTTCCCAGTAAGTTGCTAGCTTAATTTTCAAATTTAGAAGTGTAACACAGCTAGTCTTATATAAGGCCTGTAATAGGAAGTATTGTAAAGCGCTAATATTAAGTATAGCGGTAATTCTGTTTAAGACACTTTTAGTGGGCAGTGCTATTCCATTTTCATTCAAGTTACTTAATAAATATTCTTCATATATCAGCTAAATATTCATTATTCATGATTATGTGTTCAAAGATTTTGCTGAGCTGTGCGACTTAGTAGCCCGCTCTCTCTCTCTCTCCATCGCACTTGATATTTTTGTCATTTTCAATAATTCTTAAAGTTTTTATAACTGAAAAAAAAAAAGTTGTAATGTTTCAACAAACAGTTTACATGATTTTACATGAGAATCTTAATTTTTTGTTCATGGCTTATAGATTTCATAGGTCAAAAAAGGATGGTGGTGGTGGTGGATGGTGAAGGTCAACTCTTAAGGGTCGATTAGGTTACGGTGCAAGTTTGCTTTTTCTACCTTAAGTGATGAAACTCTCTTTCACAAATTTTGACCGAGCTTTAGCTATGCCTCTAGATTTTAGATTGATTGATAACGCTAATATTTAGGAAAAATAATTTAATATTTTTTTTCAAGGTCCTGAACGAAAGTATTATGGAACCCCCCACGAAGGAGAGATGTGATTGACAAAGCCGAAAAAACAAAACGCATTCACAAAAACAATCTGTGATTTGTCCCCTGTCGCTCAAATATTCATGAATGAAAAAGAAAGCAATACAAAATAATTTCTAAAACTTTTTTTCCCGATCACAAAACATGCCAAATGCTGAAAAGATAGCTCATTCATTTTGATTGTTCTTTTAAACAATGACATATTTGTTCTTGATCGATTTCGACCGTATATGCTGTTAGTCTATTTATAAGGAAGTTATCACCAACGATTTCGATTTAGTTGTGTTGAGCTCGTTAGAAGATGGTTTTCCAGCAAAACATCTGTTTAACGTGGTTACGAAGCACTTGTGGTGTAAGTACAGTAGCGTTTGTTCGTAGACGTATAACAGCCATATCTTTAGCCTTGCTTTTTAATTAAAAAAGAACTTAGAGCTGATTCAAGTTTAATTGTATTAGTCAAATATTGAATTAAGGGGAATGTGTACGAAGTAGTACGCATTCGATACCAAAAACTAGGCACCAAGTAAAATTTCCTGCTGGACACTTCAATACAGAACATTGTCTTCAAAAACTGTATTAGCTCTTATCAAGGAAGTCTTTTCACACACGCACGCGCAACAATTATCTAGAGCTTGCAATACGTTTCATTTCGGAAGTGAGGACATGCATAATTATGTTTTTTCATACGAAGTGACATCCGTGACAAACTATGTATTCCCGCCTCATTTACGGTATCGTTCCGAATTGACCGTAAAATGGGTTTTAATGATGGAAACTTACATGTAGATACTGTGTAGGGCAGGCGTTATGTTGGCGTTATATTAGCGTTGTTTTGTAAAAATCAGAAGCCCGGAAACCCATCTAAACATTCCACCATATAGTCACTTCAGCCCGGGCTGACCTGTTTATGCGCGGGTACGAGGAATCGTTGGAAGTTGTTTCATGTCCATATAATTAGTCTCTCCAAAAAAAACTTCTGCAAAAAAAGCTTTTATTCAAGACAATACAGAAATACAGTTCTTATTACAAATCCCACTAGAAAATTTCGTGGAAAATCACTGCCGGAAAGTACATTTTTATAGAGAAAAAAGACACATTATTTCAATGAAAATGCTCTTTGTCGCGGTGACATTGTGTTGTCGCTTTTTCACGTTTTTTACTCACTGCGATAATCTTTCCATTAAAACAAAGTTCGCATACAAAACTCCATCGTGTTTTTACTGTGAATTATTCAAATGAATGAATGGAAATTTGCTTCACGTCATTTATTTTTAAAATTTTACTCGCTCCGCTGTTTTCATAAAACCATGAGCGAAACTGTCTTAGGTAGTTTTTTCAAAAGAATTGACAAAAGTGAAACCTCGAAGCCAGGGTCTCTCTTGCCTTTTCGATATACGGATAGCGCCGTCCGTATATCGAAAAGGCAAGAAACCCTGGGTACGAGGTTGACTAAATTGAGATTATGGAATTTACGACCAGCTGTAGAAACAATTTTTAAAGAAATATCAACCTAGCCAGCACTTTCTCCCCTCCATGAATATCTGAGATGGAAGTAGGTTTAAAGAAGAAACCTGGAATCGAGGTTGTCAAGCTACCATTTTACTGTGACAATAGTCGAAGCGTTTGTGTGAAACCTGGTTTCCAGGTGATTGAGATTGTGTTTGTTAATCAAGATACGATCAAGCATCAGCATGACGAGAAAGTCTGAATGAAGGAGTCATTATACAATATTTTGCTCTTTTAATCCAAAGAGAAATAACAAAGATTGGCGGGAAACTTTAGGGGGTGATCACCCGGTAAACTGAGCTGCTGGCTCCGTTAGGCTTTACGTTACTGCAATACTTTTTATGATCACATGGAAAAGTAGCAGCTCGCTTAACCGGGCTGAAGAATTGATCACGTGATACTTGTTATATTTTTTCAACTTCACGTCGTGTGTGCAATTTCATCCCGGCAAAGGGGGCCAGTCCGGTTGAAAGCCATCACATGAGAAATTCGTCAGTCCGTTCATAATTGACAATTCGTCAGTCCGTTCATGATTGACAATGTTTACTGGATAGCTTCTCGATTTTAAAGCCAGGTTTTCACGAGTTAATATTCTTGACAGGTTACTGAATAGTCGATCTTCTTCATCGGTGAAACGTTGCATTTCATCAAAGGTTGTTGTGATTTTTTCGCTTTGCATTGTGGTACTTCCAACTGAGTTAACGGGCGGATAAACGGACGAAATAACCACTTTCCATTTTTTTAAAAATTTCATCCAAGATGCAATGCGATATCATTCATTGTAGAAGTGTTTTTTTCTATTGTTTTTCGTTTCGGAATTGAATGCTTAGCGTTTTATGGGGGAATCGCCATTTATTTACGTTGGTCCTTCGAGTAATCTCCATTTGAACATGGTTGCTAACGTATAAAGGCATTCCCAATCGTTCAACAGCAGAGAATCAATAATGGTAGCAGAATAGGTAAACTAAAAAAAATACAACAGATGTAAAAAGAAAATGCGCCCATTCACGCCATTCACCATTCAAATGGCGTATTGACCCTGTTATCAGAATGGATGCTATGTCCATTTAGTGAACTTAGAAAGGCAAAACAAAATTCCGATTAAAACCCACATTTCTTTTATAACCATTCTGTTCAATCAAAAATGAATGTAGCGACGTCATCGATCAATGGTTCTTTAAATTAACGTCAACAATGTCTGGGGGAATATATAATGAGGAATAGGGAAATTCCAAATTCATCTCATCAAGAATAAAAGTAAAAATCGGTTTTAACAGAAAAAAATTTGAAGGTGTGACACACGTAATAAATTTCGAGGTAACGTAATCGTTTTTGCTTGAATTTTATATCGCATCTTATTCGACGTCGTTCCCAGGGCTTCTTGCCTTTTTGATATACAAACGAAAGGTAAGAAGCCCTGGGAACGAGGTTACCTATCGCATCGTCGAATTTTGTGCTCTCACCCGTTCATCTCATGATGAAAACTTCATGACCTTTTATTTATTCATTTGATAATATTTGTTTATTTATTCAAAAAATATTTACACACAATATTAATATTCAGTCCAAAACACTGTTTTTATTCTTAGAGACCAGATTGTGCTAGTCGCTCATGTCGGAAAACCCTTGAAAAAAAATGTGATTTCCATTTGTAGCATTTTCAACTCAGTTTGGAAACGTTTTCCTACACAAAACTGCAAAATATTGTTTGGCTAACAGAGTTTATAGTCGTGATAGGCCTCACTATTCAAGCATATTTACGGGCCTTTTCATTGGTTCTTTATTTGCTTTTTACGAAAACACTTAGTATTTGAAAATTCATAAATACTGCGCATGTGTATTCATGTTTTGTTAATGTTGTCATTATAGTCTAGTGAAGGGGTTCTAATTGGATTGTGTGTGAGACTTTTCTGACGTAGGACAGGACTGAATCAGAAAATGCTATCTTTCCCATAGATACTACAGCATGAAAAGCGGAGCAATTCAATTGATGAGAGTATACAGCATTCCTTTAGGGACGCATTATTAAAAACCCGTGTACTTTTAGTTGCAATTGTGTTAGTGATGTTACATAGACCACTTCGTTATTGCATTTATCTTGAAGTATGTTTGTGTGGGCATATATAACTTGATGCAGTAAAAATAATGACGAGAAAATTAAACGACATATTACATTTATATTTATGGATATTTCGTCCAACCTCTGTGGACATTATCAACGTATGAAAATTTATCTGAAAATAACGTATTTCCTCGAACGAACGCCCTGACTGTTTATAAAATATTTTACATTTTATAAAGGGCGTTAATTATAGAAACTCCTTACTTTCGGGAAAAAAAATGTTTCAAATTTCTCATAGTCATCAGGTATAAAGGGAGCAAAAAAACTTATGTGTTTATGCTACAATTGCATGAAAATTTGTTTCTGTGTTTCCAAAACTTCTCATAACATGCTCAACTTCTCCATTCTGTTTTTCTTCATTTTCTTCTATTTAAAGGGGAGTTTCACTCATCAATTAATAGAATAAAAAAACAGATAAGCTTGTGTTTCCTCCATCTTCTCTTTTTATTCATATCATTTCTGTAAACATTTGATAAGATCAAAAAGATTTGAGATTTTTAAACAAAAACAATGAGAAAAGTTTTTTGTTTTTTTTTTCATGTTTGGATAAAGCTTTTCTTTTTATCTTCTTTCGTCTTCTTAAATTTTCTTTTTCTTTTTCTATTACGTTTAAAACGAAAATAATGTTTGGATAAGCATTATTGCCATTTAAAGTATTAAATATTATGCTCTTTACAATATTCCCTTCAAAACAACATGTCGTCCCTTGAAAGTTGTTCTTATAACTTTGGCCCATTAATAATTTATCAAAAGAACTGTCTTAACTTTTCTTTCTCTTTCTGAATGTCTCAACAATTTTATTTAATATCTGTCACTTCTTTTTTCCATGGCATAATCATTATCTTTTTGTCTCATTCACTTTTCTTCATCAGTATTATTTCTGGAGAAAGTCGACATCACAAGTTTTGGCCACCGTAAGAATTTTTGCAACGGTTTCTCTCTCTTCAAGCTCTTTGTAATAACGCAGGACAATGTTGCATGCCTTCATAACTCCAGCTTTGGCAAGCAATATTTTCAATAAACCAGAAGTCACTGAACAGAAACGCCACCTTCACGCAAGAAATTTAAATGCCAAAATAAATGTTAGAAAAACGTCAACAAAAAAATAAAATCGTATTTTTAAAAGATAGCATCAAAAAGTCCCCAGTCCACAGACAAGAAAAATAACATCCTAGTGTTAGCTACTATCTAGATTTCTGGAAGTATTCCTTACCTACGCAAACATAATAAGTAAATCACATCAACTGTGCAACTCAAGAAAATTGAAATTTCACGCTCAAGCCAAATCTGAGAATCCCAGTGGACAAAATCGTCAAAAACTCACTGCGACGAAGAGCGTTTTTATGGAAATAGTGTGCATACATCTTTAGAAATGTACTCATCCGCAGTGATTTTCAGCAAATATTCTCACTGGAGTATATTTGCACCAAACAGGTACAACTATAAAGGCAGTTTTCCACTAGGCGAAAAGTGTCGCGGTGAAAAACGTATTTGGAATCTCATTGGTTCACCGAACCGAGAGATTATTGCTCCGCCAATCAAATTACAAACACTTTTCGCGCCGCGACATTTTTCGCCTTGTGGAAAACCGGCTTAAACTTTATTTCTTGGTGTTGGTGAGGTCAGGTCAAACCATCATGTCGCTTACAAAATAAGTTGACATTGATATTAGAAGGTGTGGCCGCACCAACTTAACCCTAGTGGGCAAATTTGTTGAAAATTCTCTGCGTTCGAGTGCATTTCTATAGAAATATACACAGTATTTCAATGAAAATGCTCTTCATCACAGCGACTTTTATGACTTCAACAGAAAGTCAACTTACCCGATTTCCGTTTTGATGAGTTAGTTTATTCGGTTTGTCAACAATTCTTCCCGTGCTGAGTTTCAGGGCCATAAGCATGTTACCATAACAACACTTTTCATTTTTTCACAAGATTTTGCTGGAAAATCTGAAGAGTTTAACAATATATTTTGTTCAGCCACCCAGTGGTCAATATTTTGAAAAATCTCTGCGAAAGAGTGCATTTCAAAAGAAATATACACACTATTTCAACGAAAATGGTCTTCGTCGCAGGGATTTTTTTGCCCACCGTGACATGTCTCTTCACACCTAGAACGTAAAATTTTAAATAAGAAACAGGAGGTCCACTCAGTAGAAACAAAATAGTGTCATTTTTTTTTTGGTTCCACTCGCCCCCAGGGTGGTGGTGGTGGGTGGGAGGATGGATTTCAATAAGACATGATTTAATGCAATTCAAATGTAATTGTAGTATTTAAACGGTGACAAAAAAATGAAAACTTGACAATTTCACAATTTCAGACTGTTTTACGAGACATAGAGTATGTGCACTTTATGTGCATTTATAAGGGTCAGTGAGGCCATGTTGACGGCGTTTCATTTCAGATATTCCTTTGATACATTTTATTTGTCTTGAGAAACCAGATTATCAAAGTTTTATCGTTGCAGTCAACAGGTGGAAAAGCTTTTGAAATTGTGCAATATTTATGCAATAATAATTGTAGCAAGCTTTAAAAGATGCAGAGTTAAGCACATAACGATTAAGCCAAGACTGAGATTTGATTTCAATTCTGCAAAAGAAAACATCGAGAACACATTATCTAAACGTGTCATTCCAGTTAAGAATAACCTTTGAATCAAATCTTGTTAAAGTAAACAAATGAATAAATAAATAAATTAATATGTAAACAGCCTGCACTCCTGTCACACTGGAACTTCAAAATTTATAAATCTTAACGAATGTTGCAGCTAAACAGCTGCATTCCACTTTTATTTTATTTCACCTGTTAATTGAGTCATTAGAGATGCTTATATTCGTTTTTTTTTTCACATTAATGAATTTATTGTTAATCAACTTGTTAGTTGTGCCTTGTTGGTCTGTCAAAAACCTGTCATCTTATGCATCAATCGAGTTTCGAAAAATAACGAAGAATGAATTGTTACAGACCATAGGCATAGTCAGGGTCAGTCAAAAAAAAAGTGGAGGAGTACAAGTTTCGATGAGGTTACTCTCTTTTTCTTTTTCTACATTAAATGACCATACTCTCCTCCACTATTTGAACTAAGTTCTAGCTACGCCTTTACAGGGCGTATACATCTCCCCTCTAAAAGATATTTCTCACTGAATGCCTGTGTCTGCTTCCATTTCTCTTCCCTTCCTTATGGCAGCCTGCACTCTTGAAGTTTCACCAAGCTTCCTAAATGTTAATAAGAATTTTTTAAGTTGTCATGGTAACCTTTGTCTCTTCTCTTCTTATTTTTCTTCCTTTTTCTTTCAACAATTTTTGTGTAATGAAAAAAAGAAGGAAAAAGGAGTGGAAAGGTTGAATTAATTTAACTTGTTGCTATTAGTTTCGTAAACAAAAATACATTCTCACAAAAACAAAATCTAAAACTTCAAATATTTTAATTCTATTTTTCTTTTTCCGTTTTTAGAGAAAGTTCTCCCCCGTATACTTGCCATTCCACGAGCCTGGACGCTAGTTACCGGTCTCTTCGATTCTTTTGTTTCGAATGAACGTTTGGGAAAGTAACCAAGAAAATTTTATACTTCGAAGAAAAACAAAGAAAAGGTGAGGAGAAATTTACCGACTTTTCGATAAAAATCATTGAGATAGCTGCGAATAAAACGGTCCTGATTGGAGAAACTTGCTGAGAAAAGTTGGACATTTCAGAAGATAAGTATCAAACAAGCAAGCAAATAGGGAAACCAGTGATGTGCATTCCTATATTAAGACAACAAACTGTCACCACTCAAATGGCCAAAATCCCAGGATTAACTGAGCAGCATGTGATGCAGTCAATAATTGTGATGACTTCGAGACGTCTCATTGAGTTTGGAGACAGGTTAGATAAAACCTACAGAGATATGCAGGAGAGCGAGAGGCCAACAAGATACAGCAGGGAGAGACGAAAAAGAGAAGCAAAAGCTAGAAGACGAAAAGTAAGAAATAAGAACAATCATGGGGACGAAAGTCTTTTTTCTGTGTTCTGTTCTCAAACTGTGATTTTTCTCTTGCAACTTATATTCTAAATACTGAAAGTTGCATGGGAAACAAAAAAACATTGAATATATGTTAACGAAGCAAATTCTGTTGTTGATTGAATTTTTAGGGCTTTAGGGGGTTTGTTGATTTTCTGGTTACAAAGTTTGAGAGGTGGACAATTTTTGAAGAAGTCGTTTTATTATCATTGCTTGACTGTTGTTATTTGTACATAGTAATGTATAGATTTTTTCTATTTTGACATTTTTTCCTTGTGTCTGGAGGTTTAATTTGCAACTTTAATTTATAATCATTTCTGCCTTAACATCTCAATATCTGGTGCAACATTTTTTGGAGTTTTTTTGAGGAAAAAAAGTCTTAATCTGAAAAACACTAGTGTGAAGGAATCATAGGAAATAGCAAAGGTCTTCAAAACAATTCTGAATTTAAGTGTCTATGCCTTTCCACAAATTTTGTTGAGTAAATTATGTTAGTTGTAAATACAATATTTTTAAAAAAGAATTTTTAAAACTCAAAAGTTGTGTGCATGGATAGACTTTTAAAAAGTAGAGAACTCTTGTGTTATTGCGAATTAATCTATAATCTTGTTTCTAGAAATCAAAAAATATCTTTTAAGTAGCTCAGTTTTCAGGTCTTTACCAATTCATAAAAATTTAGTGTAAAAAGGCAAAATATTGTTTTTGGAAAAAAATTATTTCTGATTTATTATTATTATTGTTTAATAATTTTTAGTTTTTTTTTCTATTTTCATTATTTCGATATTTTTTTGTAAAACCTTTTTTGCAAAAATCGATCGACCCAGTGAATTATATAACAGAATTTTACATGTTCTGTTAATTTTTGAAATTTTAATTTTATTTATGTCTCGACAACGTCATTTTGAATACTAGAAGGACACACCCCCCTTGAAGTGACTTTTACCACTTAAAATATCTTAATTTTGAGAAGAAGAAATTCTACACTAATCAAAAAACATGTTATATATTTCAACTTTTTCCTAGGTTTTCAATTTGAGGTAGTGTGGTTGAAAATGTCAAAAATAATCTTATGATATTTAGATTAAATGTGGTCATCGATCATTATTTGTAGGAAGATATTTCCTTATAAATCTATATCATCAAAATATATTGCTACAAATAATTATTGATGATCAAACGTAATCTAAATTAAAGATTTGCAACAATGGTTTTTTTCTTAAAGCTTTTTTTATTTATAGTTTCCATGAAAACAATAATCTTTTTGTCCTGGCAATGACTATCGATACCAAGATATAGCCAACATTGTATATGTAGTAGATATTGTAATATTGTAAATGATTTTATACCTGTTTAATTTCTGTTTTTAGAAATATTGTTTATTATCGTTGTGTTACGACAGCAGGTATTCTATATTGGTCAATTTATGATTAAAAATGTAAAAATTTTGTGAATACAAAAAGTTTTTGTTTTCTTTTTTCCAACCTACCGAAACATTATAATTTCTCAGAATATCATTTATATTGCATTCCAGTTGCCTAAAAACATGGTTTTCATAGATATTAAGGCAATGAGAATGCATATCTAGTTTATACGTTTTGAAACATTTCGTTTATAATCCCACTTTTAATTCTTCTTTCTTGCGATCACAATATTTTCTTCAGTATCTTCAATATAAGATTCTGAAGGGACAACTCAATCCTGATCAAAACGTAGATTTCTTGCTGATTAGCTATTAGTTGTTTCTCATAATTACCAAGGAGTTGGGGTAGGTTTATATGTCTTTATATACTATAAGTACAACGAAAATTAAAATAGAATTCTTTTTTTTTTTCTTGTTTTAGTCCATTATGGAAATCCTATCACAAAATAAAAGACAGAAAAATAAAGTAATAAGTCAAATATATGTAATCCCTTATTTTTGTTTTTAGTCCAGTAAATTGGTTTTATTGTAGTAAATTAGCTGCAGTGAATCAACACGTTATGAGTACTACTCTATGCACCGCTACTTCAGAAATATCCAGGCTGTACTAGGCTTCAGCCAGGAAACAAAGCTTCAGAGGCAGTTGTTACATTCTTCTGAATAGTTATACACAAAGACGTTGCCTACGTTACGTTATCAGACTGAGTAAACGAAGACATGTTTAGAAGGGATTATTGATCAATCATTGCTGCAATCATTATTGAGGCTGGTTTGTATGTTAGAACAAAGTCCATGGAATAACTAACTAGCCGGCTATTTTTGTTAAAATCAGTTGATCTTTTTGTTCATACTACAGTACCTGTAAGTCAGCTTTGTTATTTTATCAGGTGACAATACAATACCATTTTAAGTACTCTCAAAGGAATCGAGTTATTAAGGCTTCATGATCGGATAACAATATTTAAATACGGTCACGTGACAATATCGATGCCAAAACTATGAAAATAGCTGACCCAAACATGCTAAAGCTTTTCTTTTACTTGTTGTTTTTTTTGTTTCTCAACGAGTTAGTTGTTCTATGAATTTTGGTTTGACATTAAATTACTTTTATGGTAGCCAACACCGTGCTAATGCCTTGCTATCAGTGGGATGATTAGAATTTTTAAAGCGAGGCGATACTGGTTGACATGTTTAAACAGCAATTCGGGAGAGGTCTATTCATCTTGAAACGTCAAACCTCATAATTATTCAGCTTGATAACGAGGCTATTGTGATGTAAAAAAAACCCAAAAAGAGAAGCCATTATATTCGAATGCCATTAAATTATATTATTATAAACTTTTTTGTCCTGGATTTTAACCAAAGAATTTATACGAATTTTCAAGAAGCAGTCCCCATAATTCAATTATCTCCATAATTCAATTATCTCTATAATTCAATTATCTCCATAATTCAATTATCTCCATAACTTGTTATACAACTACGATTCGTGCACTTTTATAATTACTTGTTGTTGGCTTTACAAAAAGCGTTCCCCCATCATGTCATTGAGAATATCAGTCTCGTTCGTCAAAAACCTTTTATTTTTCCATTCAGGTTAATGATCGGGTGCAGCGATGGTGTAGTGGTTAGTACCTTTGAGTGCAATCGCTGCGACCCGTGTTCGAGTCCAGTCATGTCGTATCTCAATACACCACTCCGATGCGCTTTAAAAGCAGCGTGTCAGCCCATTAGAAGCCATCGACTGACTGCACACTGGCCTTCGGGCAAGTTAGAGCAATGCTATATGTATCTCTGGCGGTAAGTCAACTAATAGTTGCAAGTCGGCGGGCGGAAGAACCAACCATTACGGATGGAAGCCCAAGGACTAAAACTCCCGTTACTTACATCTGGACCTTAGAAAGACTCCTGACTGACGCTTGATATACTATAATGTACATAATATTATACAGGAAGTATAACTTTCATTGTTGCGACTGGAAGAAGTCAGAAGTTATTTGGCTTACTTGGTTTAATTGGCTAAAAAATATACAGTAGTATATTTTTCATAGTGTCTCAGAACGTTGGAAAGCTGTTTTTTTTCAAAGAGTAGACCGATTTTCAAAAAAAAATTTTTACATCAATAGGAAGCCCTTTTTAACATCTTTTAACTTGTATATTTTTGTGAAAAATGAAAAAGTGTTTTTTGAAAAAAAAATATTGAAAGTATCTTGGAAAAATGTAATTAAATTTTTCATGGTTGATTAAGGGAAAATTTGATGTTTACTGTTTCACTTTAAATCTTAAAGTTCAATTCTGATTGGTATTTTGCGATTATGGCACCCTATAAAAGCTTTAACGTTTTAACGGTACTCGAGGAACATTCACAACTGCCTTTCTGATAAAGTTCAATAATCCGACGCAAACTTTGGAATAGATTTATAAAGCTGTAAGCCCTTTTCCTTTTCACATCTACGGATCAAGAGAATTAGTTTAAAGTTTAAAAATTTTGAATATTGAATATTGAATATTGAATCAATCACCCACCAAATTAGACGTATGGTGGGTGGGAAAAGGTGAACAACAAATTTAAAAGCAATATACCAAAAATTACTGGTTTCAAGGGAATTTCTGACGTAGTGGTTATGGTTATGGCCAATAGCAAAAAAAAAAAAACTTAAAAAATTAAAAAATTGCAAAAAAGAACTAAAAAACATGGTATCAAAATAAAGGCCATTAACATTCACACAAGGTTTTTAGTTACATTCAACCATTACGCTTACAGAGAAGTTAATTTCTCAATCCTTTTCCGACATGATCGCACTAAATTACGAGTGTGTATACGGTCAGTTCTTATCGTGAAGCCCTTTTTTGCAACTTTGTTTCCATTGACATGTTTGATTGTATAAGAAAAACGCATGGGTGGGTATTATAGAGATGGTGGAATAATTAAAGCAATTCAGAACAGTAAGTTAGTAATATGAACGAATGATGAAAAACAACGGATGATGGAGATGATTGGGAAAAAATACAACGGATGATGGAGATGATAGGGGGAAATACAGCAGCTAATGGAGATGATGGAAAAAATCACAATTTTACGGCCGTTTTGGTTACTATATGTACAGACCTGAAGGAGAAATGTCAAAAGGAAATCTAACCTCGTTGCCAAAGCCAACTGTCTCGTTTTGAGATAGGGATAACAAGACTAACAGCCGTACCAAAGCCAAAATTGACTTATTTTACATAAGGTAATTCGTAGAAGTTGCTATGAAATCACACTGAGTATGATTTTTCTTACTATTTGCAGTTCACAAAATTTGAGGAGTTGGGTACGAGGGTGGTGAAACCAAACCAGTTGTCAGAAAACCAGAAGATAACAAAAGATTAATAGAAGCGATTTCATATTGTGTTTTCGATCGCAGAACACCATTAATATTTCACAAAATTTCTTATTCTCAACTTTTCTTAATTTTACAAAGTTAGGAAAGTTAAATACACAAGTTCTATGTTTATAGAGTATGTTCATCTGAAAAATCGTAACCATTACATTAATGCGGTGAAAACACTTATAAAAATATTTGAACAAATGAGGCCAACCCTGAGCCTTACCCTCACTAACCCAAACATATTTACCAAGGTTTACACCGTAAAGCCTGATGGCAACGAGTTGTCAGACAAACATATTTTAAGTCCAAGATTTTGATGAACATCGACGTGATAGAGAAAATAATTACCAAAGTTCTATTAAGTCTGTGACGCCCTATTATTCCATCAAACACCCCCTTGTCACCAGCCAATATGTCAACAATGTTTTGGTGTATCAGATCAAGATTTCTTTGTATAATTTGTATGTCCATTGAACAACAAACATGAATAAGGACAGATTGTTTATGGAAAATACTTCGTTTCATTAAAAAACAACAATAAAAACAACAACAATAACAACAACAATCAACAACAACAACAGCAAAAACAACGGCAGCAAAAAGGGACAACTAGATGAAATATAAAGTCCAAGTAAAATTATCATACAAGCAGGAACAAACCCATATCAGTCGTGTAGCAGCTGAATCTTCATTTCTCCAGTTTCTCATGTTTGTTATTATTCATCCTGTTTAAAAGTAACTTGTCCAATCAGAATTGCTCAACAGTCATACTTGACGATCTGATTGGCTAGTATTCTTTCTCTTGTTTTCATTGGTAGTTTTCTATTATGCAGCTGTATATTTCATTTTCTCGTGAGAAAACACTTGCATTTCAATCCTCTCTATCTTTTGCTTGGATTACATTTGTCTGGGTCGGCTACGACTCAAGTGAATGAATAACTTTAAAAATATATCTGGGTTATTTTTATTGACAATATCTCCATTTGTCCATGGTACACTTGTCACGGATTTTATTTGGAAAACTGACTTCGATGTAGTTTGTCGATATCTTCCAGAACATATTTTTCCCGCCGAAAATGAGAGCAGCCATTATGAATTTCATGTTTTAGTGTCCAGACTGTTTCTAAATGATTATGCAACCATTATAGTGTTTGGATGTACACAAAAATACGTGATAGCTTCTCGAAATCTGAAATTCTCTCACAATAGATCTTTCCACCGTTGTTTTCTATCGTCTTGTAACGTTTGGTTGTATTGCTATTATTCATGGAATATTGGTGGAAGAATTTGCAAAATGAGAAGCCAGCATTCCACAACAACATACATAGCAATACGACATAAGTACAGACACCAGGCGTAAGTTACTGTCCAGATATGAACGAATAAAAAGTCTAAGATGGTACTTGTCGGTTAATTTTCCCCTCCCCTCAAATAAACGTGTTAGTGATAGGGTTATGGTTAAGTAGGGGGGGTTGGGGGTTAACCAAAAGGTACCGTTAAGACCCAAGAAACATTTATAGCTTTCAGAATTCTGTAAAATCAAACGAATTCCAAAAGTCAGCATCTGAATAGATTATAACCTTTAAAAACCTTACTGTGAAAATCTTTACAATTCGCATGAAGCCAAAACTACCTAATGTATAGGCTTGCAAGAGTTAACGCTATGATAAAACATGACGACACTTGTTCAACACATTTCTTTCATTATGTGAAAGCTTTCCTAAATACAAGGCTTTTGTATAAAATTAGACAAAAGTTATGTTGCAAAAGCTCCACTCTTCTAGACCATAATTTCCATTAGAAAAGACATTAATGATAAGCGTCAGACCATGAAATTTGTTCATTTCATTTTTTATACAACATTTGATTTTACATATCTTTTTATCTGATTTCATGCTTTTGTTTTTATCAGAATTTGAAAGATAGAATATGCTTCGAGATGTTTATTTTGAACCTTGACGATGAAGTTGAGAATCGTTTTTCATATTTAGGGCAAAGAATATCACTTGAAGACAATTTTAGACGAAGTGTTAAAAGTCTATCCCTAACATGAAGTAGCCTTTCTTACTAGAACTTCTGAACTTAGAACTTCTGAACTTAGAACTTCTGAACTTAGAACTTATGAACTTAGAACTTCTGACTTAGAAAATTATGCCTTGGATGTAACCTCATACCCAGCCATTCTTGCACACAGCTGGCAACCGAGAATAAGAAACTTTTGTCACTTGCTTTTACACCAGTTAAACATATACTTTTCTAAAAATTTCAAGTAAATAAAAAGTTAGATGAAATAAAATCAAAAGTCGTTCCAGTGACATGTACAAGTAGATGAGAAGGGAAGGCATTAACTGGTCTATACTATTATCGGTTAGAGGTAGTAATCAATTGACCCGCTATTAGACATATCAATATCATGTCAATACTTTTACTTAAGAATGCAAGAGCTTTCATAAGTAAAGGTCATTGGATTTACATTAGACAAGGCAAAAGTTGGACCGTATAAACTATACCTTAAAGGGCCTCAAGGTAGCTGATCTCTTATGTACTTGTGTCTGTCCAAATCAGTCAAATCCTTATTTGGATTAACTTGTCTTGTCTGGGAACACTCTTTACTTCAGTACCGTATCTTAATTCTCGTCACATAAAGTTTCTATTACATTATTCTACAAAGTATGATGTATAAAAGCCGACATTCCTTTGTAGAGTATCATTTGTCATGGAGGCATTTGAGCTTTGTGCCTGTCCCAGCCAACTGAGATCTCGTTCATTTTTGCTGGGATCTCGCTTAAGGGAGGATGGTTTTTCTGTATGATTCCCAATTACCCCGCCTTGCCGGGACAGGGTAATATTTCATGTGTGAACAGTAATTCAAATTTTTATATAAACAATAACATAAAAATCAACCAGGGATGATTTTCACCCCGGCAACACGGGACAAAAATTTCATATGATCATGATTCAAAAACTGCACCGGTGGGATTTTCATCTCACTCTGCCGGGGTAAAAAGGGCGAATTTTGAATAACAGAGTGGTTTAGAGTGGTTTAACGAATAACGAATTAACCTTAAACGAATTTACAACAAACGAAAAATAGATGAACGAAAAAAAAAAAAAAAAAAAAAGGCGTAGTTTGGTTCATTCCTATTTTAGAATAATGGTATCATATTTCTGTTGCCTCATAACATTCTTTCATCATCTTCGTCCGAATCGGTATTCTGATATAGTTTCTCGTATTCCTTCATGACTCCGTTCCGTCGTGTTTGATAATGGGTTAAGTCGATTTCACACGATTCATGGTGCGTTCTGGAACGTGTATAATTCACCGACATGTCCAGTTCATACGTTTGCCTCCGTGAAGAATTAAACGACGGTTGATTTTGATTCTGTGGGATATTGATACAAAAACAAATTGCAGAAATCTTTTTGAGTAACTCTCTTCGAATTTTCGTGTTTATAAGTCCGTATAAAATCGGGTTTATTGCTATGGACGTGTAATTTATCAGATTTCCCGTATAAGTTAATTCTTGGGAATGGCAATTTCCGCAGGAAATATTTGCAACCACAAGAATGATATATGTAAGCCAACAGATGATAGTGACAAAAACCAGCGACAGAATACGATTTGCCGCTTGAACGTCTTCACGAATCTCCGTCATCTTTACAAGTGACGTTTTCCTCTCCATTTCGCTTTTAGCCATGCGAATTTTATGGCGCAACGACTTCTTATTTTGACGTGCTTTTACATACAAGGCTATATTCATCAAACAGATTGTTACCACTGGCAACGAAAAATTAACAGACAATTGAAATATGCCGTATTCTAATGGAAAATCCATCATGCAGTAGCCGTCAAGGACTTGTACAGCTTCGTCATCTAAAATGACGGGAATAATGGACGTCACGATGTTATAAGTCCACACCAAGGCAATAACTGACGGCGTCAAGTAACGATGGTGGACGATTCTCAATCTCGTGAAGGGAAACATCACAGCTGTAAATCTTTCCGTAGTCAATAGCAACAAACTGCTCAAAGATGACGGTAACGATATCCAAAACGACACTTGCATGACGAAACAAGCTAATTTTCCTAAGAAATCAATCAATCAATTAATCAATTAATCCACCAAGTTTGCAAATAAGCAAATGAGAAAATGTTTTGTAATTTTTGTGGTTTTTTTTGTTGCAACCCTATTCCAATGACATCATACATTTCTCTAGATTCAAATCATGCTGATGAATCATGCTGAAGCATATCAGCAAGAACTACTTACCATGATAAAATATCCGTCGAATGATAAAGTCCACGTCAAATGGGACCGTCGTTGCCGCTGTTACCAAGTCACTGACGGCTAAGTTGATCACGAATATATGCGCATACGTGGAACGTAATGTCGTTTTGCTCAGGATAACGGTGATAAGAACACAATTACACAAGACTGATATGACAATTATACAGACCAGATACACTGCTGCAAACGTTGAAAATGACTGACCCATCGTGTGACCAAGGTCCCAGACTTCCCCATCATCGTTGTCTTTCAGGATTACCACAGGAGAACAATTTGATTGTGTGCAGTTCATTTTGCCTTTCTAAATGGCGGTAGAAGATTGGTACTTGTCGGTTAATTAACCCTAACCCGTATTTCACAAAACTCTAGCCTCTGTCTGGTGACAACTTATGTCTCTCAGTCACGTGACAACCTAAATCTATTTTAGCAGATCTCAGGAATTTTATCAAGCCTTTTATCTTGTCAAATTTTTTATTCAAATAAAAAAAAGATCACTTACATCGCTTTTCTGAATTGTTACTTCGTTTTTAGAATGAATTTCTAAAGAGGTTTGTTTTTAAATTCTTATCACATTTTCTTACTTTAGGTTTTCATCTCGACAGCGAAAGAAAATAATTGTCCAGCATGTTTTTCATCGCAACACTTTGTTGAACCGTATAAACATTTTCTTAACTTCCTGATGTGAATCGCAGTGGACAAAATTGTTGAAAAATCACTGCGAAGGAGTTCAATTCTCTAGAAATATACACACTACTTCAAAGAAAATGCTCTCTGTTGCAGTGACTTTTTTGACCATTTTTACCAACTGGGATCTCACGTTTATAAAATATACTGGGAATAAATTTGAGCTCGTTTTCAAGCTGAGAGACTAAGGTTTTTGAGAAACTCATTCACCCAAACTTTACCAGGTTTGCAACACGTATTTTTGACTGTCTGATATTGCCAAACGATCTTTACTCTAAGCCATAAAATCACGTTTCTGAATTATTCACCTTACTTTCATGGGAAACATTTGTGTCGAAGATTGCCTTCTGGGTAACCCATTAGTTTGTAAAATTTATCTTCCCTCCGTTCCTGGCCTATCGAAATGTCCAATAGATCGTTAGCTATGACAACAATGGTGGTGATTATTGAAAGTATGTTTATCAATTTAATTCCGTGAATTCAAATAAATATTGAAGTTTATCATCAACTCCGAACCCAGGGTCTCTTGGCCTTTCCAATATACGGATAGCCGGCGAAGAAGACCCTGGCGCTGCTATCGGTATATCGAGCAGGCAAGAGACCCTGGGTTCGAGGTTGGTTTATCATTTCAATTCTTCAATATTTACCTTTCACATACAAAACATTCCTTTATAGTACGTGCACACAATAATACTTTAGGCAGACTGGCAATAAAGTATTTTATATTAAATTTATTATTTACCCAGTTGACACCATTAACCGACGTCGAGAAAACGTCGGGGTTGGTTGCAACTAATATTGCGACCTTAAAAAAAAAAAAACATTTCAAAATCCTACAATGGTTGGAAGCTTATATCGTGACTAGAGTGGAATATACTGTAATTTTGTATTTATGCTATTAAAATCATTTATTTACTTGCAACCAATTCTAAGGTTTTTTGGACGTCAAAAGAACGTTACATTTTATATTCCACATGCATGCAAGTTAGTTCGTTTTATTTTTTAAGGTAATTATCTTGAAAACCATGAAAAAATGTGTGTACCATTATCTATTCATTTGGATCAAAGGATAGAAGAATGCCTGAATGAATTAATATAATCCAAGATTAAGACAGAAACGAAAAACGATGGTTTGTGTCAACTGTACACTGCACACAAAGTTTTAAACGATGTTTTAAAAAGCAAGCAAAAAATTATATTGAATTTGTTTTTTCATTTCGTTCTTTTCCATCTTAACCTACTCGAAATTAAGTTGGTGATTGTGATATTAGCAAAATACATTACAACATGTTTAGCTACAGCGCATGCGTGCGTACCACCTAATAAAGAAGGGCTCTTACAGTTATCGAATCACTCTGGCAGATAATGGACTTCACAACGTTTACAAACAATTTAGAATTCTGAAACTCAGAGATTCTCGATAATAAAGAAGCGATCATCCAAAAATAGCAAGATAACATAATCTTGAAGGTAGGAAATTTTTTTTTTTTACATTGTTGTTGGAACCTTTTAATCTCCTCAATAAACATTAGATTTTGTGATTTGAATAAAAACACAAGAACTATAAGACTTCCCATCATGGAGAGGATAGAATGATGGAGAGGATAGAATGATGGAGAGGATAGAATGATGGAGAGGATAGAATGATGGAGAGGATAGAATGATGGAGGAGAGGATAGAGGTTGAGAAGCGAAAAGATTCATTTCATCCTAACATAATTTGATAGATTAGAGCGCTATTTCAGAGATCGAACCCAGTTGTTAGATAAATGACATTGGAGTACAGCGTAATACCCAATGGGCTAATATATGTTGAAAAACCACTGTGAAGAAGAGTATTTCTTAGAAATGTACATAATACTTTAATAAAAATGCTCTTCACTGGAATGACTTTGACGATTTTGCCCATGGGTAAAATTCATTTTCAATCTTAAATGTTCGCTTGGTCATTTTACTTTTTTATTTTGAAAAGCTTCACTTTATTCTCTGCGCGAAATTCGAAAAGAAGTCTATGCAACAGAATTTCTATTTTGTCGATCGAAGGAGGATTTTTTTGTTCCAGGGACAAGTCTCATCGTGTCACCACTTTCTGAAAATTATTGCAGTACTTTTTTGATAAATAACCATTAAGTAACCAATCAAAGTCATGCATATGTTCTTTAAAAATATTTACATGTGGCATTAAAGTCTTAAATCTTCGTGAAGTACAAAAATTGATGCAGGAAGACGAAAAGCTTAAACTCATTGATTTCTATCCAGAATTATGGGATTCCAATAATAAAAATGAAAACAAGAAAGAAGAAATCAAGCTAAAGCTCGTCGATCAACCTTGATCAGAAATACACTGCCGGAAATTAAGAAAAACTTTTTCATTCCCTTCATTTTTGCATGTGCAGGAAGTGAAGAAGGCAAATTTCCACAGCGCCGAGGAAAAACCGAATGTTCGTTGACAAGAAATCTGTTTAAATTTTTATATTGTCAATAGGCGGTAGACACGTGAAACATTTCCAGGCGCATGGCATGGGACAAGTCGCATTGCATGCGCCTAAAAGAACCCCCCGTGTCGTAATAGCTGAAAGGATACTTGGGACCGGGATGCGTGCAATGTTTATCATTTTGACCGAGTCACATAGCTACAGGAAGTGTATCGCGCGCCAGAATACACTGCCATCTCGACGGAGCTAAAACCGAGCTGTCCTGACGTACGCGCGGCTTTTTACAAAAGTGCTTCACATGCATTATCTTAAGTATACCAGGTCTAACTTCAGATCATCAAACTTTTCAATGAAAAATCTTATAACAGGGTTTGGAAGAGCGAGACATCAGGTGACCAAATGCTCACTTTCCCAAACAAATTTTATACGGAGAACTTTTGATATGCTGCAAAGACGGCGACAAAGATTTACGGCCGAAATTATATATTTGTGTTTGAGTCAACGAGAAAATTATAACACATTATCTCGTTCGTTCAAACAAAAATAAGAGACTTTCAACTAAAACGTTTTGTGATAGCAAGACAATTTGTCAACAGTCTTTGACGTAACAACCAAGAGACAGGAACAGGAAACAACATGTTTCTCCATAGTAGATTATTTATTTATTTATTTAAAAAAACCTAACATAATTATAGTCTTCTTGTTCCATGATCAATTATACCCTAAAAAAAAGTAACATTGATAACTCAGGCAAGTGAGTCATAAACATGTTTCACATAGTCAGGCGCAATCCGCTTACTCTGAATGTTTTATTTGGGCATCTAGTTTTTATTTGGGGAGGTAGTTTTTATTTGGGCAGGTAATTGCTACCTGAAAGTCTGATGTTATTCCTATTTGGGCAGGTAGTTGTCGATCCATCGTTGTTGAAACACTTACATTCTTATATTATTTAAAGCCATTACGTTTCCTTACAAAGGCCGAGTTAAAATTCACGAGTTACGAGTAGGATAGACGAAAGCCCTTACTTTTTAACGAGCTGCACCACGTCTTCGTCGGTTAGTTCGTGCTCTTTCCCGACTTTTTGTGGCTGATGCTTGACAGAAGCTCCCCACACCAATGCACTAACAGACAAGAGGAACCCAGATGCAGACGATATCAGGAGTAAATCTAGCGAACGTATAAGGACTAAACTAACTAGCATAACAGCCACTCACTATTTGAATTCCTTCAGTATACTTTTATGGATGTTATCGCAAAAATTTTCCACGGTGGTTTTTCCTTGTTGAAGCACAACCGGTGCCGTGTAGTCTGGTAGCTGTCCTTTTGGTTTCGTGTAGCTGAAGCAGGAAGAATAACAGCAGTGGAAAAAGGGATATTAACGTTTCAAAAACAAATCATTCACGTGATTTGATACTCAATATAGTACATAGACACGCCTCTTAAAATGCATAGAATTCTGAGATTTTCCGTTTTACCGGAGTTCTCAGATAGAAGGCAGGTTTTTAGAGAACGAGAACAGAATGTTCGAAGCAGTTCGAAAAGTGAATACATACACTGACGTAATGTTCCTAAAAAATATTGGTTTCTCAGAACATGGTTTTGCGAGTTCACCCATGTGATGGTGTGTCAGCGTACATAAAATAGATAACTCACATGCGAACTAACGCCAGGTAACTCCAAATCTTCTCGAGTAGATCATCGAAATTCCATTTGTGATGAGCAGAGATCGGCACACAATGAGGAATCTTATAAATGATGTCGAGCTCCTAACAAAGATATAAAGGACACTTTCAGTCACTGCGATGAAGAGCATTTTTATTGAAATAGTGAGTATATTTCTATAGAAATGCACTTCTTCGCAGTGGTTTATCAACAAATTTGTCAACTGGGTAATGAGTGAACGTAAAGAGATCCGATCTGGAGTACTGCCATTAATCGGAATTTTCGTCAGACGGGGCATCAGTACAGCAACAAAACAAATTTCTCTGGCTGCAGGCCAGAATACGTACTGATAATACTCAAATCAGCGCCCAGTTTGCAAAAAAAACGAGTGCCCACGTCCAAAATAGGACGCAAACATAAGCTAAGTGCAAACACGTTAACGGATGAACTCCATGTTAATATCACTATTATTCTTAATTGCAGAATTGCGCCCACACGAAAAGGGCGCTCTTAATAAGAGCCCAGAACACGTCAACGGTAATTTTTAGCACGTTCATTGGCTGCCTACCAAATGTTACATATAACGTTTCACAGCAGTATCACTAACAACCGAGTAGTACACCACGCCCTTCAAACATTTCTCCTTTAAAAAGCCAACAACGTATCCTATACGGGCATAGTAGTGTGACAAACCAACAGAGTCGAACCTCTGCAGTAGACACCGCTTCCCCGAGAAGTGTCCACTGGAACTATGTGCTTGCTATAGAGTAACTAATATTGAAAATGCCACTTTAAAAAACTCACAACCATTTCTTAAAGAGTGTGATGGACGTTTTCGCTAGTGCCTTTACTTATAACTTCATTTACCAGAATGTTCATCTGCAATATTTTTCTGGTTCATACTCAACCTCATTCCAAGGACTTTTTGCTTTTTTTGATATATGGACAATGGCGAAATTTAATGGGTAAGGCAAGACGTCCTGGGAACAAGGTTGTTTTATTCGGTTCCTAGAAAACATTGTCCGATATAAAGAGGTACCCGCTATAGAGAGGTTCAACTGTATAAGATTTTTTTTTGTGGGAAAGGTGCCATGCAATATTTATACAATACAACGATACAAAACATAAACGTGTGCAACATTAGAAATTGTTGTAAAAGAAATAATTCCCGAAAGGAAAGCATTCTTTACATCCGTTCTGGAGACACTTACCTGGATTGAGATCTGGTCGATTTTATTCAGTACATATATACAAGGAACGTAAACTCTAAAAGAAAAAATAGACGTTACCATACTCTGTATGAGAATCAAATTCATTTCACCACTTAAGATCGATATCTGTACCGAAATGAATAAATGCTGGACGCTGCCCTTCCATTCTAGATTAAATCCTGTAAATGTCACTTTTCGTGTCCTCGAAGTAAGTCGTAGTTAAGCGGAGTTGTTAATAGCAGGGATTAAAAGCAAACAGTATGAGTACGGCAATCTGATTGGCTCAGTGCTGAACCAATGAGAGCCAAACTAATCTGACTGCAGAAGAGCTCGTTTACGGCGTAATTCTCGAATTTGGAAATCCTGCTTTACTGTTAGGTACCCTAATTGTTTCCGTTAATGGCACATTGTTCTTCCATTCCTTTTTTAGATGTCATTCTTGAAATAGAAGAACGATACGTCAGTAATGAAAACCACACACGTACACAACAGTAAAGATTAAACGAAACTTTCTTTTGTTTCCCTTTAAGGCTGGCTATATGAGCAGTCCACCTGTTGTTTTGGTGTTTCCCAGCACGAAGAACTCGCTGTTTGTATACAACACAATGCTTGTTAATGCAGTTCAAAACACTGGTGATTTTGTTGCATTCCCTATTAAAATGATGTGCGTTATGAACGCCTTAATGGTTGTGAGTAATCACTACCTATTTCCTTCAACCACATCAATCAAGTCATCTTCTGTAGCGTCTTCACGTAAGATTACATCGGCATTGCAGATTCGAAATTCCGCTAATATTGATTTGACCAAATCAGCATCAAGAATGGATTGGTGACACTAACAAGGGAAATTAGAAAATTTGATCTCGTGGTTTCATAGAAATAGCTGGCATGTCAGCAAATTGAAGTGAAATCTTGACTAGGCTGGCTCGCCTTCCCAAGCACATTTTCAAAAAGAGAATTTCTAAAATACAAGTGAGGTCTTGGAAAAGCGAGGTAGACCAGGTAACAGGGGAAAGTTGCAGTCAATTTCATTTCGAAGAAACAAGCATTTTAAATCTCTGAAGAAGTACATATCGGCCTTACTTCAAATGAACTGCTATTCAGAGTGAATGCTCAAAGAAAGGCTGAAAAATAACACTGTGATTACATACCACAATTCAATGAAGTAATAAAAGTAACAAACCGTCATGGTGAGATTGATACCGCCCTTTTCTTTCCTTTTGACAGTTATATTAGGTGGCTTCTTATTCAACCTGCAATGACAAATGCATGTTATTTCTGGGTAGATAAGAGCTGTAGACATTTTAACACAAGTGATGGCAAGAAATGTGCAAAAGCAATTCCAAAGCACAAGTTATTCACCAAATTAATAGCTTACCTGATGCCAAAACCTTCTAGTTCTTTTTCTAAAATTTTCTTGTGGTGTAATGGTTTCAGTACATCGAGAACAATCAATATTAAATTGCAAGTGCGAGCAACTATGAAAAGAAAAATAATTTTAAAATATATACCAAGTAGTAAACACAAGGTGTGAGTCTTTTCTCTTTGAATTTTCAAAAGCCTTTCAAGATCTGTGTGTATATTGTCAGCTATATACAGGATTGCAAACAAAAGTGTAAATCATGTAGATTTTCACTTTCAATTGATAAATAATCATTATAATATAAGGAAAACACAAAAAAAGTGAATTTTGTATGCAATTTAGTTTGCAAATAAACTGACAGAATCTTAAAGGAGTACTAAATCAAAAACCTTTTAAAACGAAAGGAGTTTAAAACCCTTTTAAATACAGCGATTCTATCTATTCTTTCTGTTCAATCCTCAAATTAAAAGAATTAAACTCACAGATGAGATGGAAGGGAAACAAAGACTTTGTATACAAACCTGCTATAACTTGTTTCCCACGACCTTTACCATCTTTAGCGCCTTCAATAATACCAGGTAAATCAAGTAACTGAAAACAAATTAATGAGGTATTTACATATCTAATTAGATTGCTCATTATAATCAAAGTGAGTTATCAATATGGAAATTTGAAGAAATATGATCAGTGGTAGGTCTGATGTACCTATCTACACTAGCAGAAATTAACCAATGCCTTAAAAAAACAAAACAACTCTCTCTTGTCATTGGTTTGGCTGTAACAATGGATTTAGATCGTGGAACGATAAGAGACAAAGAATACTAATTATTTCGCATTTTTTTTCCTGATCAATCTGCACTTGTTTCTGTGAACGAATATAGTAGGCAGAGTGAAGAGTTCACAACTGCCATCCCGCATTTTATTTGAAGACATTCCGCAGCAGTAACGGTGAAAATAAAACGTTAAAATGAGATTGTAGAAAGTGTTATGAAGAAGTTAAAAGGTCATTTTCATTGATACTATGCTCTTGCTGATTTGACGTACAAAATACCAAAGAATAGTCCATTTTTTTCGTCTTTTCAAAATGTTTTACAATCAGCACTCCCATTGCTGATTCCTTAATGGTGTCAAAGCCGTTAGTCCACAGCTAACATCTTTAACAGGAAGGACATCGATATCAAAAGCATCCTACTTTAGAATGTTATCTCCGGATCCAGATTCCTTTCTAAACAATTGAGTTCTAGATAAACAACAAGCCCACTCTGAAATTTTACAGAAATGTTTGGTCAATATTTACGGCAGAATTGACATCAATAGTCTTCTCGCATGTAAGATAATTTCACATTATACAAAGTTCCGAAATTTGAACTATCACTCTCCAGTACATTTTTACCAAAAAATAAAAAAATTGCTGCACAATATCTATTCTCAATGAAGTTCTTGTTGAAGAGATTTCAAAATTTCACAGTAAAAAACAACTCACGAAAGTTTGAGACAAACCAAGTTGCAACAAACCAAGTTGCACATCCTACTCTAAGAACACCTTCTGCCTATGTTAAGGACTGTCTGCTGATCAGTCAGCAAAAAAAAAAAAAAAAAAAAAACTAAAGAAAGAAAACTAAAAAAAAAAAAATAAATTAAAAAAAATAAATAAAAAATCCCTTTCGCTTTCAATTCTTCCAGTTAGACAATATTTTACACCAGCATAAAAGAAGATACCTTTAGTTGGAAAGCAAGAAATACATTAAAACCAACTTTTGTTTTTTTCTCTGCTGTCCAAACCTAGCGATTTTTTGAAATCTCATGCGTTTCAAGTAAAGTATGTGTAGTTTATAAGTTTTGATGAGTTTTTTTTTCTCAACAATTTAAGTGGATGTCTCAGTAATCACACACAAGGTTTGGAAATAAAGAAAAAAAAAGCAACAACAAAAAATGATGGTTTTCCAGTCAACAAAACCCTTACAAAATGGAAGGAAAGAAAAGATATACCTGAATTTTTGCTCCCTTATATCGAATGACACCAGGCACTGTGGTTAAAGTTGTGAATTCATAAGCAGCCACTTCAGAGTAAACACCTGCTAAATTTGATAAGAGTGTTGATTTTCCAACTGAAGGAAAGCCCACAAATCCGATACGGGAATCGCCAGTTTTTGCAACATCAAACCCTGAAAACAGTTCAACTTCTGTGTGTAGAATTATTCCCAATAATAACCATAATAATAATCATAAAGGTACAGTTGCCACAATAATTTATAATCTAGTCCCTTCAATGAAAAACAAAAACCCTAATAATTTATTACCTTCACCGGGCTTGGCACCACCACCACCTTTGGGTTCAATCAGTTCCCTGCGGAGTTTTGCTAATTTGGCTTTTAACATTCCCAGGTGGTTACTTGTTGCTTTGTTTTTTTGAGTACGAGACATCTTAAAAGCAATATGCAAAATGAATTTGGATGTTAATTTTAATGCACAACTCTACATAAAAATGAGTTTTTATACCTCTGCCTCAATTTCAGCGATCTTCTGCAATGTGGTCATCTTGATATAGTAAACAGCTGCTCTTAGTTTTCAAATATTCTAAACAAAAAACCCCCAAAACCCTATAAAAATTCTTTGATGAAGGCTAATTTCCCTTTAAAGGGATTCTTGGATCCAAAATTATATTTCAAGGGATGATAGAACTCATAAAGTTGTTTAAGCAGTCCTTTTACAGTTTTTGGAAATTCTGTATCACATAATTATGATGTAATAAGATATAATTTTGTTGATGTGCATAACTTTAGAATTATGAAACACCATAGCTTTATTCTTCTATCAAACAACTCAAGAGTGGAAGCTCTTAGGGCTGGTATCCACTTAGCTGGATCGTTAGTTTGTTAGTTTTGAATTCACACATTTCTTCTTTTTGTGATCCATTTGAAAAATTTTCAAAGATTTCACGATCTAGCAGCTGGATCAGAAAGGATCTGTTTTTGACAATGAATTATCACTATTTTTACCACGTGATTTGTAAAAATGGTAGCTTGAATTTTGAACATGTAAATGAAACTCGTGCACACAAAATTTCAAAACAAAATGGTGAACAACAGAATCAAAAGCATGAAGAAGTACATCAAAATTTGATGGAACCAAATAGGATGATTCTACAAAATGCAAGCCACTTCAATGTTTTCCAGCAACAACAAAATACTTTATAATACAGTCAAACAGCATCTGCTAATCATCTCGATATAAAACAAGAGTTGATAGATATCATGCTAAGCTACCCTTGTTTATGAAATGTGTCTTTGCAATGATAAAGTAACAGAAGTGCATGAACATTTAAAGCAGCCATATTGTATGTTTACAACTTGAAAGAGGATTTTGGCACCCATAAGTGGAAATCATTTCTTCTTGTGGATCAGACAGGATCAGATCGGATTGACGATCCAATCTGGTCTGATCTGGTCTGATCTGATTTGACCCAGCTAAGTGGAAACCAGCCTTAAACCCCTACTAAATTATAAAGATGTAAGTTGTTGTGATGAAAGTGTTAGCTACTACTGTATCTTATTACATCATAAACATGTACTGCATAAATTAAATGTTACCTCTTAAAAATAAAAAATCATGGAAATTAGAAAGAATCGTGAAATACTGAAGACAGACTTGTTAAACAACTTTTTGAGCTCTATCATATGTGATCATTTTGGAATGAATCCCTAGGGTTTAAGCTTAATTATGCATTTTTAATTATGCATTTTGACATAAGACTTATTTAGCTAAAAGAATTTTCATTATTTATACAGGATTTCTACTTTGAATTGCAATATTAAGAATGCAGCTTCTATAAAGTTTATTAGTTCAATAGTTACAATTAACACAAAATAAAATCATTTTGAATGATATAGACGCAGAGAAGAAGAGTCAAATTCAGTGGTATGATTGAAAATCTAAATACAGAGTGCCTACTCCCCTTACCGCTAACTTTAATTATAATGTTGCAAAATTTGTCAATGCAAACGTGAAAACACAGCTAAAAATGGATTTAGCACCACAATTGGTCGTTCTATCAAATCAAAAAGAACAAACAAGGAAAACAAGATTGATAATAAATTCTGTAATTTTAAACATCATTGGGGTGATGTTCCTCTTTCCTCTAACTTGTTCCTCTTTCCGCTAACTAATTTCATGTTTATCAAAAGTGATTCAAATAGCAAAATTTTATGGAATTTAGTGTTCATAATAACATTTTAATCCCTTTTTTCTCAAATTAAGTGCTTTCCTCCTTTGCTTCTGCAGATATAAGACAACCACAGGCTTATAAAAATGCACGCCGTTACTGTTTACAAATCGAAGATGATATTTTTATCAGCGAATTGTTTTTAGAAAACAATAGTGCTGCTGGACAAGTCAACTTTTGATCGTAAAAAAATCTAGACACGTGTTGGGAATTGCACTATTGTGAGTGTGCAGAGAGAGAGCTATGAAAAAGTAAATTGATCATTAAAGCATAACGCTCTAATGGTTGAACTGAAGGAATTTGCTTTTTCCAACCTGCAGACATGCCTTCAGTGAACGAAACAAAAATAATGATGTTGGGTCCATTGGGTGAAATGTTTTATGAAAGAAATTTCACTCACGTTTCTTGAATGATGAATCTATTGGTGATTTTCATTTCATTTTTTCTATACCCACTACTTAAAATGATTAGCGATCACACAAAAATGCAATAATGTGAGGTGTAGTTATTTTATTATTATAAAATAGATTAATTAATGTTATTAAGAAATCGATTTTCCGATCAAATAAAAATCGATTTTCCGATCAAGTAGAATCGATTTTCCGATCAAATAGAATCGATTTTCCGATCACATAGAATCGATTTTCCGATCACATAGAATCGATTTTCCGATCACATAGAATCGATTTTCCGATCAAATAAAATCGATTTTTCGATCATATTGGATCGAAATCGAAATCGATTTTCCGATCATATTGAATCGATCTTTGTACCCAAAGATCGATCTTTTCAGGATCGATTTTTTTAGAGTTGTTATCCTTTTCCCATAAACTGTCACATATTATCAACGCGAGATTTGCCGCTAATTGAGAATGTTTGTGCGAAAGATTTAACTGCTTGATGTAAGGCCGCTCGTAAGAAAATGTCTGGTCCCCGTTCTCCGACCGACCCTAAAAATGTCTTACTTTGAGAGTCGGAGAGTCGGACACCCATTTTTTTTTCGTGCAGTGAGAGCACGTAAAAGTAAAGCGGATTCGGGATTATTTCCCAAATTTATGACCCGATTTTCTTTCAAATCGTGCGTTTTCAAAATGGCGGATAAGAGTGCATGAAAGAAATCTTCACTAAACTTCCGTCATCTCATTTGCTTATAATTGTGAGCAATTCTCTGTTACCCCCGAAATCCCAGAACGAGCGTTTTTTAGAACGATGGCTGCCAAATAGACATAACTTTTTTTATGGAAAAATACAGAAACAAAATTTTTCCCGACCGACCCACCGACTCAATTTTTCAAGGTAACGATAACGGGAACCAAACTATTTTCTACAAACGGCCTAACATCGGGCTCGATATGTAGGATTTTACTCTATTATAATAAAACACTAATTACTTGGAAATTCACTTGGAAACTTTCCATAATGATAGCTGAATCCACATACTTTCAAATAACAAGAAGTTTTGTTTGATTTGTGTTACACCATTAATGAAGGGAAAATAAATTATATCAAACTCATCCAGTTAGGGGAACAAAACAGGCACTCTTGTTTTAATCATGTTGACATGAAATTTAGATTTTCAATCATTTTTTGAGAAGTCCCTCCCATCCCCCAACCCCAAAAAGATGCACAGAAGAAGAGTGTTGCATGCCATGTCCATGGATATGGGGTCTTGTTGAAAGTGTGCAGCGCAGTGTCAGTCAGTAAACTTATTATTCCTTTAAAACTCTGATGTTGAGCGTGGCTATTGTATATATGCCATTTCTATTTCAAATTTTCATTTGCTGCTCAATCCCATTTCTAAATAATTACCTAAGTACTTCGAAGAGTGGAAAACCCAACTAAATTAAAAAAAAAATATTCCTTCCCGTACACACACACGCGTATCGCACCATTTTTATCTGGTAAAATATCAACTTTGCTTCAGAAAAATATGTCGAACGTTGTGACTATTTTTGTCGCTTAACATTCCCGTATGATTGCCAATTGCAGTTCAATTTGTAGTTTACCTCTGATTTCTCTTGCGTTCTGAGAAATTCTCCAATTCAACTAATCTAAACTAACGCAAACAAGTGCGTAATACTTGCAGATTATTATCTAGCTAGCTTGTTTTATTTTTTGAGAACACGAATAAATAGATAGTGGTCGTTCTCATCTACAATAATATGCCCTCATCCGAAAACTCCACAGCGAAAAGCAAGAAAAAAGGAGGTGGTTTTTTAGGAAGACAAGTTGCAAAATCAAAGAAAAATGAGACTGTATCAGAAGAGCAATTACTGAAAAAAGATATTATATCACCCGATGATGTCCTAAAATTAGAAAAGTCAACTGAAAGTATGTGTTTGTTCAAAATTTTTACAAATTTAGATTCCCTGCAAAATGTTTTGTGTATAATATTTTTTTACATTCATTATATTATATATATACATGTTTTAGGGCATAAAATCTTCACCATGCCATGTTTTTTAAATAAAATGATTGCAGCTTATGTTACTATAATAGCTGTGTGAGACTAAAAAATATTGTTGATGAAATATAATAATGCCTCTGCATATGGCGGCTGCTGGTTGGTACACTGACTGGAAATGTACCATTCATACAATGTCGTTCTTCAGAATGAAAATAAGTCTAAAAAGTAAACAAGTCAACTAATATTTAAGATTTAGAAAACAGAAAAACTACCAATTATGGAGAAGGCATAATACATTTTGTCAATATAATATAATAATATTTTTGAGTACAAAATGCCTAAGCCAAAATGATATTTGCAAGTTGATTTTAATTATAAACATATTGTATACTTCTATAGTTTTTGAGATATCATGTAGCTGTGTAATAAAATCATAAAGTGACACCTTATTGAAATAACTTAATTTGGAAGTTAGTCGTGGGTACAGATTATAAATATTTATATATACCCCATGATCTATAAATTACATGCTCAGTGATTTCTGAATTGAGTCTCCTGGAATATACCATAATGTTAGAGCTATTCTTTTCCGAAATAACCAATCCAAAATTATCGAATGTTTGTTTGTATATAAATTGAAAATTGTGATTTAAATACTTTTTTCTACTTTTTTCTACTTTTTGCTTCTAATTGTTAATTTAAATTTTTATTAATTCCCTTATTTCTTTTTCACTATAAGCTGTAAGTTTGTTCTTCTTGCAGTAATCACTTTATTTCATTACCTTACCTTAAAGAACCCTTCCAAATATTTCTGTGTATCGAGTTGACTGACTTAAGTCGTCAATTTTTGTCCAAGTCTCTGGCTTGTGTGTGCGTATAGATACCACTTTTTCTATCATCAAAATTGAAATTTGGGACTGTTCCTTCTAGGATACACCAAGTGTATATATGATTTTGTATCATTCTTTTCTCCTCACGAGACTGTAGATCTTTAGTTTTTTCAATTTCTCTCAGTAATTGAGGTGTCTTATTGAGGTACTCCATTCAAAAATAATTTCTGCAGAGCCTCAAGATGTTGCATAAGAAACCGATTGGTCAGAGCCCATAACTGTGAGGGATAACAAGGGATTTTCGTAATGTTAACATCAGTTTTCTGTCTTTGCATTGGAAGGTCCGATAGATCCATGAACTTATGTTCTTAACTTTCTGGATTACATTTTTTGAATTTGTTAGTCATATGACATGTCTGTAGATAATAAAACACCAAAATCCTTCACAGTGGCGATTGTATCAATTTTTGTTCCCGTATCTGATAGATAGCTAGATTGGCATTTCAGCTCTGTATTCTTTCCATATAAAGTGTTCAAATTCTGTTCCGTTTAACTTTGTTTTTGTAAACAGCATGAAAGTCCTCTTCTCTGAAATATTTTCGATGCATGAGATTCCTTGCAGCAGTCCAGTATCATCAGCAAATGAAGACAGAGTGGAATGGATAACATTTTCATCAATGTCTTGGATTATAATAAGAAAGAGTAGTGGGCCAAAGACTGAGCCTTATGGAACACCAGAAGTAACCATGGTTTCAAATGATAGAAAGCCATATTGACTGAGACGAACTGCAAGCATGTTCTTCAGACATCAACACAATAAACGATGAACGGTTGAAATTCACAAAACTGGAAGTTTTCATCTATGTACACTTCATGCTGCTGCCACTTTTAGTTTCAACAGAATTCGAGAGTGAACCTCTAGCAGGTTTATTAATAACTTATGAAGACCAATGCTTTCTGAGTGACAACTTAAAGAGCAGTCACATTCATAATTATGGTTACTTTATGTGTTGTATTCAGTTATAATGAATTTGCTCAATTTCTTTGTTTTAGCCTACCTGATTGATGGTCGTAAAAATCCCTATAAAATTGATTTCACACGTTTTAAAATCCGAGATATTGAGTCAGGAACTGTTTTGTTTGAAATTTCGAAGCCAGAAGAGGATCCAGATGAGGAGATGGAAATCGATGAGGATGACCCAGATGCTGGCCGTTTTGTAAGATATCGTTTCACAGATGAGTTTCTACGGCTGAGTTCTGTAGGAGCCACGTGAGTTGTTTTTTTTTTGTGTATATTGGCAGATTTTTAAGAGATGATATTTCTCTTCAGCTCTGCAGTTTTATATTTGGTATGTGATAACTAAACATGGCTCCTGAATACAATGCATTTTGTACCATTTCATTGTGTGGCTTATTACTTGCATGACTGAAAATTATTTTAAGCTGATATTAAAGCCCTTTGTTTTGGGTTCTGTTTAGAAGTTCCCCCTTAGTATATATACAGTGATATAGTCTAGGAATTTTTGTTATAGAGTGGAATTTACTGTGGGACCAAACCCTGTCGAAAATTTCCGCATGATTGAAAGACACTACTTCAAAGAAAGGCTGTTGAAGAGTTTTGATTTCACATTTGGCTTCTGTATGCCAAATAGTAAAAATACGTGTGAACACATTTACGAGTTCCCAAGTTTGTCAGAAACTGAGAGTAAGTAGATGCTTTATAGCATTACAGTGTAAACATGTTTGATTGTAACATTTCTATAGGTAAAAATGGTATCTGGACATTTCCCCCGACCAGACATTTACCTAACGACCAATAAAAGGAGGAGGTTATTGGTCATTGGGTAAATGGCCGGTTGGGATTTTGTCCAAGAACCGGCAAAAACGTGTGTCCATAGCATGCCCTGCTGTTTTTAATCTATGGGCGTTTTTAACTGGTGATACTGTTCAGAATAAGATTTTTTATTGAAATTAGGCATTGTTTCCATCAAGTCTCTGAAACACTTCAGAAATTATTGCTTTGACCATTGCGACTATGGCAAATTTCTTGTTACATAATGTTCTTGTCTGATTTTTCATCATCTTTGGAAATTACATCGGTTCAATCTAAGTAATTCATGATTGTCTTGTGTTACCATAGTACATAACCTACTCATAACAATCAATATGTTTTATTGTCTATTATAAATCAAAGTGTTCATTTACATTGCTGCTAGTGCAAATTTATCTCTCTCTCTTTATATATAAGATCTAGTTAAATACCAGGGGGTAATACAGAATAAATTTTTGGGTGTCTGCAGCAAAATTCAACAGGGATGTTTAGGAAAGTTTTGTGCTGTTTAAAGTGTCACGCTAAAAATGCTGAACTATGCATTATTTTTGCATTATTTGATAGGTTGTGATTTTGTGAAATTACAATAATGTTGATAATATCAGTGCCGAATCCAGAAGTTTTTTTGGGCATAACGTTTTCTTATATACCGAATGCATGGTTTAGTGCGAATTTCATCAAGCAAAAATAAACAATGTGCTTGACTCTCTATTTTTACTTCCTTTTCTTCTTGTCATTGATAATGTTCGATATCAATCCCCTTGAGAGCTTTATACGAGCTGTATACATTCGTTAAATAACTTTAACAGTACACTTTAAAATAACCTTAAATCGGCAAACAAACCCTTAAGAGCCCTTTAACTCAAATTTTTTGGGCACATTTTTTGGGCGCCCTTAACGGTTTTGCCACTGAATATTGATAAGTTACTACAGTTTTGCTATTTTTGTGATGACTTACATTACTTGCAAGAACATTTTTTTATGTGCCTATTTTTTTATGCCCAAAAGCGGTTTTGTCAAAATTGGCCTGCATTAGCCCCTGAATACACCTTTCCCAAACTTCTCCAGAAATGTCGACACATGCTTCCATTTTGTTGATGCTAAGTTGATGAAAATTATTGTGAATTGTCGTACAGTAATAGTAAATAACTCCTTGTTCACACCTTCCAAGTGATTTTTATGTGTGTGTGTGTTTTTGTTGCAGTAAAAGAAATGGTGGATGCTCCGTACGAGACGAAATCAGATAGCTTTTACTTTGTCAATAATGAACTGGTGATGCATAACAAAGCTGACTATGCCTATGATGGATAACCACCGAGGTGATGCGCTGGGGTGGTATATCAGTTAAACCAGTTTTCTACTCTCATTTCCAGTCCTTTTTCATCATGCACTCATTCCAAAGGCTGCTGGGTAATATTTTTTAATTTTTGCACAGTTTCGTTCCTGAAGTGTTATGTAAATTAAAACTATTTATGAAAGCGAAGCAATTGAAGGATGAAATTCTGCTCATTACACACCGGGTACACCCTTAATCCTTTCCCACTTCCTTATTTAGGAACTCCATTTCGAGTTGAGTTGAGTTCTATCATTGTATGTGATGTCGCTTTCTTATGTAGGAACTCTATTTCGAGTTGAGTTCTATCATTGTATGTGATGTCGCTTTCTTATGTAGGAACTCTATTTCGAGTTGAGTTCTATCATTGTATGTGATGTCGCTTTCTTATGTAGGAACTCTATTTCGAGTTGAGTTCTATCATCTTTTGCATTGTATGTGATGTCCCTGCCTGTGCAGAATTTCCCTTCATATTTTGGAATATTTTCCTTTGACACACATGCATCAGACATCACTCACTAGCAGCAAACACGAGTATGGTGAGGGGGTGAATTCAGTCCAACTTATCTTCTTGTGTAATCTTAATAGATTTTCTTAGTGATTTTTTTTTCTTGGCACTTCTTTGTGTGAACTAACAGATGTTTTTGTTGTTTTTTTTTTCATACTGGTATGATTCTTGTCCGTGGTCTCTAAAAAGCTATCTATCTCAAACTCTGCATTTATGAACAAGCTGGTGGATCTGTCATTTCTAAAAAAAAAAAACATTCTATCCTTTTCTAGAAAATACCCTCGTCGTTATTTAATTAAAGGTAAACCTAGCCATTAATGTATCCTTTAATTTCACACTCTTACGTTATTTCCACGGCTCTCCATAATTCGAACATCGATAATTCGATCGAATTTCATTGTCCCTTAACCAATCATTTCCTTGTAAATGACCCTCCGTAACTCGAACTCTCCTTAAATCGAACCACTTATTCTTTCCCTTCGATGTTCGAATTGCAGAGAGTATACTGTAATTACAACTCTTGAAAGGTATGGGTCTGAAGTCGCTTTTTTTTAAAAAAAAATATTTGTAAAATATATGCCGTATTCTCTCTAATAAGTGCCTTTGCGCTTATAAATTTTTTTTGAAATTAGTGGGCGCTTATTGGAGAGGGGCGCTTATAAAGAAAATTTGACATGGTCATGCTAACTGTGAACGAGGTATTGCATTGGGTAGTGTAGTGCTAATTAGAGAGAATACGGTATATTTATATTATATATATGTATATTTGTGTGTATGTGTTCATTTTAAATTTAATCCCATTTTAAACTGCTCTTCATTGGATGGAAATGACGTAATCAACTTATTAAGTGTTACCCCCCCCCCCCCCCCCCCCCCCTGTACTGTTGCGCCAGTGGAATTGTTAAAACATTGTTTTTATCTACTTGGAAAGAAAAATTTACTTGAATATGTTTTGCTCCTTCTTCGTGTGGTTTAGAGAGGGAGGCCACGTTATAACGGTTTTTGCATCAGTTGTTAATACTCTATGTATATAGGTTAGTAAAAGAATTTTGATTTTAATTTTTCTGTGAATATAACGTTACGAATGATGATGTTTGTGTCTTGTCATTTTTATGTCTCTCTGGTGGTCGTTATATACGAGTCCTGAAGAAGTAGTATTTACTTCAGAACTCGTACAAATAGCAAAATAACCCTTTAAGAGGGTCATATAAAGAACTTGAGAAAATAGTTCATAATGAAAACAAAAGGAAAAAAAACACTTCTAGTTGATACTCCGAGTAGTAGGCGGGAGGCATTATAGGCCCACTTTTCGATGTTCATAATTTTATCGAGAATTTACTATATTTTTTAACGGTATGAAAATAAGGGGATTTCCCCATGACATTATTAACGTGAAACGCGTTAATAAGTGTTATCATGAAATTTCAATTAGTATAGAGGTTTGGTGTGTATCCCATCATCAGCTACGATTCTTTTGTCATAATAAGCGCTGAGACCTAGTTTCTTTTGTGTGTACGTGACGATCTTATGATTACTTACCCTAAACCCTGTATTTTGAGCCATGTCCTTACTACCATCCAAAGCTTCTTTATATCGCTGCCAACTCATTTCATTTTGCCTTTTTGAAATCCCCTTACAACTAAATTTTGATTTGCCTAAATCTTGATTCTCCGCAAAATAGCATTTACTCGTAAGAGCAATCATTCGCGTACCATTGAACTCCGCCTTGAATAAACCCGGTGTTCTATCGTGATATTTACTCGTACTCAAAAATTCTGCTTTACCTTGATTGAAATAATAATCCTTAAGTTCGGGTTTAACGATATCATCCAACGACTTAGACGAAAGAGCCATGTACATACTATCCGTATCCATTTGAATCAGCTCAAAATCTTTCCTATCTATATATTTATCGAGAAAGTCATAGTAAAACTCCAACATCCTCAGTTTAGCAAACTGATACACGGCGATACCACATTGATAAGGTCGATTTATATTGACTTGACGTTTTCTCTCTTTGATCTCAAATGTCTCATTGATGACTTCAAGATCGTCAAAGAAAGGGCTTCTGAACGCCTTATCGACATTTTCTTCTGATTTTGTGTACATATTATTGGTATGTTTTTCGAGATCTTCAATCATTTTACCGTAGAACGAATTTCCTTTCAGTTTATGAGTGTCACCGAGTTGTTTTAATGCAGGGTTCGAATCACCATCTCGTCTCGCATCGGTTACTTCTTTAGGGAACCATTTGAAAGGTCTGCTCGCTGTATATTTCAGAATTTTATATACTCCAGTCACCTTCAAACCGTGATCTATATACCACTTCAACAACGGTGTATATAACAAAATCTTCCTCACCTTACAAACCCCCAATAACTTTTTAGTTCCTTTGATATTCATCCTATTTGTAGCTGTTTGGTAGTCTTTCATATGTTGAGGTACTAATCTCTCAGGAATCTTATCGACCACAAACAGAGGTGAAAACTCTTCAAATTTAGCTTTTAGCTCTTCCGGAACACGAATATCTACCTGACAAAACCCAAAAATAGAACCGTCACACACACCCTCGGAAAATTCTTCTAAAAACTCCGGATCTGTAGGATTTTCGACCTCAATATAACTCTCTTTTCCACAAGGCATCTCCTGTCCCGAACAAAACAGATACAAACTATTCGCATCAAAACCAACAACAGACTCACAATCCCTAGCGTCTTTATATTTATGAGGCCTTATCTTTGACACACCTCTTTCGGCATATCTGGAAAACACAATACTCGGACCACCTACCATACCGGTTTTCAACAACTCATAAGCTTTGTTTTTCGGACACACCTCACAATTTTTTCGTATTTTTGAACAGTCTTTGCAACCTTGTTTATAACATTCCTTCGAACATTTACACTTACAAGGTTGCCCAGGTGCATACAAATCAGGCTCTCCTTTCTTTTTCATTTTCAACGCTTTGTTCAAAACATAAGTCATCGAAATTCCAGGAATAGATACAGCATCCTTCAACATATCGATATCGTCTCCATAATAATATTCTCGCGTCTTCTCCAAAGCTTCCACAAACGGTACAACATCAGCCAAGTTATATTCTTTTAACCAATCCAACATGGTAACACATCCACGTTTCTCAAATTCAACCTTAAAGTCTTCATATTCTTGAGGAGTGATCAAAATCTTTTTCTTGAGACTCGAGTAAAAGTCTTCATATTTCACAGTGCCTATGTGAGAAAGTTTCTCAAAACTGTCTAACCATTCATAAGGAAAGACGAGTTTTTGTTCTTCACAATTGTTTGCTTTACACCAACCGTCAAAAGAAAGACCGGGTGCGAGATAAGATTTCACATCTAAAAATTTGAACTGACCGGTCGTCAAGAACATGTAGCTGTTTTCTTTCTTAGCCACAGAGATTGAACCGGCCTGTTCTGTCATATGATTAACGAAGTGCTTCTTGATCATATTCAGATCGTATTTGCCGCTATTGAAACCTAACACAGGAACCTGATTACACCAAGCTTCGTGTCGTGTAACTACGGAGGATGGAAGCGAATCTTTGTCGGGCAAATAATATTCTTCACTTACACATTTCGAGATTTCCACCCACCTGTTTTCTAAATCTAAAATAAAGTCTTTGATGAGCTTTTCCGGATCTGGATTTACAAGAAAGGTGGGTTTATTTGTAAAATTATCGGTAATAGCAACGCTGACTGCGATATGTTTAGTGTCAAAAGTCAGATCACTCGTAACTTGTTGGTCGAGTTTATGGAGTATCGTTTCGAAATCAAACACGATAAAGTATGGGTATGGAACAAACTTCTTTTCAAGCTCAACGGTACTCAACTCCGGTATTTCACACTCCCAAACTGAAATAACATCATAACCAAGACTCCTAATTTTTGTCTCCATGTCGAGTGTAGCTCGATATTTTTTCGGATCACCATTTATACAAGGACATCCATGCCATTTACAACCATAATATTGATAGACAGTATTACTTTCAGGTTCATATCCATCCACAAGAATCTCGCGCTTGTTAATCTTCACACACCTCTCACCACCATGACCACAAAGAGCGTGATGAATATGTTTACCTGTGATTTCAGATTGTTTTTCAATCCATCGACAACCGACATAACTGAACTGGGTGTTACCTCCATAGAATACCTTCTCAGAACTGTTCATGATATGCTTAAACTTTTCTCCTTTGCATATCAACTTGGTTTTCCCTCCCGAACAAAGGTTTTCTGTTACGTGTCTATTATAATTGTTGTGCCGTTTGAATCTCTGTTCGCAAGCGGCACATTCCCAGTGTTGTGTCAAACCTTCAAGATCTTTTATGTAGAAGCAATGACCCTCGTAGAGACCAATGTCAACACAAGGTAAACTTTTTCTGAACTGGTTTTTACCAAACACCAACTTCCAAACTTGTTGGTTTTTAGGCTCATATAGACGGATGTTGACACTAAACTTTTTGGCAATACCTTCAAAATCAACGAGTTTTGTAGGTCGTACATCCTCAACTTTTAGTTTCTGATCACCATAAAAATCTCGAGCTAGTTCTAACGCTTTGCTAGTAGTGCGTTTAGCAGGTCTTTGTTTGTTTTTAGCATACGCAAAGTAGATGGCAAGACATCTCCATACACACAGATTGTCGTTTTTATCATCTATCGCATGGATACATCTCTTCCCACGAAGCCAATCAGGTAGAGGACCACAACCCATGAGCGGTTCATTGCTGTGTATGACTTTTATGATGATTCTAGTAAACTCGACTCGACCTTGATACACGCCCGGACTGTCGAAAACCTCGGCTGCGGGTAGATATGCTTTAGACCAAACACCATCATCGTCCAAATCTAACCTTCGACTCTCACATCGTTTGATATACTCCTCGATTGCGGATAAACTTGTATAAGTACCTTCTCCAGGAAGTGTCTTTTCATACTTTACAAGTTCCCCATTTCCCCGATAAATTTTAGCGGTAAAACTGTAAACAATCCTCGAACGCATTTCGATATCTTCTCTGATTCGGTTGAAAATCATATTTGATAGGTCTGAATTCAAATTACCGGTAACCTCATACCTGTTCATTCTTGGATAGCTTTCAATTAAGTTGATTTGTGGTCGTTGATCTAATTCTCGAACAACATTATCATCCTCATCTCTCTCTTTTCTAACCTTTTTATACAGATTGAGAATCTTATCTTTCAAAGTATTGAAAGCTTCACTTGTTTTCTCCTTAATAGATTCTGGTACATGATTTACCAACCAATCTCTCCATTCATTCAACTTACTTTTCACAACAGGTCTATTTTTCGACATTTCTCGCTGTTCGAAGATATCCATATCTTGTTGGGTAGGAATAAATGGAACAGGTCTTGGTGGTGGAACAGGTCGGTTAAACCTAGTAGGTCTTGGTAGTGGAACAGGTCGGATAGGTGGGTTTTCTAATAATTCAAGTAACTCAGCTTTTCTGAGTTTTGAGTAGCCATATAGGCCGCGTTCTCTCGCAAGAGCTTTTAATTCAACAACAGTATTTTTAGTAGTCATATTATATAATTATTTATATAATATTTAAGAGATCATATATATAAGTGGTTATGTTGTCTTTATATGAGTTTCAAATATCATTTTTTTTTTTTTTTTTTTTTCAGATCTAACATTTGTTACTCGAATTTAAGTAACAAAAAAAAGCCATCCTTAACTTCTCGTTATAACTCTCTCGATAGCTGAGATATTTTTCTTCGTTGTTTTTCATCCAGTTTGAATAGCATTTCTGAGTTTCTTTTTAATCTTGAAATGAAACAATAGACGCTCATCATTTTTCTCAATTACCTCGAGCAATTTAGCTTTTCTGAGTTCCATTTCAAGATCACAAAGAAACAATGGACCCTCGAGCAATTTAGCTTTTCTGAGTTTCATTTCAAGATTAAAAAGAAACAATGGATCCTCGAGCAATTTAGCTTTTCTGGGTTTTATTTCAAGATCCTTATTTTGCTTTTTGATTGTTTGTTCGAATGTTTCAACTGTTGGGGATTTCATTGTCTATATATATATACTTGTTTCATATCTCTTTATATCAGTTTCAAATATCATTTTTCAGATCTAACATTTGTTACTCGAATTTAACAAAAAAAACTCTACAAGGATGAACGAGCCAATTTATTTTGTTTGCGAGCCATCCTTAACTTCTCGTTATAACTCTCTCGATAGCTGAGATATTTTTCTTCGTTGTTTTTCATCCAGTTTGAATAGCGTGTGTAAAATGCTTTTTTCATTTCAGGATCACAAAGAAATAATGGATCCTTATCATTTTTCTCAAGTACCTCGAGTAATTTAGCTTTGTTCATTTGGTTAACATATTTTATTTTTCGTGACGCACATAATTTTCGTAAAGCGTCACGAGTCATTGACTCGTAATCTGATTCTGTTTTGTCGGTCATGTTTATGCTTTATTCTTTATATATAAAAGAGATAAACTTTAACCCACTTTGATGTCATTTTTTTAACAAAATGAGCTAAAATAAAACGTTGTTTATAAATAAAAAAATGTCAGACACTAAACTTCAAGAGATTTATTATCAACCTCAAAACTTGTGGAAAGGACAAAAGGCTGTTCGCAATCTAAGAGGATTCGACTTCAAACCGAAGGTAATTAAGAAGTGGCTATCAAAAACAAGCTTTGTGGCAAGTACATTTACCAGCACCGAAACATGTTGAACGTTCACATTATGAAGTGACTAAACCGAATGAGATTCACCAATTTGATATATTGTACATGCCTAGTGATATGCTATATGGTAATAAATACAAGTACATCTTATCCGGTATCGATGTTGCTTCACGTTACAAAGTAGCCCGACCTTTGAAGACTAAGAAAGCCAAAGAGGTTGCCGATATGATAAGAGATATCTATAGAATTGGGCCCTTAAACTACCCAAAAGTATTTTCAATGTGATAACGGTTCAGAATTCAAAGCCGATGTGACAAAGCTGTTGGAGAAGAATAACGTCGAAATTAAAAGAGTAACTACTAAATATAAGCATACCCATACAGCGTTTGTCGAGGCGTTGAACAAGATACTTGCCGAAAATTTATTCAAAATACAAGATGCTCAAGAACTGAACGATTCGGAAAAGGTATCATCTACGTGGGTCAAATATTTGTATAAACTTGTGGATAGATTAAACGATACGAAGACTCGGATGATCGATATGAAACCGAAAGATGCTATTAAAATGAAAGAGGTAACTCTCGCTAAACGAGAGAGCTATCCACCTGAAGAAAAATTACCTCAAGATGGTTTGTATAGATATCTATTGCAACCGGGTGAAGAGCACGACGACCATCGAAAAAGAGCAACAGATAGGATATGGTCAAAGAAGACATATAGATTGAGTGAGGTAATAGAGCAACCTGGTAACCGTGTAATGTATTACCTTCAAGATGGACCTGAACGAGCTTTTGTGAAAGAAGAGTTAATATTAATACCTGAAGATACAGAGCTACCTCCTGATTATGTGCAAGGTTGGTGAATCGTACAAAAGTATCTTTACTAGAAACAAGTAAAGATGAGTCGACGAGATTTTATCTAGCGCCATATAATGTCATAATCAAAGAATTGTCTTTCTGAATTTTTTGAGATTGTTTGAGACCTTTCGGTCTGACAAAGGCCTCTCTAGAGCTCCAACCATAATCATTTAATTCAACGAAAAGTCTTTCAGGCAACCACACCTTATATATATTTCCTGTTCCGTCTTTCAACTCTGCATACATAGCTTTTGTAGAAACAAATTTAACATGATAAATCACGTTTTCAGGTAGCTCTCGCCACTTTATGATCTCTGTCATTTGTTCCTTGTTTTGCTTTTTGATTGTTTGTTCGAATGTATCAACTGTTGGGAATTCCATTGTCTATATATACTTATGATCATATCCCTTTATATCAGTTTCTTTTTGTATATACGTGACGATCTTATTTTGATTACATAACAAAATTCTCAAATAACAACACGTAAGCAGTTTTTAAATATTAGGGTATTTCCCTACATAAAGTTTAATCAATAAATGAGTCCAACCATGAACTTATTATTATTATTGAAAACAAAACTCCCTTAGGAGAACCCCCTAGGGTTTTTGTTGTTGTTGTTGTTGTTGTGATACCCTAGAGGGTTTTTAATTCATTGTCTTCGATCTAACCGGCACTCCACCCTGGCTTCTCGAATCCACCAGCTCTGAGCTCTACCCCTAGATCTTAGACTATTTGTGTGTGACTACTTACGAACTCCGACTACTACGCACGCAATGGCCGTTCATGATCTGTTCGAGTATATTACATCTAGTCACATTGTTTTTCCCGACAACTTTTGGCACATTTTGTGGTGAATACCGGGAGCGGACGGCACCATCCAGTTCCAATCTAGCCGCTCCACTAGACCTTCCCTTTCCAGACTCTGTCGCCTGTTCACCACAATTTTCAAATTATTCCGCTCTTGGGTTTTATATCATTCATTTAGATCTCAGTGTCTGCTTGTGGTGTCCCTCGGAACGCTATAATTTTCTTCGATTTGACGGTAACCATCTTTTTATGTTCAAAACAGCTTTTTTGTTATGACTATATAGCATTTTGTTATTTTGATTACATAACAAAATGATTACATAATAAAATTCTCAAATAACAACACGTAAGCAGTTTTTTATTATTATATAACCACAAATTACTCATAAATGTAAACAATTAAATATCTCATAAAAATGTAGTAAAAAGCAGTTTGTAGTAGTTTCATTTTTATAACATAAATGAGCTAACAATACATATAACATACAGATCAGCGTAGTCTAGTGGATAAGAACGCTAACTTGTAAAACAAGGTCGTGTGTTCGAACCCCACGCAGTTCGTCTGAGAGGAAGATATATATACTTCGGCGGTTGTAGATCTCTCATGTTCTGGTTGTAAAACTTGCATGAGTGCGCACTTCCCCGCAGTTGTGTTGAATATATCGCGGAATGGTTAGCATTGCGTCTGGGTGATTTATCACTGTCAGGTTTCTCTGGTCCATAGAGACATTCAGGTTACCGTCATTTCGATCGAAATTCAACAAACGCCAGGGCTTAGAAGTGTTAGCATGTATCCACAATGCCGGCTATAATTGCAAACTACATGCGCTGATCAGCGAAATACATACCATATACTAAACATCGTGGTAATCGCTAAAACCAAAGCTATTTTCTCTTCTTCGTGAGATGGGAGTGAATCTGTTTGACTCACTACTCTTTTGTGAACTTCCTTTTGTGAACTTTTATTTTTTGTTTGTGTTGGAGAGCTAGTCACTTTGGGTGAAATATGATGCTCTTGCATAACATTAATCATTTTGTTTCTTCCGAGGCTCAAGTTGTCATTAGATATGAGAATTTTATTATTATAACCAGACACTCCCGACTTGATGTTTAGATTCATGTCACTAGGTAACATGTAAATACCTTGTCCAACAGAATAATCAACTTTGCTTGAAGCGTAATTTAAAGTATCTTGATAACGTTTAATGTCATCTTGAATATCAACTCTGCGGTTAACAATGTCTTCAAAGTTGTTCATAAAAACTCTTTGAGCTGTCAAAGAGCTTGAATTATTACCTAAAATAGAAGAACGAGCTGAGGCTTGCGAACTAAGAACAAGATAAGCATATGCTCTAACACTCTCTGAAATTTTTACGAGACCTGTTTTTGTAAAGCCTTTAGATTTTTCTATAATCCATCGTGTCATGGAGTCGTCTGTGAAATAACTCACACCTGGCGTTGGATAGTCTCTACGTCTTTTTTGATACGAGCTGTAAAAATATTGCCCTTTGTATTTTTTAGGATCAGAATCGACACCATATTCACTACAGATTTTTAAAAACTCTTCTTTGTTATAAGGATTATCGTATTGGTTGAAACTATCTTCAAAAGGTAGAGGTGTCTGCAGACGCTTAATGATTCGTCTAATATGATAATAGACGTGAAAACGATATACTGCTCTAATCATAGGAGTAGAGCGACCTTCTTTCAGATGTTCAGAACTGACCCCACAAGCACTTGAAGCACACCAAGTGACAAAATTGAGTTGGGTTTGCCATAATTTAAATGGTTGTTCCTGCCAAATTTTCATGCGTTGTTCATTTTCATCCATTTCGTAATTAGTAAAAATATTGGGAAAGCTCGCAGGAAAAGAACCATTTTCAGAGACAATAATTGTTTGTTTGTATAAATCTTTAGAATTCAATATCTGAAGGTATTGTCCTCCATTTGGCTTATAAAGCGCATTGGGAGCATATTTAAAAATGTTCTCCATTATTTAAAAATTAATCCTCTATTCTCTAATACAAGAAATGTATATCACAGTAAATATCGCAAAAGGAGAAAAGACCATATATCTATCTTACCCCATTCAAAACTTGGATGGCTCAAAAGAAATTGCATTGGTTGATATGTTTGCAGACAATGTTACGTATGAAATAACCACAAAGAGTTGAAACTGATCATGGGAAAGCTGAAAAGTTGGTACCTCAAGGAACATTCACGAGCAGGGAATTGAATGCCTTTTTAGCAGGTGCCTTTTTAGCAGGTGATGTAGAACTTACCTCATTAGACAAAGACCCTCGAATAATCAAAACAAATAAGCTCGCTAAAATAACAAAATTAATTTGCATCTCTCTGAACTCGACAACACTCAAAATCTTGAGAATGGAAAGCTAAGTGATATTTTACTAACCTATCACATGGCTGAATATAGTGACTTCACACATGTTGAGCCTAAAAACCCTCAGTACAAAAAATTAAAAAATGGTGTATTTCAGTCTCTCACGTTGAAACTCACAGATCAGCATGGCAATATGCTAAAAGAAGACCTAGGAAGAACCGTTGTTTTGCACATCCGCTAAACCGAGATAAAAAGTAATAATTAATTATATATATATATATATATAATAATGGAGTATGGAAAGAGGTTAAATCCAGAACGTTCACTTAGAACTGCCCGCGGTGTAAAAGGTTCTCGTCAAAAAGTAATTGTCACACACAATCCGAGTGAGATCGATCAAAATCAGCTATTATTGGTTAGGTTTCCAAATTTAGGAAGTGATGATGTTTATCCCAGGAACAACGAATCTAAGTTTTGATATTGAACTCGAGTCGAAAGCTGACTCAAAAAGAACATTGGTCAGTAACATTGGAAGAGCTATCGTTAAAAGTTGGCTGTCAAGTTCGAAGGTAACGAGATATTGAGCATCGATGACTTTGATCTTTTTGGGTGTTACAGAGATTTATGGTTAACCAAGTTTGAAAAGAGAAACGCGATAAGACAGGGTATCATCATCGACGATGGGTGTACAGAGAATTGTATGAAATTGAGGATTGGTGCTTCTGATAAAAGACGATGATGCGAAGACAAAGCCATTGCTGACACCTATAAAAACAAGTTTGTCATTCCACTCGACTTTGAGATGCTAGATAGTACTATTCCATATTATCAAGCGGTTTAGGTAATAGGCTTTGCTACGAGATCACATTTAACGACTATAACCGAGTTATTATTCTGACCCTCCAGATACTGCCGCAGGTCAAAAACGTAACCCAGATGGTAAATACAAAATATCTAACATCTCACTTGAATATGAGCTTGTGACACAACCCACGTTGGCTAGACAAATCGCTTCTGAATATCAAAACATGGCTTTGCTCTATGATAGGATTTTGCGGCACAGACAAATTAGAGTAAACAAGTCAGACACAACGTGGAATTGGTCATTCAACACACCTGCCAAATCTTTGAAGGGTATCTTAGTTCTATTTGAAGAAGAAAATCCTACAAACGAGAAACCTGTAAATTCTACAATCCAAAGATCAAAAAGGTATCTGTCATCGTTGAGGGTAAGCCTAACCAACTTTTTGCTCAAGGGATGCAGCCGTTTGAACAATACAATGAGATTTGCAAGTATTTTGCTGAAGGAAAACCAAAAGATAATAGCGTCGGCGAAAACCGAAAGCGCTTGGGATTACATGATGTAAAAGTCTCTGATTACTTGACAAACAAGTATGCTCTATGGTTAGATTTCAGAACAATTGATGAGAATGCTTGCATGGGACCGGTCGAAGGATTGAAAATGCGAGTGAAGGCATCACTTTACAGATTGAAAAGACCGCTGAAACTGCAGGAAACTTAAACGCATATATATATCTAATAATGGACGCTCAATTAAATATTCAAAACGGAGAATTTATGTCTGCATTATATTAAAAATGGACACACTTTACATGAAAGAACCTCACACGGCATTATTCGTCGGACCAACATCGTGCGGCAAAACGGATCGTGTTGTAAAATTATTAGAAAATGAATACTTTGATCACTTTGATTTCATCGTGATTATATGTCCCACCTTAGGTGGAATCAGACTTACAGAGATCGGAAGTGGTTCTGGAATGACAGCTATGTGATTTTAATTGAGCCGGAAGGATCTTTGTATGAATGGATTAAGAAAATGGACTTTTTTGCTGGATATAAAACCTTATTCTCATTGACGACATCATAGCTGATGAAAAATTGGACAAAAAGAGACAGCCTTTGCTCGAGTTGGCAATTAGCGGTAGACATCGAAATCATTCGCTATGGTTACTTACACAATCATACACAGCTATACCTAAAAATTTACGACGGCAAGCTAAAATGTTATATGTGTGGTATCCAAAAGATAGAAACGATCTAACCACCATTCATGAAGAGAATTATATCATTGATTGAAAGAAAATTGAAAGAGTCAAGGAAAAGTTAAATGCGGGGAAACACACATGCCTAGTCATGAGATGGAACACCCAAGAACGTATGCGATTTGCTGAAGGTTGATGTTATTTGTTACATAACTCTTGTAACAAACTATACAGAAATTTCAACAAACTTATAAGAAGTAGCAAACTCTTATACAGCAAATTTCAACAAACTTATAAGAAGATAGCAAACTCTTATACAGCAAATTTCAACAAAATTATAAGAAGATAGCAAACTCTTATACAGCAAATTTCAACAAATTATAAGAAGATAGCAAACTCTTATACAGCAAATTTCAACAAATTATAAGAAGATAGCAAACTCTTATACAGCAAATTTCAACAAATTATAAGAAGATAGCAAACTCTTATACAGCAAATTACAACAAATTATAAGAGAGTATAAGAAAATTATAACAAACACAACAAAATGATAGAATATGTCAACTTCGTGTTATTATACTGGTGATCTCGCTATTTTACTTTTATTTTGTGTTAAAAAAATACCTCTCTCTAATAAAAATGGCGGAAACAGCGATCGATAATTTAATCAACCAGATTATTCCAGGTGAATTTCCACCTTCAGATGGTAAAAGACAAAAATGCTCGAGTGTGTCTTAACTGGAAAGCAAGCTATACTTAGGGAAAATGTACACGGAAGAGCAAATTAACAAACTCAAAGATGAAGAGGTAGAAAAACTTTTTAGTATCTACGAGGCTAAACTATCAGGTCAAATGGTAAAATCCTTGGGGAAATCACTGATACGCATTTATTCGATGGGGGCTTGTCAACGTTAGGAATAAACAATCAAGAAGCGTGAGCAATGACCTGGAAACTGACCCCTTCTTAAACTCTGCCCTTCAAAGATTTACATGTGACTTATATTATAAATTCGGCTCATTATTAGCACCACTCAGTGTTGGACTTATTACCGGGAGGCATTATATCAATGAAAGAAATTTAAATAAATCCGATGATAATATAAATACAGCAGATAATAAAAATGTCAGAAGAACAGACTCCCATTCAAGTGACAACGAAGAACCCAAAAAAGGTTGAAGCGGGTAAGAAGTTGGCGGAATACAACCGTAAAAAACGAGAACAATTAAAACAAGTGTCACCTCAAAAAGAAATGAGAAGCCTGAGGCCTCTCACCAAACCAAATGAACAACCTATGAACTACACCTATGGTGTAGGTGGAATAATAGCTCTCGGTTTAGTTGGTGGATTTGCTTATTTTGTGTATAAAAAGAAAGAGCAAATATTACCCCGTGGGTCACCATCCACCCCCCTTCCACAAAAATCTAAAATACCAGTGAAAATCAATAAACATGAAATGGAATAAAAAGAAAAAAATGTATATATAACAAACATGGACAAGAAAAGTATCGTCAACGATTTATATCATGCATCAGTCGTCTGCGTTTTCGCTATCGGCTACTCTATGCTAGGAAAAAAGGTGTTAAAAATGACACCACCCTCTATTCAAAAGTTCGACTTGGAAGATACGGGAAAACTAGTTGCCATTATCGCCGCTAGTGAAGTGACAAAGGACTACTTAATCAAACAAAAGATTTTGCCTGAAAATATCAATATCTAAATATGGCTTCTATCGCAATGATGTTGGGTGGAGCTTTGGCTAACGCTTTGGCTTTCACAGGATCAAGCTATCTGTTTTCAAGTTTATCCAAAGACAGAATCGATAAGGAAAGAAAACGTCATGATTTGGCCATAGAAAAATTACAAAAAGCACAGATTGAATGGCAGCAAAAACGACAGGAAAGGATCGATTTTATCAATAAGCAGCTCATGCTCGAAAAGAAGGCTGATTCAAAATTCGTAGAACTAAATGATGCAATGAGAGAGTACAATAGGTATTTAGTAATCATCTTGAACCGCTACCACGAGAGCCTGTATTGAGCGACTTTTATACACCGAGTCATGATCAACATGAAAGAGAATTGGCTTTTATAGCTCTGAGTATGCTCGGTATTGGTGGAATTGTGTGGTATTTTGAAAGATGAAGACCATCAACAAAAATTATGTTACACGATACATGTAACATATACACTTTCAGATGGTTACCGTCTAGTGACAAGGTATGTATAGATCAACCCTACAATCAGAGCCCATAAATTTTGACTTAACCAACCTACAACTTCTTTTGCTCTGTTCAATATCCATGATACGATAGACCCAATTATTCCTGGTAAAGCCTCTGCCGCTTTAGATGCTAATCTACCTAGAAGTGATGCTAACGCTTTTAGTTTATTTTTTATCCATTCCTTTGCATCGTCCTTTTTATCACCACCTTTGTCAGGATTTTGTGAAGAGTTTCCAGCTGCTGATGGTAACAAAGCTTCCACAAGGACACCGATAGCCATACCAAACGCTGTCAGAATGCTAACGATTGTTATACCTTGTTCACGGAATAGTGTTCGTATCCTTTCACCTAATGAGGTATCTTTGTCGAGGACTTTAGCAATGGTTTCTTTGATGCTCGTAACTTGACTGTTTAATTTGCCTTTGAGAATATTAATGTTCTCTTTCCTAGCTTTCAACTCTTCACGTAATCCCTCCATCTCTCTTCAACCTCTTTTCGTTGTTCGTCCGTGTATGTTGCATCATTTTCCATCTCTCCAACTTGTTTTTCTCTCGATCGATATGCTGTTCTATTCGAACCTTTTTCGCAACCTCTTCCTGAAGACCTCCTCGTATGTTTCTCAGCGCTTATCCAATCCTAACAACTCTCGCACAGGATATTCAAATAGATCGCCGGTCTGAGTCATTTCATGATCGACAGATTGTTGTCTATTAATGAAATTAGATCTTCCGTACTATTTGCAATGTTCCCCGTAATTTCCTCAAGCTCTACATCACTCGATTTTGTGATTTTAGATGATGAAGGGAGTTCTTCTTGTATTTTGTTTAACATAACTGCTTGTCGTGCTGTTATTTTGCCAATAGGTATATCAAACCCTAATTTACGTAACCCCTCCTTACGCAATATAT